>LR738716.1:4596218-4615737 GCA_902687465.1 Secale cereale
AAACGGGTCAGAATTGGCCAAAACTATGAGTGTTGACGACAGACACATAGACGCACCCCGGGGATCGTCAATCGTGGAAATCACTCTGGGATCCAAGAACGGTAAGTAATAGTGCATGAAACGGACCAGAATCGACAAAAACCACGAGTGTTGAGGACCAACACGTAAACGCACCCCAGGGTTCTTTAATCGTGGAAATCACTTCGGGCCTCAAAATAGTGAGTAATAGTCCACGAAACGGGCCAGAATCGGCCTGAACAGCGAGTGTTGATGACCGACACATAACCGCACCTTGGGGTTCAACAACTATGGAAATCGCTTCGGGCACGCAAAAAGGTGAGTAATAGTTCACGAAACGGGTCAGAATTGGCCAAAACTATGAGTGTTGACGACGGACACGTAAACACACCCCGAGGATATTCAATCATGGAAATAGCTCTCGGAACCCAAAATATTGAGTAATAGTGCACGAAACAGACCAAAATCGGCCAAAATTGTGAGTGTTGATGACCGACACGTAAACACACCCCGGTGTTCGCCAATCGTGCAAATCACTCCGGGACCCAAAAACGGTAAGCAATAGTGCATGAAACGGACCAGAATCGACAAAAACCACGAGTGTTGATGACCAACGCGTAAGCGCACCTCAGGGTTCGTTAATCGTGGAAATCGGTTCGGGACCCCAAACGGTGAGTAATAGTCCTTGAAACGGGCCAAAATCTGCCAAAATTGTGAGTGTTGACGACGGACACGTAAACGCACCCCGGGAATCGTCAATCGTGGAAATAGCTACGGGACCCCAAAACGGTGAGTAATAATCCACAAAATGGGCCAGAATCGGCCAAAACTGCGAGTGTTGATGACCGACACGTAAGCGCACCTTGGGCTTCAACAGTTATTGAAATCGCTTCTGGCCCGCAAAACTGTCGGGGCCGGATTTCGGGAACATAATATTCCAGAAATTAACCCCTAGTGTCATCACCAGCCCAGGATTACTGTTACTGGTGGACACATACTTGTTACAGATTACCAAGCATTACAAGAATTTTGACATAAGACCATAAAGGTCTACTGAATAACAATGACTCCGGTGGTGGATGAAGGAATTGGCTTGCGGAACTTTACAACGATGGGGTTTCTTCCCAACAGGACAGCTGACCCGGATAACTCCTATCCTGCGTGGCTGCACTCCTAGGCTTCGCACGAACGTCGCTGTAGTACTTCTCGCAGAACTCCTAACCTGACCAAGTAGATAGCCAGGGACAAGCCTGTGAGTACGTTTGAATGTACTCGCAAACATCATGGACAAAAGATATAACAAATGCAGCAAACAATTATATGGTCATGAATTAAACTATATGCATATGCTCATGACAGACTTATTTTAAATGCATGCTGACATGAATTAAAACATGGCATAGTGAATAATAATTATTGCAGAAAATAAAATATTAGCAATAATAAAATATAAAAGAAATGCCGATCGGATGTCAAGTGACACCACGGTCGGTCTAAAAAAAAATGCCAGTCGGGTGTCTAAAAGAAAAATCGGACGATACCGTCCGAGATCTCAGGCGACGCCACGAAAGGACTTGAAAAGAAATGCCAGTCGGGTGTCCACAAGAGTAGTGGCGTGATAAACCGCCTGACACTCGAGGGACGCCACAGAAAGGACTTGAAAAGAAATGCCAATCGGGTGTCCACAAGAGTAGTGGCGTGATAAACCGCCTGACACTCGAGGGACGCCACAGAAAGGACTTTAAAAAATAAAGGCGAGTGTCCGGGGTAGTCTAACCAGCCCCTGAGACACTCTGAAAAAAATAAAATAAGAGCAGGGGGTTAGTTCATAATAATAATCATCTCATCCATAATATTCATAACAACAACAGTAGCAGCCAAATATTATCCTGCGAAATAATCATGCTCAAATATTAAATATTTCCTCCGGAGACCGACTCTAAGACCGACACTTGACCAACCCAAACCGTAGTCCTTAACCGCGGACATGGCTATTCGAATAGGTTTCAAACTCTGCAGAGGTTGTACTCTTTACCCACAAGTATAGGATTTCATTAGACAGTATCGTGACACTGCCTAATTCCCATTACGGTCTTTGGGTTGAAAACACACCTAACCAGCACACACCAGCTTAACTTTTCTGCTGCCAGGGATCACCCAGAACAACAGTTAAGGAAAACTCTAAGTCGGAGAGGCTACAACCTCCATGAGCATGGGATCACTATTCATACGCGCGGATTACAAGGGTACACTCCCTCTCGGCATCACGACAGCCGGAAACACCCATGCCCCCTGACCATGTGGCATGCCTACCGGATGCACCCGGTATCTTCCACCATGGCCTCTCTGTACGGTGTGTGCACGGAAAGGGGTTGACAACTTACTAAACCATACCCTACCCGAGGCAGGGACAAGTGGTAGCACGAGACAAGTATGGGGGTTACCGGAACAAGACTCGATCTGCGGCCGACTCAGGAGGCTTATGTTTCTTGCAGGGGTTAGCACAACAAAACTTATTCTCTCAACAGTATCACCAGGACAGGGCTACAACCCTTGCCTTCTTCCACATATGTCTCAAGACACCACCGTGTCAAAATATGGCCCGTGCCCACCGGCACGTCCAAAACAGGAGCACACTCATGGATGCCCACAAACTATGCATGTTGCCAAAAATGCATGCAAAAGAACTTATCTACATGAACATGCATGCATGAAATATTCCTACTTATATGCAAATTTTATTACTAGTATTAAACCATGCTTAAAATATACTAGCTAACAAGTTATCATATCAAGTGTTCACAATGCTTGCCTTAGATATGAAAAGGTGCTGGTTACTTGCAAGGAATCATCTCCCCTTCAAATCCTATTTTCAAAAATATCTAAATCACCACATAATTCAAAAACAGCACTAAAAAGTATTTCAAAAGTTTTTGAAATAAATACTAAAATAAACTAGAGGATATTTAAGGAATAACAGAAAAAGAATTAATTCATTTAGAGTTCAGATGAATTAGTTATGGAAATACTAAGATGGAAAACATGATTAAAAGCAATATTTAAAATCCATTAAACAGAAACTAAGCCCAGTAAAATGTTCACTTAATTTAAATAAACCTAGCATGATTTTAGAAACCTACAGAAATTTGAATCATCGAAATAGGATTTGGAAAGGTGGCTGAGGAATTATTTGAAAGTTGCTGGAAAGAATAAAAGAGAAGACAGAAGTGCGCCCTGAGCGCTGTTTAACCGAGCAGAGCCACTGGGCCGAGCCCAGCCGATCAGCTACACAGGAGGCTTGCGACGTCGAAGGCGTATTCCAGTGAATACGTGTTCCTCGCGCAGAAACGGCCCCAGGAGGAAACCGCCTCCACTTAAACGGCGGGGCCCGCGATTTGTGCCGCTGACGATCGGGCCCCACCTGTCGGGTTCTTCTTCTCCAACCCGCGCGCGTCTGGGCCGGAACAGGGGCGAGCTCCGGCGACGACCGCCGGCGTTGCAGGGCATCTCTGGCGGCGCTCGGCATATGGATGGATTCAGCGGAGGATTCCGCACCCGCTGGTGGTGGATATGGGTGTCGACGTGCTCGGAGTTGAGCAGAGCATCGGCTGAGGCGGAGCATGGCTCGGGTGTGAATGGGGTCGAGGCTCTCGCCATCCCCAGGGTAGACTGAGGCTCGGGAGGCTTCTGTTGTGGTGGTGAGGTCCTTCTGGTAGTGCTAGGTGGAGAGGAGGGGTCAGGGTGGAGGTGGTTTTGGCCGAGGCTTGGCTACGGTAATGGCGGCCGGCGATGGAGGGGATGAGCACGGGAGTTCGAGGGACTTGGCCAGGGGAAAGATGGGAGGGAAATGAGGTGGTGTGCTGTTGATCGGGGAGCCGGGGTGGCTTTAAATAGCACGGGAACGTCGGTTCCCGTGGTTTCCAGAGGGCGGACACGGTGGCGACGCGCATTCAAGGAAAACGCGGACGGTGGCGAGTAGGCGTGGTCGTTGGGTGGTCGGTGCGGGCTGGCGGGGACGTGGCCTGGCCGCAGTTACTCCTCAGGTGCGCTGGCGGCTCGAGGAAGTGCCAGGTAGCCTGGACGGTGCCGTCCACGGCCTACAGTGGCGGAGACCATTTACGGCGGCGGTGAGGCCGATGAGGCCGGTGGTGAGGTGGCGGGATTCTGTGGGGACGGCGGCCGTCCGCATTGATGCAAGGGGGGGCCGGTGGACTCAGGGTGAGCCGCGTGTCCCGGAGGTGGCGTGGCGGAGACGGTGTTTGTCGGGCGGCGAGGAGCGGAGGCGATGGACGGTGGAAGGTGATGCTAGGGGACAAGGGAAAGTGTCGGCGAGGGTGGTGGCTTGCCAGAGAAGCGCCACGCAGCTTTTGGCGTGCGGGAGGCTTGGCAGGAAGGCTACGCGGTGCGGTGCCGATGCCTGCAAAACGCGTGCTCTGGCCGCGCTCTGGACCTGCACGCCATGTGCTCGACGATTTGCTAATGGCACCCATAGTGATCCATACAAGCTGACAGATAACAGAATGGGGCCAGGGTTTATGGTGATTACGATGGATAAGTTAGAATGGCCAGGAGGGCAGGTGTGTTGTGCAAGATGAAAACCTTGCCAAAATTCGGTCATGCCCTCAAGGTGTTCGACAAAATGTTAGAGCTTGCTAGGTAACTCTGTTGGGGCTGGAATTTGGCAGGATGAGGTCTCTTTAGAGGGTAGAGATGGTGGTGAAATTATTTTGGGAAGAAGACATACTTGCTAGTGCAAGTTTTGTTGAAATTCAGTTCTGGACTGAATATTCAGAGGGGTCTTTGGTGGGTCTAAAAGATGCTAATGGAGCTGATCTTCTGGAGTTAAGGTTCTGGTTGGAAGAACAAGAAGATGGCCAAGGCTCAGAAATTTTGGAGCAAGAAATAATAGGGTTGTAGTTGAAACCTAGAAGATGGACAGAAATGAAAAGAGGATGTTGCACTCAAATTTTGCAAAACACCAGGTTGGGTTTTTGCACCAAAGTGACATATAGGCATAACAAGACCTCCCAGAATTTATGGTGGAATTTTTAGGGAATTATTTAAAATAGAAGTAGTGCAACAGAAGCATTTAAAACACTGAAAAGTTATTAAAAGAATTTTCTAGGGCAAAATTTTATTATGAAAATAATTCTACTGTTATTAAACAAATAAAGAAGTGACCCAAGATATAACCAAAGTCCATAAAAAATTATTCCCAAAAATTTTATTATAAGAAGAGAGGATTTTTTTTTTTTTGAAGGATAGTTATATAAAAGGTTCTGAAGTTATTAAAGAACCTAATAAAATTCAAAATTTTATTTTCTAGCCAAATTTTAATTATTAAAACAAGGTTAAAATTTTGGGGTGTGACAAATTCTAACCCCCTTAAGAAAAATCTCGTCCTCGAGATTTGTTAAGGGCGAAAGAACTAAGAAGCATACCACACAAATAAAACACTCATATGCAAAAATGCCAACAGGGCAATACATTCATGACATACAAATAAAACAACACGCAAACAAACACTACACGATACGCAAACACACTCACGACCGTCTACGGTCCGAAAGCGGGATTTACAGGGTCAAACGTACAACTTCCCGGTATTGGAACACATCTTTCTTCTTCCGGAGTGAGTGGAGGGAGTGGAGGGAGCAAACGAAGAACGTGTCCCTCCTGAGTTGGCAGAGGGGGTCCGCCGATGGCGATCCGGGAATTCAGAACAGCAAGGTAGTGGAGATACTCCAGTATTTGCTGGGTGAAACGCTCCTGGGCCATCACATATTGAATGAGATAGACCAGGGCTGGATCGCTCTCCGCACGTCCACAGCGGAACGTAGCTTCTGCTCCAAAAGCAGCGCGACTTGGAAAATAGCAGTATTCCCTTGCGTTGGCACAGGGTATCGCAAAACGAAGACGGGTAACTGCTTCATACGCAGCAGACTCAATGGCCATGCCTGGCGTTGGCATGGATCTCCCGATGAAAATTACATAGGGAGGGCCTTGGTTCAAATCTGCTGGTGGAATATATACAGCTGCCCAGTATTTCGAGAGATCGGGAGTGATTCTCGATTTGAAAAGCTCGTACAGGGGTGGATGGGTGGAGCCAAGAGTATTGCGGGTAAAATCCCACAATAACATAACAAAACTACCAGGTCTTGCATCGGGGTTTCTCAGATGGGCTCCGGGGTGAGGCATGTGTGGATGAATGGAAAAAGGTAGTGCTTGATGCTGATGGCTGCTGGTGTGGAAAAGTGATTGTGGCCTCTTATAGAGAGCCTGGGTCATGAAATGGTGCCGTTACGACAGAGACACCGATTCCGGCGCGGGGCTGTCTGAGTCAAAGCCTCAGGCATCAATCCCCAGAAGGGAAGTGACATATTACTGTGTATGTCGATTTAGGGGTCATGTCTAGAATTTACTCTGTAACCACTCAACAAGCAATTCATGCCGGAACACAAATATTATTAGATAGTGACACACAGGGGTCTACAAACTCACTACGCCACCCAACAGCTACTGCGAAACTTTAAGGAAAAACCGAGCCACTAGGGGTTTGATAACAATTTTGGTGGACTCAGTCCATCTGGTTGATATCTATCTTGGCGCGTCTTGCTGATGCCGAGTCGTCTCCGTGCGCTTCCGCGTCGGAGCTGGTCGGGGTAGGATGGGGAGCTACAGGGCTGGGGTAGCGGTGGTGTCCTTCGCGGGGTGTCGAGGTCATCGTCCCATTGGAGTAGGCCTCCAAGAGACGACGAAGGTGCCCGGGTGAGGCGAAGGCATTGCCTGGATAGGTGACATGGTCAGAGCTTGGGGGCTCAACCGGCCTTCCAAGCAGCAGTATAGGAGCGTCGGTGGCGGGTGTGACTTCACTCCTTGCTGGGGTCAGGAGAGCGAGCTTCCTGCGGGTCTCAATCAGGTCGAGAGTGACCTGATCGAACAGTGCCTCCTGCGTTCTTAGGTAGCGCACCAGGTGCACCAGGGCAGGGTCTGACTCATGGTCCCCGTTGGCGACCTGGGTCGGGCTACCATAGCCTTCACGACTGGGGTAGTAGTAGAAGGAGCGGCAGTTAACCCTCGGCGACAGGTGCCGGAGTTGAACTATAGCCTCTCGGGCTGCAAGTTGGATGGATTGAGGCTCGTCGGAGGTCGTCCTTCCGGTGAATCGGTAGGGACGTTCCGATGTGGTGCCCTTCCCGTAGATGTGCACCGTGGCCCAGAAGTGATGGATGGAATTACTCGTGTGCTCTTGGTACACGACATATTCCGGAGGCTCGTTGATGCTAAAAGCACGACGAGTGAGATTGGCGAGGATGGTTACGAAGCCTTCAAGCTCGACTGCGGTGGTCTCGTTATGCACGAGGGAGCCTGCCATCCTGGTGGTTTGATACTGAACTGGGAATGGGGCTGTGATGTGCTGAGTTTGGGGCAAGGCTTCCTTTATAAGGCAGCCGAGTCTTCCATCGCACGCTTGTGGATGGGAAGGTTCAGGTATTGGCACAGGCACCCGGCCTATGGATAGACTGATAGGTTGGGCACCGGCTATTGAAAGATGTCGGTTGCCACTGTGGGTGGGATAGACTTGACCGTGGACAGGAAAAGTTGTGGATGGTGTGGAAACCTAGGGATGGTGACCAGGCTAAGATAGGATTAGCCAATGGTCAGCCTGGCTCTGATACCAAGTCTGTCGGGGCCGGATTTCGGGAACATAATATTCCAGAAATTAACCCCTAGTGTCATCACCAGCCCAGGATTACTGTTACTGGTGGACACATACTTGTTACAGATTACCAAGCATTACAAGAATTTTGACATAAGACCATAAAGGTCTACTGAATAACAATGACTCCGGTGGTGGATGAAGGAATTGGCTTGCGGAACTTTACAACGATGGGGTTTCTTCCCAACAGGACAGCTGACCCGGATAACTCCTATCCTGCGTGGCTGCACTCCTAGGCTTCGCACGAACGTCGCTGTAGTACTTCTCGCAGAACTCCTAACCTGACCAAGTAGATAGCCAGGGACAAGCCTGTGAGTACGTTTGAATGTACTCGCAAACATCATGGACAAAAGATATAACAAATGCAGCAAACAATTATATGGTCATGAATTAAACTATATGCATATGCTCATGACAGACTTATTTTAAATGCATGCTGACATGAATTAAAACATGGCATAGTGAATAATAATTATTGCAGAAAATAAAATATTAGCAATAATAAAATATAAAAGAAATGCCGATCGGATGTCAAGTGACACCACGGTCGGTCTAAAAAAAAATGCCAGTCGGGTGTCTAAAAGAAAAATCGGACGATACCGTCCGAGATCTCAGGCGACGCCACGAAAGGACTTGAAAAGAAATGCCAGTCGGGTGTCCACAAGAGTAGTGGCGTGATAAACCGCCTGACACTCGAGGGACGCCACAGAAAGGACTTGAAAAGAAATGCCAATCGGGTGTCCACAAGAGTAGTGGCGTGATAAACCGCCTGACACTCGAGGGACGCCACAGAAAGGACTTTAAAAAATAAAGGCGAGTGTCCGGGGTAGTCTAACCAGCCCCTGAGACACTCTGAAAAAAATAAAATAAGAGCAGGGGGTTAGTTCATAATAATAATCATCTCATCCATAATATTCATAACAACAACAGTAGCAGCCAAATATTATCCTGCGAAATAATCATGCTCAAATATTAAATATTTCCTCCGGAGACCGACTCTAAGACCGACACTTGACCAACCCAAACCGTAGTCCTTAACCGCGGACATGGCTATTCGAATAGGTTTCAAACTCTGCAGAGGTTGTACTCTTTACCCACAAGTATAGGATTTCATTAGACAGTATCGTGACACTGCCTAATTCCCATTACGGTCTTTGGGTTGAAAACACACCTAACCAGCACACACCAGCTTAACTTTTCTGCTGCCAGGGATCACCCAGAACAACAGTTAAGGAAAACTCTAAGTCGGAGAGGCTACAACCTCCATGAGCATGGGATCACTATTCATACGCGCGGATTACAAGGGTACACTCCCTCTCGGCATCACGACAGCCGGAAACACCCATGCCCCCTGACCATGTGGCATGCCTACCGGATGCACCCGGTATCTTCCACCATGGCCTCTCTGTACGGTGTGTGCACGGAAAGGGGTTGACAACTTACTAAACCATACCCTACCCGAGGCAGGGACAAGTGGTAGCACGAGACAAGTATGGGGGTTACCGGAACAAGACTCGATCTGCGGCCGACTCAGGAGGCTTATGTTTCTTGCAGGGGTTAGCACAACAAAACTTATTCTCTCAACAGTATCACCAGGACAGGGCTACAACCCTTGCCTGCTTCCACATATGTCTCAAGACACCACCGTGTCAAAATATGGCCCGTGCCCACCGGCACGTCCAAAACAGGAGCACACTCATGGATGCCCACAAACTATGCATGTTGCCAAAAATGCATGCAAAAGAACTTATCTACATGAACATGCATGCATGAAATATTCCTACTTATATGCAAATTTTATTATTAGTATTAAACCATGCTTAAAATATACTAGCTAACAAGTTATCATATCAAGTGTTCACAATGCTTGCCTTAGATATGAAAAGGTGCTGGTTACTTGCAAGGAATCATCTCCCCTTCAAATCCTATTTTCAAAAATATCTAAATCACCACATAATTCAAAAACAGCACTAAAAAGTATTTCAAAAGTTTTTGAAATAAATACTAAAATAAACTAGAGGATATTTAAGGAATAACAAAAAAAAGAATTAATTCATTTAGAGTTCATATGAATTAGTTATGGATCTACTAAGATGGAAAACATGATTAAAAGCAATATTTAAAATCCATTAAACAGAAACTAAGCCCAGTAAAATGTTCACTTAATTTAAATAAACCTAGCATGATTTTAGAAACCTACAGAAATTTGAATCATCGAAATAGGATTTGAAAAGGTGGCTGAGGAATTATTTGAAAGTTGCTGGAAAGAATAAAAGAGAAGACAGAAGTGCGCCCTGAGCGCTGTTTAACCGAGCAGAGCCACTGGGCCGAGCCCAGCCGATCAGCTACACAGGAGGCTTGCGACGTCGAAGGCGTATTCCAGTGAATACGTGTTCCTCGCGCAGAAACGGCCCCAGGAGGAAACCGCCTCCACTTAAACGGCGGGGCCCGCGATTTGTGCCGCTGACGATCGGGTCCCACCTGTCGGGTTCTTCTTCTCCAACCCGCGCGCGTCTGGGCCGGAACAGGGGCGAGCTCCGGCGACGACCGCCGGCGTTGCAGGGCATCTCTGGCGGCGCTCGGCATATGGATGGATTCAGCGGAGGATTCCGCACCCGCTGGTGGTGGATATGGGTGTCGACGTGCTCGGAGTTGAGCAGAGCATCGGCTGAGGCGGAGCATGGCTCGGGTGTGAATGGGGTCGAGGCTCTCGCCATCCCCAGGGTAGACTGAGGCTCGGGAGGCTTCTGTTGTGGTGGTGAGGTCCTTCTGGTAGTGCTAGGTGGAGAGGAGGGGTCAGGGTGGAGGTGGTTTTGGCCGAGGCTTGGCTACGGTAATGGCGGCCGGCGATGGAGGGGATGAGCACGGGAGTTCGAGGGACTTGGCCAGGGGAAAGATGGGAGGGAAATGAGGTGGTGTGCTGTTGATCGGGGAGCCGGGGTGGCTTTAAATAGCACGGGAACGTCGGTTCCCGTGGTTTCCAGAGGGCGGACACGGTGGCGACGCGCATTCAAGGAAAACGCGGACGGTGGCGAGTAGGCGTGGTCGTTGGGTGGTCGGTGCGGGCTGGCGGGGACGTGGCCTGGCCGCAGTTACTCCTCAGGTGCGCTGGCGGCTCGAGGAAGTGCCAGGTAGCCTGGACGGTGCCGTCCACGGCCTACAGTGGCGGAGACCATTTACGGCGGCGGTGAGGCCGATGAGGCCGGTGGTGAGGTGGCGGGATTCTGTGGGGACGGCGGCCGTCCGCATTGATGCAAGGGGGGGCCGGTGGACTCAGGGTGAGCCGCGTGTCCCGGAGGTGGCGTGGCGGAGACGGTGTTTGTCGGGCGGCGAGGAGCGGAGGCGATGGACGGTGGAAGGTGATGCTAGGGGACAAGGGAAAGTGTCGGCGAGGGTGGTGGCTTGCCAGAGAAGCGCCACGCAGCTTTTGGCGTGCGGGAGGCTTGGCAGGAAGGCTACGCGGTGCGGTGCCGATGCCTGCAAAACGCGTGCTCTGGCCGCGCTCTGGACCTGCACGCCATGTGCTCGACGATTTGCTAATGGCACCCATAGTGATCCATACAAGCTGACAGATAACAGAATGGGGCCAGGGTTTATGGTGATTACGATGGATAAGTTAGAATGGCCAGGAGGGCAGGTGTGTTGTGCAAGATGAAAACCTTGCCAAAATTCGGTCATGCCCTCAAGGTGTTCGACAAAATGTTAGAGCTTGCTAGGTAACTCTGTTGGGGCTGGAATTTGGCAGGGTGAGGTCTCTTTAGAGGGTAGAGATGGTGGTGAAATTATTTTGGGAAGAAGACATACTTGCTAGTGCAAGTTTTGTTGAAATTCAGTTCTGGACTGAATATTCAGAGGGGTCTTTGGTGGGTCTAAAAGATGCTAATGGAGCTGATCTTCTGGAGTTAAGGTTCTGGTTGGAAGAACAAGAAGATGGCCAAGGCTCAGAAATTTTGGAGCAAGAAATAATAGGGTTGTAGTTGAAACCTAGAAGATGGACAGAAATGAAAAGAGGATGTTGCACTTAAATTTTGCAAAACACCAGGTTGGGTTTTTGCACCAAAGTGACATATAGGCATAACAAGACCTCCCAGAATTTATGGTGGAATTTTTAGGGAATTATTTAAAATAGAAGTAGTGCAACAGAAGCATTTAAAACACTGAAAAGTTATTAAAAGAATTTTCTAGGGCAAAATTTTATTATGAAAATAATTCTACTGTTATTAAACAAATAAAGAAGTGACCCAAGATATAACCAAAGTCCATAAAAAATTATTCCCAAAAATTTTATTATAAGAAGAGAGGATTTTTTTTTTTTTGAAGGATAGTTATATAAAAGGTTCTGAAGTTATTAAAGAACCTAATAAAATTCAAAATTTTATTTTCTAGCCAAATTTTAATTATTAAAACAAGGTTCAAATTTTGGGGTGTGACAAAAACGGTGAGTAATAGTCCACGAAACGGGTCAGAATTGGCCAAAACTATGAGTGATGACGACGGACACGTAAACGCACCCCGGGGATCGTCAATCGTGGAAATCACTCTGGGACCCAAGAACGGTAAGTAATAGTGCACGAAACGGACCAGAATCGACAAAAACCACGAGTGTTGAGGACCAGCACGTAAACGCACCCCAGGGTTCATTAATCGTGGAAATCACTTTGGACCTCAAAATAGTGAGTAATAGTCCACGAAACGGGCCAGAATCGGCCAGAACTGCGAGTGTTGATGACCGACACATAACCGCAACTTATAGTCCATGAAACGGGTCAGAATTGGCCAAAACTATGAGTGTTGACAACGGACACGTAGACGCACCCCGGGGATATTCAATCATGGAAATAGCTCTGGGAACCCAAAATATTGAGTAATAGTGCACGAAACGGACCAAAATCGGCCAAAATTGTGAGTGTTGATGACCGACACGTAAACACACCCCGGTGTTCGCCAATCGTGCAAATCACTCCGGGACCCAAAAACGGTAAGTAATAGTGCATGAAACGGACCAGAATCGACAAAAACCACGAGTGTTGATGACCAACGCGTAAGCGCACCTCAGGGTTCGTTAATCGTGGAAATCGGTTCGGGACCCCAAACGGTGAGTAATAGTCCAAGAAACGGGCCAAAATCTGCCAAAATTGTGAGTGTTGACGACGGACACGTAAACACACCCCGAGAATCATCAATCATGGAAATAGCTACGGGACCCCAAAACGGTGAGTAATAGTCCACAAAACGGGCCAGAATCGGCCAAAACTGCGAGTGTTGATGACCGACACATAAGCGCACCTTGGGCTTCAACAGCGATGGAAATCGCTTCTGGCCCGCAAAACGGTGAGTAATAGTCCACGAAACGGGTCAGAATTGGCCAAAACTATGAGTGTTGACCACGGACACATAGACGCACCCCGGGGATCGTCAATCGTGGAAATCACTCTGGGACCCAAGAACGGTAAGTAATAGTGCATGAAACGGACCAGAATCGACAAAAACCACGAGTGTTGAGTACCAACACGTAAACGCACCCAGGGTTCTTTAATCGTGGAAATCACTTCGGGCCTCAAAATAGTGAGTAATAGTCCACGAAACGGGCCAGAATCGGCCTGAACAGCGAGTGTTGATGACCGACACATAACCGCACCTTGGGGTTCAACAACTATGGAAATCGCTTCGGGCCCGCAAAAAGGTGAGTAATAGTCCACGAAACGGGTCAGAATTGGCCAAAACTATGAGTGTTAACGACGGACACGTAAACGCACCCCGAGGATATTCAATCATGGAAATAGCTCTGGGAACCCAAAATATTGAGTAATAGTGCACGAAACGGACCAGAATCTTCCAAAATTGTGAGTGTTGATGACCGACACGTAAACACACCCCGGTGTTCGCCAATCGTGCAAATCACTCCGGGACCCAAAAACGGTAAGTAATAGTGCATGAAACGGACCAGAATCGACAAAAACCACGAGTGTTGATGACCAACGCGTAAGAGCACCTCATGATTCGTTAATCGTGGAAATCGGTTCGGGACCCCAAACGGTGAGTAATAGTCCTTGAAACGGGCCAAAATCTGCCAAAATTGTGAGTGTTGACGACGGACACGTAAACGCACCCCGGGAATCGTCAATCGTGGAAATAGCTACGGGACCCCAAAACGGTGAGTAATAATCCACAAAATGGGCCAGAATCGGCCAAAACTGCGAGTGTTGATGACCGACACGTAAGCGCACCTTGGGCTTCAACAGTTATTGAAATCGCTTCTGGCCCGCAAAACGGTGAGTAATAGTCCACGAAACGGGTCAGAATTGGCCAAAACTATGAGTGATGACGACGGACACGTAAACGCACCCCGGGGATCGTCAATCGTGGAAATCACTCTGGGACCCAAGAACGGTAAGTAATAGTGCACGAAACGGACCAGAATCGACAAAAACCACGAGTGTTGAGGACCAGCACGTAAACGCACCCCAGGGTTCATTAATCGTGGAAATCACTTTGGACCTCAAAATAGTGAGTAATAGTCCACGAAACGGGCCAGAATCGGCCAGAACTGCGAGTGTTGATGACCGACACATAACCGCAACTTATAGTCCACGAAACGGGTCAGAATTGGCCAAAACTATGAGTGTTGACAACGGACACGTAGACGCACCCCGGGGATATTCAATCATGGAAATAGCTCTGGGAACCCAAAATATTGAGTAATAGTGCACGAAACGGACCAAAATCGGCCAAAATTGTGAGTGTTGATGACCGACACGTAAACACACCCCGGTGTTCGCCAATCGTGCAAATCACTCCGGGACCCAAAAACGGTAAGTAATAGTGCATGAAACGGACCAGAATCGACAAAAACCACGAGTGTTGATGACCAACACGTAAGCGCACCTCAGGGTTCGTTAATCGTGGAAGTCGGTTCGGGACCCCAAACGGTGAGTAATAGTCCTTGAAACGGGCCAAAATCTGCCAAAATTGTGAGTGTTGACGACGGACACGTAAACGCACCCCGGGAATCGTCAATCGTGGAAATAGCTACGGGACCCCAAAACGGTGAGTAATAATCCACAAAATGGGCCAGAATCGGCCAAAACTGCGAGTGTTGATGACCGACACGTAAGCGCACCTTGGGCTTCAACAGTTATGGAAATCGCTTCTGGCCCGCAAAACGATGAGTAATAGTCCACGAAACGGGTCAGAATTGGCCAAAACTATGAGTGATGACGACGGACACATAGACGCACCCCGGGGATCGTCAATCGTGGAAATCACTCTGGGACCCAAGAACGGTAAGTAATAGTGCACGAAACGGACCAGAATCGACAAAAACCACGAGTGTTGAGGACCAGCACGTAAACGCACCCCAGGGTTCATTAATCGTGGAAATCACTTTGGACCTCAAAATAGTGAGTAATAGTCCACGAAACGGGCCAGAATCGGCCAGAACTGAGTGTGTTGATGACCGACACATAACCGCAACTTATAGTCCACGAAACGGGTCAGAATTGGCCAAAACTATGAGTGTTGACAACGGACATGTAGACGCACCCCGGGGATATTCAATCATGGAAATAGCTCTGGGAACCCAAAATATTGAGTAATAGTGCACGAAACGGACCAAAATCGGCCAAAATTGTGAGTGTTGATGACCGACACGTAAACACACCCCGGTGTTCGCCAATCGTGCAAATCACTCCGGGGCCCAAAAACGGTAAGTAATAGTGCATGAAACGGACCAGAATCGACAAAAACCACGAGTGTTGATGACCAACGCGTAAGCGCACCTCAGGGTTCGTTAATCGTGGAAATCGGTTCGGGACCCCAAACGGTGAGTAATAGTCCAAGAAACGGGCCAAAATCTGCCAAAATTGTGAGTGTTGACGACGGACACGTAAACGCACCCCGAGAATCATCAATCATGGAAATAGCTACGGGACCCCAAAACGGTGAGTAATAGTCCACAAAACGGGCCAGAATCGGCCAAAACTGCGAGTGTTGACGACCGACACATAAGCGCACCTTGGGCTTCAACAGCTATGGAAATCGCTTCTGGCCCGCAAAACGATGAGTAATAGTCCACGAAACGGGTCAGAATTGGCCAAAACTATGAGTGTTGACCACGGACACATAGACGCACCCCGGGGATCGTCAATCGTGGAAATCACTCTGGGACCCAAGAACGGTAAGTAATAGTGCATGAAACGGACCAGAATCGACAAAAACCACGAGTGTTGAGTACCAACACGTAAACGCACCCAGGGTTCTTTAATCGTGGAAATCACTTCGGGCCTCAAAATAGTGAGTAATAGTCCACGAAACGGGCCAGAATCGGCCTGAACAGCGAGTGTTGATGACCGACACATAACCGCACCTTGGGGTTCAACAACTATGGAAATCGCTTCGGGCCCGCAAAAAGGTGAGTAATAGTCCACGAAACGGGTCAGAATTGGCCAAAACTATGAGTGTTAACGACGGACACGTAAACGCACCCCGAGGATATTCAATCATGGAAATAGCTCTGGGAACCCAAAATATTGAGTAATAGTGCACGAAACGGACCAGAATCTTCCAAAATTGTGAGTGTTGATGACCGACCCGTAAACACACCCCGATGTTCGCCAATCGTGCAAATCACTCCGGGACCCAAAAACGGTAAATAATAGTGCATGAAACGGACCAGAATCGACAAAAACCACGAGTGTTGATGACCAACGCGTAAGCGCACCTCAGGATTCGTTAATCGTGGAAATAGGTTCAGGACCCCAAACGGTGAGTAATAGTCCTTGAAACGGGCCAAAATCTGCCAAAATTGTGAGTGTTGACGATGGACACGTAAACGCACCCCGGGAATCGTCAATCGTGGAAATAGCTACGAGACCCCAAAACGGTGAGTAATAATCCACAAAACGGGCCAGAATCGGCCAAAACTGCGAGTGTTGATGACCGACACGTAAGCGCACCTTGGGCTTCAACAGTTATGGAAATCGCTTCTGGCCCGCAAAACGGTGAGTAATAGTCCACGAAACGGGTAAGAATTGGCCAAAACTATGAGTGTTGACGACGGACACGTAAACGCACCCCAGGGATCGTCAATCGTGGAAATCACTCTGGGACCCAAGAACGGTAAGTAATAGTGCACGAAACGGACCAGAATCGACAAAAACCACGAGTGTTGAGGACCAGCACGTAAACGCACCCCAGGGTTCATTAATCGTGGAAATCACTTTGGACCTCAAAATAGTGAGTAATAGTCCACGAAACGGGCCAGAATCGGCCAGAACTGCGAGTGTTGATGACCGACACATAACCGCAACTTATAGTCCATGAAACGGGTCAGAATTGGCCAAAACTATGAGTGTTGACAACGGACACGTAGACCCACCCCGGGGATATTCAATCATGGAAATAGCTCTGGGAACCCAAAATATTGAGTAATAGTGCACGAAACGGACCAAAATCGGCCAAAATTGTGAGTGTTGATGACCGACACGTAAACACACCCCGGTGTTCGCCAATCGTGCAAATCACTCCGGGACCCAAAAACGGTAAGTAATAGTGCATGAAACGGACCAGAATCGACAAAAACCACGAGTGTTGATGACCAACGCGTAAGAGCACCTCATGATTCGTTAATCGTGGAAATCGGTTCGGGACCCCAAACGGTGAGTAATAGTCCTTGAAACGGGCCAAAATCTGCCAAAATTGTGAGTGTTGACGACGGACACGTAAACGCACCCCGGGAATCGTCAATCGTGGAAATAGCTACGGGACCCCAAAACGGTGAGTAATAATCCACAAAATGGGCCAGAATCGGCCAAAACTGCGAGTGTTGATGACCGACACGTAAGCGCACCTTGGGCTTCAACAGTTATTGAAATCGCTTCTGGCCCGCAAAACGGTGAGTAATAGTCCACGAAACGGGTCAGAATTGGCCAAAACTATGAGTGATGACGACGGACACGTAAACGCACCCCGGGGATCGTCAATCGTGGAAATCACTCTGGGACCCAAGAACGGTAAGTAATAGTGCACGAAACGGACCAGAATCGACAAAAACCACGAGTGTTGAGGACCAGCACGTAAACGCACCCCAGGGTTCATTAATCGTGGAAATCACTTTGGACCTCAAAATAGTGAGTAATAGTCCACGAAACGGGCCAGAATCGGCCAGAACTGAGTGTGTTGATGACCGACACATAACCGCAACTTATAGTCCACGAAACGGGTCAGAATTGGCCAAAACTATGAGTGTTGACAACGGACATGTAGACGCACCCCGGGGATATTCAATCATGGAAATAGCTCTGGGAACCCAAAATATTGAGTAATAGTGCACGAAACGGACCAAAATCGGCCAAAATTGTGAGTGTTGATGACCGACACGTAAACACACCCCGGTGTTCGCCAATCGTGCAAATCACTCCGGGACCCAAAAACGGTAAGTAATAGTGCATGAAACGGACCAGAATCGACAAAAACGACGACTGTTGATGACCAACGCGTAAGCGCACCTCAGGGTTCGTTAATCGTGGAAATCGGTTCGGGACCCCAAACGGTGAGTAATAGTCCAAGAAACGGGCCAAAATCTGCCAAAATTGTGAGTGTTGACGACGGACACGTAAACGCACCCCGAGAATCATCAATCATGGAAATAGCTACAGGACCCCAAAACGGTGAGTAATAGTCCACAAAACGGGCCAGAATCGGCCAAAACTATGAGTGTTGATGACCGACACATAAGCGCACCTTGGGCTTCAACAGCTATGGAAATCGCTTCTGGCCCGCAAAACGATGAGTAATAGTCCACGAAACGGGTCAGAATTGGCCAAAACTATGAGTGTTGACCACGGACACATAGACGCACCCCGGGGATCGTCAATCGTGGAAATCACTCTGGGACCCAAGAACGGTAAGTAATAGTGCATGAAACGGACCAGAATCGACAAAAACCACGAGTGTTGAGTACCAACACGTAAACGCACCCAGGGTTCTTTAATCGTGGAAATCACTTCGGGCCTCAAAATAGTGAGTAATAGTCCACGAAATGGGCCAGAATCGGCCTGAACAGCGAGTGTTGATGACCGACACATAACCGCACCTTGGGGTTCAACAACTATGGAAATCGCTTCGGGCCCGCAAAAAGGTGAGTAATAGTCCACGAAACGGGTCAGAATTGGCCAAAACTATGAGTGTTAACGACGGACACGTAAACGCACCCCGAGGATATTCAATCATGGAAATAGCTCTGGGAACCCAAAATATTGAGTAATAGTGCACGAAACGGACCAGAATCTTCCAAAATTGTGAGTGTTGATGACCGACATGTAAACACACCCCGGTGTTCGCCAATCGTGCAAATCACTCCGGGACCCAAAAACGGTAAATAATAGTGCATGAAACGGACCAGAATCGACAAAAACCACGAGTGTTGATGACCAACGCGTAAACGCACCTCAGGATTCGTTAATCGTGGAAATCGGTTCAGGACCCCAAACGGTGAGTAATAGTCCTTGAAACGGGCCAAAATCTGCCAAAATTGTGAGTGTTGACGACGGACACGTAAACGCACCCCGGGAATCGTCAATCGTGGAAATAGCTACGGGACCCCAAAACGGTGAGTAATAATCCACAAAACGGGCCAGAATCGGCCAAAACTGCGAGTGTTGATGACCGACACGTAAGCGCACCTTGGGCTTCAACAGTTATGGAAATCGCTTCTGGCCCGCAAAACGGTGAGTAATAGTCCACGAAACGGGTCAGAATTGGCCAAAACTATGAGTGTTGACG
>LR738716.1:4691594-4739604 GCA_902687465.1 Secale cereale
GGTGCGGCCGAGGAAGCGGTCTCCGCGCCGAATCGCTGGGTGCCTCCGCTTAGCCTGGTCTCCCCACCCTGCAGGCTCGCCGAGGGAGAAGAAGAGAACGGTGGGTGGGGTGGGGTGGGGTGGGGTGGGGTGGGTGGGGGTGGACACGGTGTGCGCGCGCATCATTTCCTTCTTTATTACCGCCCGCTCCTGCCCGGCCCCGGCAGCCATCATCACGCCCGCCCCATAATTAATTCCCTGGCTAATCCCGCCTGCAAACTCATTCATCCATCCATTCATGACTGTTTTGGACAAATGTTTCTCTTTGAGCAAAAAATATAGAACTTCTTACTGGCTAGGTAGTCCGATTCCCGAGAAGGACGGTAAGAGTCCACCGTGTATCCTTGGCAGGGCTAGTATGGCCAGCTTGATTGGACAGAGATCTCATATGTGGCCGAAAAGGTTGTAACGCTTACTACGAGGCGGACAGTAAGAATCCACCGCATCGTGTATCCTCGACAGGACTAGCTGTATCATCATAAATGTAGGGGTTGTGATGCGCTGGCCGCCAGTAAGGCCAGCTTAATTGGACAGAGATCTTATGTATGGTCGAAAACGTTGTAATGCTTCTTTCCATGAGGCGGACAGTAAGAATCCATAGTATTCTTGGTTGTATTGTCATAAATGTACGACTTATGCTATGCTGGCCGTAAATAAGGCTCACTTGATTCGATAAAGATTTCTCTTTTTATGTCGAAAAGGTATAACGTGTGTTTGTCTACCTTCTTCTTTCGATTGTGTTAGCTTCATGATATGGTTCTTCGGCAAGGTGCATCAAGGAGGTGGGCGTTGATGGCACCATCATAAATATGGGAGTTATGCTACGTTGGCAGCAAGTAAGACGACTCGATGAAGAGCTTGTTTTTCATCAAAATGATGCAACGGTTGTTTTGAGCTATACAATAAGGATCCATTGTTTCCTAGGCAGGGCTACTTGTGTCATTATAAATGTAGGAGATGTGTTATGCTGGCCGCAAGTAAGGTCAGCTTGATTCGATGAATAACTAGCTTTTCATCGAAAAGATGCAACAGTTGTTTTCGAGCTAGTAATAAAAATCCATCGTTGCATTCACAGGGTTAGTTATGTAGTTATAATTGTAGGAGATGTGCTACGTTGACCGCAAGTAAGACCATCTTGATTCGATTAAGATCTCACTTTTCATCGAATACCATGATGAAGTTGAAGGAAAAATGCCCTAGAGGCAATAATAAAGTTGTTATTTATATTTCCTTATATCATGATAAATGTTTATTATTCATGCTAGAATTGTATTAACCGGAAACATAGTACATGTGTGAATACATAGACAAACAAAGTGTCACTAGTATGCCTCTACTTGACTAGCTCGTTGAATCAAAGATGGTTAAGTTTCCTAGCCATAGACATGAGTTGTCATTTGATTAACAGGATCACATCATTAGTGAATGATGTGATTGACTTGACCCATTCCGTTAGCTTAGCACTTGATCGTTTAGTTTTACTGCTATTGCTTTCCTCATGACTTATACATGTTCCTATGACTATGAGATTATGCAACTCCCGAATACCGGAGGAACACCTTGTGTGCTATCAAACGTCACAACGTAACTGGGTGATTATAAAGATGCTCTACAGGTGTCTCCGGAGGTGTTTGTGGTGTTGGCATAAATCAAGAATAGGATTTGTCACTCCGAGTGTCGGAGAGGTATCTCTGGGCCCTCTCGGTAATGCACATCACTATAAGCCTTGCAAGCAAATGACTAATGAGTTAGTCATGAGATGATGCATTAAGGAACGAGTAAAGAGACTTACTGGCAACGATATTGAACTAGGTATGATGATACCGGTGATCGAATCTCGGGCAAGTAACATACCGACGACAAAGGGAACAACGTATGTTGTTATGCGGTTTGACCGATAAAGATCTCCGTAGAATATGTAGGAACCAATATGAGCATCCAGGTTCCGCTATTGGTTATTGACCGGAGATGAGTCTCGGTCATGTCTACATAGTTCTCGAACCCGTAGGGTTCGCACGCTTAACGTTCGGTGACGATCGGTATTATGAGTTTATGAGTTTTAATGTACCGAAGGTAGTTCGGAGTCCCGGATGAGATAAAGGACATGACGAGGAGTCTCGGAATGTCCAAGACGTAAAGATTGATATATTGGACGACTATATTCGGACACCGGATGAGTTCCGGAGGTCACCGGATATTTATCGGAGTGCCGGGGGGTTATCGAAACCCCCAAGGGAACTATTGGGCCTTGGTGGGCTTTGGGAAAGAGATAGGGCAGTAGCCCAGGAGGTGGCGCGCCCCCTCCCATGGGGAGTCCGAATTGGACTGGGGGATGGGGGCGCGGCCCCTCTTTCCCTCTCCCTCTCCCTCTATTTCCTTCTCCCTTCCTTCTTCCTTTCCTACTCCTAGTAGGAATAGGAAAGAGGGATTCCTACTCGTACTAGGAGTAGGAAACCTACTCCTTGGCGCGCCCTATAGGGCCGGTCGGCCTCCCCCTTGCTCCTTTATATACGGGGGCAGGGGGCACCCTAGAACGCACAAGTTGATGACTTGATCTCTTAGCCGTGTGTGGTGCCCCCCCTCCATCATAATCCACCTCGGTCATATCGTAGCGGTGCTTAGGCGAAGCCCTGCGTTGGTAAATTCATCGTCACCGTCATCACACCGTCGTGCTGACGGAACTCTCCCTTGAAGCTCTACTGGATCATGAGTTCGTGGGACGTCACCGAGCTAAACGTGTGCAGATCGCGGAGGTGCCGTACGTTCGGTACTAGGATCGGTCGATCATGAAGACGTACGACTACATCAAATGCGTTTTCATAACGCTTCCGCTTACGGTCTACGAGGGTACATGGACGACACTCTCCCCTCTCATTGCTATGCATCACCATGATCTTGCCTGTGCGTAGGAATTTTTTTGAAATACTACGTTCCCCAACAGTGGCATCATAAGCCAGGTTTATGCGTAGATGTTATATGCACGAGTAGAACACAAGTGAGTTGTGGGCGATACTAGTCATACTGCTTAGCAGCATGTCATACTTTGATTCAGCGGTATTGTTGGATGAAGCGGCCTGGACCGACATTATGTGTACGCTTACGCGAGACTGGTTCTACCGACGTGCTTCGCACACAGGTGGCTGGCGGGTGACAGTTTCTCCAACTTTAGTTGAATCGAGTGTGGCTACTGTCGGTCCTTGTGAAAGTTAAAACAGCACATACTTGACGAAATAACGTTGTGGTTTTGATGCGTAGGTAAGAACGGTTCTTGCTCAGCCCGTAGCAGCCACGTAAAACTTGCAACAACAAAGTAGAGGACGTCTAACTTGTTTTTGCAGGGCATGTTGTGATGTGATATGGTGTAGACATGATGCTAAATTTTGTTGTATGAGATAATCATGTTTTGTAACACAGTTATCGGCAACTGGCAGGAGCCATATGGTTGTCGCTTTATTGTATGAAATGCAATCGCCATGTAATTATTTTACTTTATCACTAAGCGGTAGCGATAGTCGTAAAAGCAATAGTTGGCGAGATGACAACGATGCTACGATAGAGATCAAGGTGTCGCGCCGGTGACGATGGTGATCATGACAGTGCTTTGGAGATGAAGATCAAAGACATAAGATGATGATGGCCATATCATATCACTTATATCGATTGCATGTGATGTTTATCTTTTATGCATCTTATTTTTTTTAGATCGACGGTAGCATTATAAGATGATCTCTCACTAAATTTCAAGGTATAAGTATTCTCCCTGAGTATGCACCGTTGCGAAAGTTCGTCGTGCCGAGACACCACGTGATGATCGGGTGTGATAAGCTCTACGTTCACATACACCGTAGGGTCCGCATGCTTAACGTTTGATGACGATTTGTATTAAAGAGTTATGTGTTTTTGGTGACCGAAGATTGTTCGGAGTCCCGGATGAGATCACGGACATGACGAGGAGTCTCGAAATGGTCGAGAGGTAAAGATTGATATATTGGATGATGGTATTCGGACACCAGAATGGTTTCGGGACGTTTCAAATATTTATCAGAGTATCAAGGGGCTAACGGAACCCCCCGGGGAAGTATTGGGCCTACATGGGCCATGGGGGAGAGAGAGGGAAGCCCACAAGGGGTGGCGCCCCCCCCCCCTCATTGGCTGCCTGAATTGTACAAGGGGAAGGGGGCGCGGCCCCCCTTTCCTTCTCCCTCTCCCTCTCCCTTCCTTCCTTCCTTCTCCACAAAAAGAAAAAAAAAGAATCCTAGTCCTAGTAGGATTGGAGTCCTAGTAGGACTCCTCCCCATGGCACGCCCCTAGGGACGGCTGGCCTCCCCCCTCCACCTTTGTATATAGGGGCAGGAGGCACCTTAGGACACACAAGTTATTCTCTTAGCCGTGTGCGGTGCCCCTGATGTCTACTACACGCTTCTATTCCCGTAGACAGTGTTGGGCCTCCAAGAGCAGAGGTTTGTAGGACAGCAGCAAATTTCCCTTAAGTGAGTAACCCAAGGTTTATCGAACTCAGGGAAGTGGAGGTTGAACGTACCCCTTTCAAGCAACCCTGCAATCAAGATACAAGAAATCTCTTGTGTCCCCAACACACCTAATACACTTGTCAGATGTATAGGTGCACTAGTTCGGCGAAGAGATGGTAAAATATGGATGATAGGAGTGGCAAAGCAAAGTAATAAAAATCTGTAATAAAAAGTGCAGCAAGCAAACAAGTGGTAAACGTGAGCACAAATGGTATTGCAATGGTGGAAACAAGGCCTAGGCTTCATACTTTCACTAGTGGCAACTCCCAACAACATTAACATAATCGAATCACATGATATTTCCCATAAAACATGCAAGGGGGACGCACTCGGAGGTCATTCCTTTGTGGTCAAGAGAGGACGAGAATTATGTAGGGCTACAAAAGCACACCTCAAAGTTCGTAGTTCTCAACCTGTGGATTTCCCAATGTCACCGCGGCCATCCAAAGAGAGTACCACAATCACCACAACATATCTCAAGGATAGTCAAAGACAAGCACCAAGAGACTCTCAATCTTCAATCCACACACAAAAGAGGAAATCACTCATGAAAATATTCTTCTAATCTATGTCCAATAGACCGCTGTCACCTTGGTCTTGGAGATTATACTAGATAAAGACAAGTGAGTACATCAATCCAATACATAGAGGAAGGGGAAATATCATGGGATCACCCTAGATTAACATAGCCTATGATCACAACGAAGATCACATCATGGGAGAGAGAATTGACCACATAGCTACTGGTAGAAAACCTCAGCCCCGAGGAGGAACTACTCCCGCATCATGGAGGGAGGAAGCAACGTCGATGGAGATGACTCCGGGGGCACTTCCCCGTCCCGGCAGGGTGCCGGCACAGGAATTCTGGTCCCCCGAAACTTGGTGGCGATGGCGGCGGAGATCGGAATAGCTTCTGGAGAAAAGGGGTCCGGAATCAGGGTTTTCGCGACGCGTTGTAAATATATGCCAAAGGGGGTCACCAGAGGAGGTAAGGGGGGCCCAGGCGGCCAGGAGGGGGGCCGCCCCCTCAGGGCGCCTGGAGCCCCTGTGGCCCCCCTCTGGCCCTACTTCTGCCGCATGGAATCTTCTGGAGCGCTGATTTTTTATATGTTTTTCTCGGAATTTTTCTGGCAATTTAAGTAATGGGAAAACCTGAAATACAAAAACAGCAGAAAACAGAAACTGGCACTGGGGTGCACTGAGTTAATAGGTTAGTCCAAATATGATCAAAAGTGTATGGAAGTGCATAAATATCATAGCAATATCACACAAAAGAGGCATGGAGCAAGCAGAAATTATAGATACGTTTTGGACGTATCAACATCCCCAAGCTTAATTCCTGCTCGTCCTCGAGTAGGTAAATGATAACAAGCATAATTCCTGTGGTGACATGCTACCAACCATATAAGAACTTTTCACAGTCACATGACAAATGCTTACTGAGATAATGAATCTGTAGTAATTAAGTTGCCTCATGAGAATATCACAAAGAACTGAAAGTTTTACAATATGATACTGAAAACACCCAATTAGATTTGTAGTGAGCATGGTGTGCAAACATGACAAAGTGATACCTCGCTTGCCCCCTTTAGTGAAGCAAAACATAAATGCAGGAGCACCTCCGAAGTTTAAGTGACGACTAGATACAATGATTTCAGAATAAGCGATATCATAATCATGCAGAAGACAATGGTACTTTGGGACAATGCACATTACACTCAGAATGACAATCATGCTCTCAATAGTTGGTGCTTTGAAGAAAGAAGGTGGAGACTCTCGAACCGTGGCTTTTGATGGCAAGGTTGAAAACCCGTGGTTGGAAGCAAAGACTAAACATGTACCAGAGCTCTTGATTTTTTAAAAACAGAGGTAAAAATGATTTTTTTGAGAGATGCATATTTCGTCAACGAATGCTAGTAGATAACTCAATTACTTCTCGAGCTGGACAAGTTTCGAGGAACGGCTCCCGCACGGGGACGATCACATCCCCTTAATCTCCTTTGTTTATCACTGCCAAAAGTTTTCTGATTTCTCATGAACAAAGCGTGAAGGAGGGTTTGTTTGTTGTATTTTTTATGAGCCGGGCGCACTCTTTGCCAGTTCCTTCTCGTATTAGGGGTTTGCAGATTAGACATGCAATCCCGGGGTGAAACTTGTCCAACTTAAAAAGATCATGAATTAACTACTACTTCCTCATGAGCTAAAACAGAGGCACAAAAGAGAAATGCTTTTGAATAATTTTGAGATGGTACAAGATAGTCTTCGTTAGGAATGGCAAGTAAATACCATGTATAGGAAGGTATGGTGGACTCATATGGCATAACTGGTTTCAAGGATTTTGGATGCACAAGCAGTCAGTCCGCTTAGTACAGGTGAAGGCTAGCAAAAGACTGGGAGCGACCAACTAAGGGAGCAATGACGGCCATAATCATGCAGAGCGACAAAGCAACATTGAATCGGGCATGGAAGTTATATCACTACTCAGAAATTAAAGATCATCAAGGCTTGATAGACTTTCTTTACAGTCTTAAATATGCGTGAGCATATGCCAAGTCAATCAAAATAAATTCTTGGAGGAAGATATCACTAAACCATACCACATCATAGGCAAACAAATCATGTTGGTACTTCAATAACACATTAAACCCCCCCCCCCCAGCTATTTGAGACTAACCATAAGAAAACATGAACTACTAAGCACCATTATGCACATAGCATTTTTATCATAGACATATCAACCAGTGCCACAGACAAACTCTCTTAACAAGATAAGCATGATAACTCAAGAGAGTTCAGCAACCAACTAAACAAAAGCTCTTTAAAAAGAAAAGCATGAAAACTAAGAGCTAAACATGACAGTAGCTATTGAAAGACAAAGAACATACACAGCAAGGATAAGCATGAAAATCCTATGTTGTGTTCTAGGTTGAAGTGGAGCGTGTTTCTCTCCCACACGAAGAAAGCTGGGTTCTAACTCGTTATGAACAGCAAGCAAAGCTAAAGAAAACTAAAAAGGAAACTAAAAGCAAGACGCTCCAAGCATAGCACATAACACATGAAGTGATTAAAATATAGTGGAACGAAAGACGAACTGATAATTGTTGATGGAGAAGGGGATACACGGGGGCATCCCCAAGCTTAGACGCTTGAGTCTTCTTGAATATTTCTTGGGGGTGCACGGGGGCATCCCCAAGCTTGAGCGTTTGACCCTGCTGAATCTTTTTATCATTTTCCCTCGCACACTTGAAAACTCCCTTCATACATAACTCATCATAATCTGATTAGCGAGGTTAGTACCCATAATAAAATAATTTTTCCTTGCTGTAAATAAGGATAATCTTGAATGTCTACTGTTTCTCAAGATTTCCAAAAGGTTTTTGCAAAGAAAAAGCAAGCTCAAGGTTTGCAAAATGAAGAAAAGGCAAAACAGGACAGAATCTGTGAAAAACAGACCAGCAGGTAGTAAATAATTTTTTCGGGGCACTTCTGCAACTCGAATCAAAAAACTCAGAACAGACGCCCGAAAGCCAATTGTATAGAGCACGCTGTCGAAAAAATTCAGACCAAAAAGATGATCTGGTGATTTTATACGAATTTTTCTGTCCAAGGACAGAATCTGTTTCCTGGACAGCACGTCACAACTTTTGAACTTTCTTGCAATCAGAGGCTAAACTTGGCACAAAGCTGAAAAGTAAAGATACAATGATGATGCTACTGTAGTAAAAAACATCAAGACACAACAAAAGCAAAATAAAACTTTATTCATTGTGGGCTGCCTCCCAAAAGCGCTTTCTTTTATGCCTTTAAGCTAGGCATAAGACTTTAATGATGCTCTCGTAGGAATAAGAGCTGAAGAACAAAAGAGAGCATCAAGAATCAAATACCAAACACATTTAAGCCTAACATGCTTCCTATGCATAGGAATATTACAATAGAATAATTCATTGAAGCACAAAGCAATAAGCATAGGAAGACAAAACAAGTGCAGCTTCAAAACCTTCAACATAAAGAGAGGGAACTTGATATTATTGAAATATCTATAAGCATATGTTCCCTTCTCATAATAATTTTCAGTGGGATCACGAATAAACTCAACAATATAAGCATCACATAAAGCATTGTTACCATGATCCACATGCAAAAAGGTACTCTCACTCTCCACATAAGCATAATCTTTCTCATTGTTTATAGTGGGAGTAGGACTATCATAAACAACTTGAACACTATAGATTAATTGTGTATTAGGAAGATGGTGTTCAACAAGGGAGTAATTCCCTCCATGATTATGACAAGTTTCATAAGGATAATTTCTCCTTATGTCATAGGTACCTTTATAATCACTATAGATTAGAGTTATAACATCATCATAGTAGAGAAGAGCATTATCATTGCTAGCAACTATACTTGTAAACATGTTGTCTTTATTCTTACTAGCAAAAGAATTATCAATTATCACATCACTAGTGGGTAAAGGATTTGCAATCCTATCATCCCCAAGCTTAGAGCTTTCCATATCATCACTTTCAGAGTTGGTACCAAAAAGATTTTCAAGATCATAAGTAGCATTATCATCATTTTCCCAATCACAATAAGTAACATGCATATCATAATCAAAATCATCTTCAATAGTACCTACGGACGTATCATCAAGATGATAATTAAGGCAATAAACTTCACCTTCTTCTTTAAACTTACAACCGTTAGGATAAAAGTTGATGGGAGGAATATGCTCAGGCCAGGTTGATACCCATTCTTCTTCCTTCTTGCTCCTCTTCCTCCTCCTCTTCTTTTTCTTCTTCTTCACCTTAGGAGGGAGTGGTTGGAGATGAAGCTTCTCCACATATCCTGGTTTATCATTAGAAACAATAGGGGAAACTTGGGAGAAACTCTCCTTTTTATTAGCAGAAATATAAGAGACATTTTTATACTTTGGTAAAGTTCCCTCCTTTCTAATCTTACTTATGTAATCATTTTCATGGCAATTAACAACACAATAGAGATGGCAATTTTGCAAAGTGTTTTTTATTCCTATGGCATTAACATCCAGCCAAGAAGTCTTTTCTGATAACTCTTCACACATCAAAAATAACATAAGCTCATCATAAAGATCAGAGGTGATCATGTTATCACACAACTGGTTAACAGCTATGTTTTGAAAGTGCATGCATTGAAAATTAAAGTGACCCTCTATACAGCAAGTTCACAAGTAAAAGGATAAAGGTCACACAATTCTCTAGCAATTTCATTTAAATCTCTGACCCAAGTGATTGTTCTTTCATGCTTATGTTGCTTACAATACTTCTCTTCTTCAATCATGGGCCTTTCACAAGGTCTATCCACTCCACAAAAATTAACATGCTTATATAAAACTTCATTTTTAGGAATTGGATCATGCATGTTGCAATCATCATGAACAATTTCATTTTCTTTGCAAATCTCTTTAAAAGGTTCATGATGCTTGATCCAATCCTCCTTAGGAATATTAAGATGTGAAGCAAAAGATTTGAGGAAATCAACAAGGAGTCGAGAATCAAGCCCAAACTTAGCACTAAGCTTATTAAAACTTGTAGTTTCAACAAAGGACTTAATGCAATCATACTCATAAATTATACCTGACTCTTTACCTTTGTCGATCTCCCAATTTTCAGTGTTGCGTTGAATTCTTTCAAGGAGTTCCCATTTAGCATCAATCTTTTCGTTTGTGAAAGAACCCATAGAGGAAGCATCGAGCAAATCTTTATCCTGTCGAGAGAGCCTCGCATAGAAATTAGTAATAATCATATCTTTGGGGAGCCCATGGTTAGGACATTTTAGCATTAACGTTTTCAGTCTCCCCCAAGCTTGAGCTATGCTCTCTCCGTCATGAGGATAGAAATTATAAACATAATTCCTATTCTCATGGACTTCATGAAGAGGATAAAACTTGGAGTAAAAGAGAGACTGGATCTCTTCCCAATCCAGCAGGTGAGAGTCATCTAGTAGCCTATACCATTCCAATGCTTTTCCTTTCAGTGACAAGGCAAATAATTTCCTCATGACTCCATCTCTTGTCAAACCTGAAATCTTAAACAACTCACAAAGTTCTGTAAGTTTCAACAAATGAATACTAGGATTGACCGTCCCATCATAACAATCATTCAAAATTATTTCAATTATCCCAAGTGGTATTTGGAACGGGATACATTCAGTAGGTGGAGGAGACTTCTCTACCGCGGGTGTGGTAAAGCGGCCTTCCCCAAGCAGCGAACTAAGAGTGCGGTTTTCCATAAACATAACTAGTGAAACTAAAAACAAGAAACGAAAAGATTTAATTGCAATATCTAGAGAAGGTACCTTCACTTACCTCACTTCCCCGGCAACGGCGCCAGAAATAGCTTGATGTCTACTACACGCTTCTATTCCCGTAGACAGTGTTGGGCCTCCAAGAGCAGAGGTTTGTAGGACAGCAGCAAATTTCCCTTAAGTGAGTAACCCAAGGTTTATCGAACTCAGGGAAGTGGAGGTTGAACATACCCCTTTCAAGCAACCCTACAATCAAGATACAAGAAGTCTCTTGTGTCCCCAACACACCTAATACACTTGTCAGATGTATAGGTGCACTAGTTCGGCGAAGAGATGGTAAAATATGGATGATAGGAGTGGCAAAGCAAAGTAATAAAAATCTGTAATAAAAAGTGCAGCAAGCAAACAAGTGGTAAACGTGAGCACAAATGGTATTGCAATGGTGGAAACAAGGCCTAGGCTTCATACTTTCACCAGTGGCAACTCCCAACAACATTAACATAATCGAATCACATGATATTTCTGCTGGAGAACGTAGTATTTTCAAAATTTTCCTACGATCACGCAAGATCTATCTACCAGATGCATAGCAACGAGAGGGAAGAGTGTGTCTACATACCCTCGTAGACCGGAAGCGGAAGCGTCAAGTGACGCGGTTGATGTAGTCGAACTTCTTCGCGATCTAACCGATCAAGCACCGAACGTACGGCACCTCCGCGTTCAGCACACATTCAGCTTGATGACGTCCCATGAGCTCTTGATCCAGTTGAGCTTCACGGGAGACTTTCGTCAGCACGACGGCGTGGTGACGGATATGATGTATTCACCGGCGCAGGGCTTCGCCTAAGCACTGCAACGGTATGACCGAGGTGTGTTTCTGTGGAGGGGGGCACCGCACACGGCTGGAACAATTCAACTTGTGTGTCTTTGGGTGCCCCCCTGCCCCCGTATATAAAGGAGCAAGAGGGGAGGGCCGGCCGGCCTCCTATGGTGCGGCTAGGGCAATCCTACTAGGAATAGGATTGCAATCCTATTCCTAGTAGGAGTCCATCAAGAAGGAAGAGAGGGAAAGGAAAAGAGGGAGAGGTGGCGCCCCCCAATCCTAGTCCAACTAGGATCCCTAGGTGGGGCGCTGGCCAGCCTCTATGGGCTGCCTCTCTCCTTTCCTCAAGGCCCACTATGGACCATCCCCCTTCGTAGGGGGTTCCGGTAACCCCTTCCGGCAATCCAGTTAAATCCGAAACTTTTCCGGAACACTTCCGGTGTCCGAATATAGTCGTCCAATATATCAATCTTTATGTCTCGGACATTCCGAGACTCCTCGTCATGTCCGTGATCTCATCCGGGACTCCGAACTACCTTCGGTACATCAAAACTCATAAACTCATAATACCGATCGTCATCAAACGTTAAGCGTGCGGACCCTACGGGTTCGAGAACTATGTAGACATGACCGAGACTCATCTCCGGTCAATAACCAATAGCGGAACCTGGATGTTCATATTGGTTCCTACATATTCTACGAAGATCTTTATCGGTCAAACCGCATAACAACATACGTTGTTCCTTTTGTCATCGGTATGTTACTTGCCCGAGATTCGATCGTCGGTATCTCTATACCTAGTTCAATCTCGTTACCGGCAAGTCTCTTTACTCGTTCCGTAATACATCATCTCGTGACGAACTCATTAGTCTTTTGCTTGCAAGGCTTATTATGATGTGTGTTACCGAGAGGGCCCAGAGATACCTCTCCGACACTCGGAGTGACAAATCCTAATCTTGATCTATGCCAACACCACGAATACTTTCGGAGACACCTGTAGAGCATCTTTATGATCACCCAGTTACGTTGTGACGTTTGATAGCACACAAGGTGTTCCTACGGTATTCCGGAGTTGCATAATCTCATAGTCATAGGAACATGTATAAGTCATGAAGAAAGCAATAGCAGTAAAACTAAACGATCATAGTGCTATGCTAACGGATGGGTCTTGTCCATCACATCATTCTCCTAATGATGTGATCCCGTTGATCAAATGACAACTCATGTCTATGGCTAGGAAACATAACCATCTTTGATCAATGAGCTAGTCTAGTAGAGGCATACTAGGGACATACTGTTTTGTCTATGTATTCACACATGTACTAAGTTTCCGGTTAATACAATTCTAGCATGAATAAAAGACATTTATCATGATATAAGGAAATACAAATAATCATCTTTATTATTGCCTCTAGGGCATATTTCCTTCAGTCTCCCACTTGCACTAGAGTCAATAATCTAGCTCACATCGCCATGTGATTTAATACCGATAGTTCACATCGTTATGTGAATAACACCCATAGTTCACATCGCCATGTGACCAACACCCATAGGGTTTACTAGAGTCAATAATCTAGTTCACATCGCTATGTGATTAATACCCCAGAGTAATAAGGTGTGATCATGTTTTGCTTGTGAGAGAAGTTTAGTCAACGGGTCTGTCACATTCAGATCCGTATGTATTTCGCAAATTTCTATGTCTACAATGCTCTGCATGGAGCTACTCTAGCTAATTGCTCCCACTTTCAATACACATCCAGATTGATACTTAGAGTCATCTGGATTTAGTGTCAAAGCTTGCATCGGCGTAACCCTTTATGACGAACTCTTTATCACCTCCATAATCGAGAAATATTTCCTTTGGTCATCCAATTACTAAGGATAATTTTGACCGTTGTACAGTGATCTACTCCTGGATCACTATTGTACCTCCCTGTCAAACTCATGGCAAGGTACACAACGTGTTTTGTACACAGCATGGCATACTTTATAGAACCTATGGCTGAGGCATAGGGAATGACTTTCATTCTCTCTATATTTTTCTGCCGTGGTCTGGCTTTGAGTCTTACTCAACTTCACACCTTACAAGTCAGGCAAGAACTCCTTCTTTGACTGATCCATTTTGAACTACTTCAAAATCTTATCAAGGTATGTACTCATCGAAAGTCTTATCAAGCGTCTTGATCTATCTCTATAGATCTGGATGCCCAATATGTAAGCAGCTTCACCAAGGTCTTTCTTTGAAAAACTCCTTTCAAACACTCCTTTATGCTTTCCAGAAAATTCTACATCATTTCCGATCGACAATATGTCATTCACATATACTTATCAGAAAGGTTGTAGTGCTCCCACTCACTTCTTGTAAATACAGGCTTCTCCAAAAGTCTGTATAAAACCATATTCTTTGATCAACTTATCAAAGCGTATATTCCAACTCCGAGATGCTTGCACCAGTCCATAGATGGATCGCTGGAGCTTGCACATTTTGTTAGCACCTTTAGGATTGACAAAACCTTCTGGTTGCATCATATACAAGTCTTCTTTAATAAATCCATTAAAGAATGCAGTTTTGTTATCCATTTGCCAGATTTCATAAAATGCGGCAATTGCTAACATGATTCAGACAGACTTAAGCATCGCTACGGGTGAGAAAGTCTCATCGTAGTCAACTCCTTGAACTTGTTGAAAAACTTTCGCAACAAGTCGAGCTTTGTAAACAGTAACATTACCGTCAGCGTCAGTCTTCCTCTTGAAGATCCATTTATTTTCGATGGCTTGCCGATCATCGGGCAAGTCAACCAAAGTCCACACTTTGTTCTCATACATGGATCCCATCTCAGATTTCATGGCCTCAAGCCATTTTGCGGAATCTGGGCTCATCATCGCTTCCTCATAGTTCGTAGGTTCATCATGGTCCAGTAACATGACTTCTAGAACCGGGTTGCCGTACCACTCTGATGCGGAACGAACTCTGGTTGATCTACGAAGTTCAACAAAAACTTGATCTGAAGTTTCATGATCATCATCATTAGCTTCCTCACTAATTGGTGTAGGGATCACTGGAACTAGTTTCTGTGATGTTCCACTTTCCAATTCGGGAGAAGGTACAATTACCTCATCAAGTTCTACTTTCCTCCCACTCACTTCTTTCGAGAGAAACTGCTTCTCTAGAAAGGATCCACTCTTAACAACAAAGACATTGCCTTCGGATCTGTGATAGAAGGTGTACCCAACAGTTTCTTTTGGGTATCCTATGAAGATTTACTTCTCCGATTTGGGTTTGAGCTTATCATGTTGAAACTTTTTCACATAAGCATCGCAGTCCCAAACTTAAAGAAATGACAGCTTAGGTTTCTCGTCAAACCACAGTTCATACGGCGTCATCTCCACGGATTTAGATGGTGCCCTATTTAACGTGAATGTAGCTGTCTCTAATGCATAACCCCAAAAGCGATAGTGGTAGATCGGTAAGAGACATCATCGATCGCACCATATCTAATAAAGTACGGTTATGACGTTCAGACACACCATTACACTATGGTGTTCCAGGTGGCGTGAGTAGTGAAACTATTTCACATTGTTTTTACTGAAGGCCAAACTCGCTAACTCAAATATTTTACCTCTACGATCATATCGTAGAAACTCTTATTTTCTTGTTACGATGATTCTCCACTTCACTCTGAAATTCTTTGAACTTTTCAAATGTTTCAGACTTGTGCTTCATTAAGTAGATATACCCATATCTGCTCAAATCATCAGTGAAGGTCAGAAAATAACGATACCCACCGCGAGCTTCAACACTCATTGGTCCACATACATCTGTATGTATGATCTCCAACAAATCTGTTGCTCGCTCCATTGTTCTGGAGAACGGAGTTTTAGTCATCTTACCCATGAGGCATGGTTCGCAAGCACCAAGTGATTCATAATCAAGTGATTCCAAAAGTCCATCACTATGGAGTTTCTTCATGCGCTTTACACCATTATGACCTAAACGGCGGTGCCACAAATAAGTTGCACTATCATTATTAACCTTGCATCTTTTGGCTTCAATATTATGAATATGTGTATCACCACGATCGAGATCCAACAAACTATTTTCATTGGGTGTATGACCATCGAAGGTTTTATTCATGTAAACAGAATAACAATTATTCTATGACTTTAAATGAATAACCGTATTGCTACAAATATGATCAAATCATATTCATGCTCAACGCAAATGCCAAATAACATTTATTTAGGTTTTACACTAATCCCGAAAGTATAGGGAGTGTGCGATGATGATCATATCAATCTTGGAACCACTTCCAACACACATTGTCACTTCACCTTTAACTAGTCTCTGTTCATTCTGCAATTCTCGTTTCGAGTTACTAATTTTAGCAACTGAACCGGTATCAAATACCCAGGGGTTGCTATGAACACTAGTAAATTACACATCAATAATCTGTATATCAAAATATACCTTTGTTCACTTTGCCATCCTTCTTATCCGCCAAGTATCTAGGGCAGTTCCACTTCCAGTGACCATTTCCTTTGCAGTAGAAGCACTTAGTTTCAGGCTTGAGCTTTTAGCTTTGGGTTTCTTCACGGGAGTGACAACTTGCTTGTCATTCTTCTTGAAGTTCCCCTTCTATCCCTTTGCCCTTTACTTGAAACAAGTGGCCTGGTTAACCATCAACACTTGATGCTCTTTCTTGATTTCTACCTTCGCCGATTTCAGCATCGTGAAGAGCTCGGGAATTACTTTCGTCATCCCTTGCATATTATAGTTCATCACGAAGTTCTACTAACTTGGTGATAGTGTCTAGAGAACTTTGTCAATTACTATCTTATCTGGAAGATTAACTCCCACTTGATTCAAGTAATTGTACTACCCAGACAATCTGAGCACATGCTCACTAGTTGAGCTATTCTCCTCCATCTTGTAGGCAAAGTACTGTCAGAGGTCTTATACCTCTCGACACGGGAATGAGTATGAAATACTAATTTCAACTCTTGGAACATCTCATATGCTCCGTGGCGTTTCAAAACGTTTTTGAAGTCCCGGTTATAAGCCGTAAAGCATGGTGCACTAAACTATCAAGTAGTCATCATATCGAGGTTTTGTCAAAACGTTCATAACGTCTACATCTGCTCCTGCAATAGGTCTGTCACCTAGCGGTGCATCAAGGACATAATTCTTCTGTGCAGCAATGAGGATAATCCTCAGATCACGGAACAATTCCGCATCATTGCTACTAACATCTTTCAACTTGGTTTTCTCTAGGAACATATAAAAAATAAACGTGAAGCAACATCGCGAGCTATTGATCTACAACATAGATATGCTAATACTACCAGGACTAAGTTCATGATAAATTAAAGTTCAATTAATCATATTACTTAAGAACTCCCACTTAGATAGACATCCCTCCGGTCATCTAAATGATCACGTGATCCAAATCAACTAAACCATGTCCGATCATCACGTGAGATGGAGTAGTTTCAATGGTGAACATCTTATGTTGATCATATCTACTATATGATTCACGCTCGACCTTTCGGTCTCCAGTGTTCCGAGGCCATATCTGCATATGCTAGGCTCGTCAAGTTTAACCCGAGTATTCTCCGTGTGCAAAACTGTCTTACACCCGTTGTATTTGAACGTAGAGCTTATCACACCCGATCATCACGTGGTGTCTCGGCACGAAGAACTTTCGCAACGGTGCATACTCAGGGAGAACACTTGTACCTTGAAATTTAGTAAGGGATCATCTTATAATGCTACCGTCGTTCTAAGCAAAATAAGAAGCATAATAAGATAAACATCACATGCAATCAAAATATGTGACATGATATGGCCATCATCATCTTGTGCTTTTGATCTCCATCTCCAAAGCACCGTCAGGATCACCTTCGTCACTGGCGCGACACCTTGATCTCCATCGTAGCATCGTTGTCGTTTCGCCAACTATTGCTTCTACGACTATCGCTACCACTTAGTGATAAAGTAAAGCAATTACATGGCGATTGCATTTCATACAATAAAGCGACAACCATATGGCTCCTGCCAGTTGCCGATAACATTACAAAACATGATCATCTCATACAAAACCGTATAACTCATCATGTCTTGACCATATCACATCACAACATGCCCTGCAAAAACAAGTTAGACGTCCTCTACTTTGTTGTTGCAAGTTTTACGTGGCTGCTACGGGCTTAGCAAGAACCGTTCTTACCTACGCATACAAAACCACAACGATGTTTCGTCAAGTATGTGCTGTTTTAACCTTCACAAGGACCGGGCGTAGCCACACTTGATTCAGCTAAAGTGAGAGAGACAGACACCCGCCAGTCACCTTTAAGCAACGAGTGCTCGTAACGGTGAAAACAGTCTCGCGTAAGCGTACGCGTAATGTCGGTCCGGGCCGCTTCATCTCACAATACCGCCGAAGCAAAGTATGACATGCTGGTAAGCAGTATGACTAGTATCGCCCACAACTCATTGTGTTCTACTCGTGCATATCATCTACGCATAGACCTGGCTCATGATGCCACTGTTGGGGACCGTAGTATTTTCAAAATTTTCCTACGATCACGCAAGATCTATCTACCAGATGCATAGCAACGAGAGGGAAGAGTGTGTCTACATACCCTCGTAGACCGGAAGCGGAAGCGTCAAGTGACGCGGTTGATGTAGCCGAACTTCTTCGCGATCTAACCGATCAAGCACCGAACGTACGGCACCTCCGCGTTCAGCACACGTTCAGCTTGATGACGTCCCATGAGCTCTTGATCCAGTTGAGCTTCACGGGAGACTTTCGTCAGCACGACGGCGTGGTGACGGATATGATGTATTCACCGGCGCAGGGCTTCGCCTAAGCACTGCAACGGTATGACCGAGGTGTGTTTCTGTGGAGGGGGGCACCGCACACGGCTGGAACAATTCAACTTGTGTGTCTTTGGGTGCCCCCCTGCCCCCGTATATAAAGGAGCAAGAGGGGAGGGCCGGCCGGCCTCCTATGGTGCGGCTAGGGCAATCCTACTAGGAATAGGATTGCAATCCTTTTCCTAGTAGGAGTCCATCAAGAAGGAAGAGAGGGAAAGGAAAAGAGGGAGAGGTGGCGCCCCCCAATCCTAGTCCAACTAGGATCCCTAGGTGGGGCGCCGGCCAGCCTCTATGGGCTGCCTCTCTCCTTTCCTCAAGGCCCACTATGGACCATCCCCCTTCGTAGGGGGTTCCGGTAACCCCTTCCGGCAATCCAGTTAAATCCGAAACTTTTCCGGAACACTTCCGGTGTCCGAATATAGTCGTCCAATATATCAATCTTTATGTCTCAGACATTCCGAGACTCCTCGTCATGTCCGTGATCTCATACGGGACTCCGAACTACCTTCGGTACATCAAAACTCATAAACTCATAATACCGATCGTCATCAAACGTTAAGCGTGCGGACCCTACGGGTTCGAGAACTATGTAGACATGACCGAGACTCATCTCCGGTCAATAACCAATAGCGGAACCTGGATGTTCATATTGGTTCCTACATATTCTACGAAGATCTTTATCGGTCAAACCGCATAACAACATACGTTGTTCCTTTTGTCATCGGTATGTTACTTGCCCGAGATTCGATCGTCGGTATCTCTATACCTAGTTCAATCTCGTTACCGGCAAGTCTCTTTACTCGTTCCGTAATACATCATCTCGTGACGAACTCATTAGTCTTTTGCTTGCAAGGCTTATTATGATGTGTGTTACCGAGAGGGCCCAGAGATACCTCTCCGACACTCGGAGTGACAAATCCTAATCTTGATCTATGCCAACACCACGAATACTTTCGGAGACACCTGTAGAGCATCTTTATGATCACCCAGTTACGTTGTGACGTTTGATAGCACACAAGGTGTTCCTACGGTATTCCGGAGTTGCATAATCTCATAGTCATAGGAACATGTATAAGTCATGAAGAAAGCAATAGCAGTAAAACTAAACGATCATAGTGCTATGCTAACGGATGGGTCTTGTCCATCACATCATTCTCCTAATGATGTGATCCCGTTGATCAAATGACAACTCATGTCTATGGCTAGGAAACATAACCATCTTTGATCAATGAGCTAGTCTAGTAGAGGCATACTAGGGACATACTGTTTTGTCTATGTATTCACACATGTACTAAGTTTCCGGTTAATACAATTCTAGCATGAATAAAAGACATTTATCATGATATAAGGAAATACAAATAATCATCTTTATTATTGCCTCTAGGGCATATTTCCTTCAGTCTCCCACTTGCACTAGAGTCAATAATCTAGCTCACATCGCCATGTGATTTAATACCGATAGTTCACATCGTTATGTGAATAACACCCATAGTTCACATCGCCATGTGACCAACACCCATAGGGTTTACTAGAGTCAATAATCTAGTTCACATCGCTATGTGATTAATACCCCAGAGTAATAAGGTGTGATCATGTTTTGCTTGTGAGAGAAGTTTAGTCAACGGGTCTGTCACATTCAGATCCGTATGTATTTCGCAAATTTCTATGTCTACAATGCTCTGCATGGAGCTACTCTAGCTAATTGCTCCCACTTTCAATACGCATCCAGATTGATACTTAGAGTCATCTGGATTTAGTGTCAAAGCTTGCATCGGCGTAACCCTTTATGACGAACTCTTTATCACCTCCATAATCGAGAAATATTTCCTTTAGTCATCCAATTACTAAGGATAATTTTGACCGTTGTACAGTGATCTACTCCTGGATCACTATTGTACCTCCCTGTCAAACTCATGGCAAGGTACACAACGTGTTTTGTACACAGCATGGCATACTTTATAGAACCTATGGCTGAGGCATAGGGAATGACTTTTATTCTCTCTATATTTTTCTGCCGTGGTCTGGCTTTGAGTCTTACTCAACTTCACACCTTACAAGTCAGGCAAGAACTCCTTCTTTGACTGATCCATTTTGAACTACTTCAAAATCTTATCAAGGTATGTACTCATCGAAAGTCTTATCAAGCGTCTTGATCTATCTCTATAGATCTGGATGCCCAATATGTAAGCAGCTTCACCAAGGTCTTTCTTTGAAAAACTCCTTTCAAACACTCCTTTATGCTTTCCAGAAAATTCTACATCATTACCGATCGACAATATGTCATTCACATATACTTATCAGAAAGGTTGTAGTGCTCCCACTCACTTCTTGTAAATACAGGCTTCTCCAAAAGTCTGTATAAAACCATATTCTTTGATCAACTTATCAAAGCGTATATTCCAACTCCGAGATGCTTGCACCAGTCCATAGATGGATCGCTGGAGCTTGCACATTTTGTTAGCACCTTTAGGATTGACAAAACCTTCTGGTTGCATCATATACAAGTCTTCTTTAATAAATCCATTAAAGAATGCAGTTTTGTTATCCATTTGCCAGATTTCATAAAATGCGGCAATTGCTAACATGATTCAGACAGACTTAAGCATCGCTACGGGTGAGAAAGTCTCATCGTAGTCAACTCCTTGAACTTGTTGAAAAACTTTCGCAACAAGTCGAGCTTTGTAAACAGTAACATTACCGTCAGCGTCAGTCTTCCTCTTGAAGATCCATTTATTTTCGATGGCTTGCCGATCATCGGGCAAGTCAACCAAAGTCCACACTTTGTTCTCATACATGGATCCCATCTCAGATTTCATGGCCTCAAGCCATTTTGCGGAATCTGGGCTCATCATCGCTTCCTCATAGTTCGTAGGTTCATCATGGTCCAGTAACATGACTTCTAGAACCGGGTTGCCGTACCACTCTGATGCGGAACGAACTCTGGTTGATCTACGAAGTTCAGCAAAAACTCGATCTGAAGTTTCATGATCATCATCATTAGCTTCCTCACTAATTGGTGTAGGGATCACTGGAACTAGTTTCTGTGATGTTCCACTTTCCAATTCGGGAGAAGGTACAATTACCTCATCAAGTTCTACTTTCCTCCCACTCACTTCTTTCGAGAGAAACTGCTTCTCTAGAAAGGATCCACTCTTAGCAACAAAGACATTGCCTTCGGATCTGTGATAGAAGGTGTACCCAACAGTTTCTTTTGGGTATCCTATGAAGATTTACTTCTCCGATTTGGGTTTGAGCTTATCATGTTGAAACTTTTTCACATAAGCATCGCAGTCCCAAACTTAAATTAGCACGTATATTTCAAGGAGCATTGTATCATTAATTATGCACATCCCAAGAAATAATTTAGTCACATGTTGTCGTTGCAAAAGCTGATTCTGGTTGAATATTTTTTTGTTATTTATTTTAGCATTATGTAACAAAGAGAGTAGGTAATTAGCGATCTTGCCAGGTGCAATTTTTTATCTCCATGCCGGTAGTGCGTAAATTTCATACGAAATGGTTCGACTTTTCCATTAAGTTCGAAGGGTTCGGAATAGTTCAAACTAAAATCACGACGCTTATTTCGGAACGGAGGGAGTGCATGTTTGCAAGGAAGTGGGAGGATCCGCAAAAAGGTGTTTGAAGCTTGTAATCCAAGTCTAACCGAAAGAAACCACCACATCCTTGAAAGTGATATCACCACGAATGTAGGTAGGGACGGTGCAATGCTAACTCGATTCAGTGAAGATTCTCCTCTTTTTTGATATATAAACACAATAAAGATCTCACACTAATGTCAATTAAAGTAATTGCAGGACCTCTGCAATCTCCATGCCATCGTTTTCTCTTAGTACTATACATCGTTGCGTCATGTGTCCCTTGATTGTTCACCGGCATTTCCCAGCGCCCGACGGCGTGAGTTGTTTAACGACCAAAGAGGGCAGCAAAAGTTGTCAACAGCTAATCTCGTAAGTAAGATACAATAATACCCTTCAAAAGTGTACTTATATCTTACATGTACTCCGTATGATAGTAGCTTAATAGCTTCGACCAGTTACGATGAGATCAACACATGTCCGTATGATAATTTTAACAACTTGTTTCGACCGCGTAAATTTCACGGGTTTTTGCAGGAATTTCATCATAGGATACAACAAATGTTTGGGATAATTCCAAATGGAGATATCTTAGTTCTGAAGGAACGATGCACTACTACTACTACCAGGGTGGTTGCACAACCGCCCCTGTCCTTCCCTTTTCCTGATATGATATTTTCCAATCATTTTTTCTCCACATTGCCTTATTATTTTATTACATTATTATATGTTTATTTATGGCTGCCATCTGCCCACACCACCATACCAACTGTTTCCAGTGCCACTTCCTTTCTAGGGTGACATATAGGCACTAGCCACTCTTGCCAGAAAAGGGAAAGGTGAGATATGTTGGTTGAAAGGCAAGCCATCAAGATTCATGGCTGCACAGGCAACTCATATAATTGGACCATACCCCTTTCAGTTCTAGTACATGTATATATATACATGTTATTATTTCATCAGAAACCTTTTGCACACCTCTGATTCAGTTCCAGGCCATGGTTATAGATTATTATTATCATTTGCAGCAACATTTCATTAAGAAAAACACTCGAATTCCTGCAGAAATGAGGGGGAAATTCCAGCGAATCGAAGCGGCCCTCGTTTATTTGGCGGTTCCACTGATTAGGGTACCAAGCAGCCCCCCTCCCTACACTTAGAAGCAAAGCAATATCATAGGTATATATGTATGTGGTCTAGAAACTGCACTGATTACTTGCCTCAACAGAAATGGTTCATCAGCTAACTTCCCATCCAGCTGTGAGTGGGAGCAGTTAGGAACAACCATCATCTATATCCCTGTGAGTGCAGTGTGTGCACCATACATAAAACTAAGTTGGGCCAGCTAATAAAATCAAGGATCCAACTGGATAGATTAGATTGGACATTGGAGCTCTTGTTTCCTTCCCTCTCCTGTCCTGCCACATCAGCAGCGGAGCCCACCACCACTCATATATGCCCAACCAGTTTGTGCAAAGAAGCATAACATTCGGTTCGTCCAAGCTCAACTGAGATCTCAATTGACCTAACTGGTGCCACAGGTTGAACTAGGATCTCACAAAACATTAGCGAATACGGTACAAGTTTGAAGTCGGGGTAAATTTCTCACCCCCTGTCAAAATTTATTTCGCAGCTCTTGTTGACCTTTTTCTGGTCCAACAAAAGGCGCATAGAGCAGTTGGCAAATCCTTGCCTGGTAGACTAAGCCAAAGGTTAAGCACTCTCCGAAGTTCTGACTACAGGGTTGTCCGGTTACTTGAATTTGTGGATTCTTTTAGCTGAATCCAGTGTGTTCGACAGAAGCATCGCGATCGTCATTGGCCCGACACCGCCGGGAACTGGTGTGATGGCTCCTGCAACCTTTGAGGCCTCCTCAAAGCAGACATCTCCAACGAGCCGATAACCTCGAGGACTTGCTGGATCCTGATGCATTTCAAATCAGCAGTAAGTATACCATGCAGGAAAAGTAATACACGTGCTGCAAGGGGCACACCGGTAGCAAAAGGGAAAATATACACTGGAAGACATGAGTCAAGTAGAACCTTCCAGGTACTTATAGAGTTCTGAATTAATTGACCACTGTGCTGCCCAAACTTAAAATAAGAAGTCTACAAATTAACCAGAATATGCCAAACGTGGTGTTCATAAAAACTTAAGAAGCTGCGCTAGTTGCAACTTCCATAAATATCTGCCCAAAATGGTGGGAGCACGGGGCTTCATAGAGTTTGATCCCAGGGAGGGACCTGAAGACAAACACGTGCTCCCCAGAAAAACCATGCGGAACTCCCCATATTCTGAGATTTACAAAATTTTGCATATCTAAACCAAAACATGATACAAAATATGCAGCATTATAACTGTTTTAACAAACATTATCAAGCTTTTCCATTGAGAAACAGGCGTATGTTAAAAGTAAGCAGATCACCTTAGCACTAAAAAGAAAAGAACGGGAAAAGAAGATGGAAAAGGTTCTAGCTAAAAGAGAGTAGGTGCCTTACATCAACCGGATTGATGCCAACATCAATAATAGCAGCTCCAGGCTTTATCCAACTCCCTCTGACCAGGTTAGCAACTCCAACAGCCGCGATTATAATATCTGCTTGTCTTGTTATTTCCTCGGGGTTCTTGGTTTTTGAATGTACAATACTCACAGTTGCATTTGCTTTCTAATAAATCAGTTGAAAACATATTAAACACTGAAATAAAGTTGATCAAACTATGTTAAATGAAAAAGTAGTTCGTACTTGTAAGAGTAAAGCAGCAGGCGTCCCCACAATATTGCTCCTTCCAATTACAACAGCTCTCTTCCCTTTTATTTCAACTCCAGATCTGTGTAGCAGCTCCATGCATCCTTTAGGGGTGCATGGAACAAAGAATGGATCCCGACCTTGCATCGCAAGTCGTCCAATGTTCACTGGATGAAAGCCATCAACGTCCTTCTCAATACTAACAGCATTCAATATGTTCTCGTCATTCATATGCTGCAAATTAATTAGAACACATAGGTAAAAAAAGAAGCTCAAGAATAAGTATAGATAGTCATTTTTAATAGAACACAGGTGAAAAAAGAAGCTCAAGAATAAGTATAGATAGCCATTTTTAATAGAACGCTGACAAGAAACACAAAACCACAATTGGCATGTGACCATTAGCCAAAATAAAATAAAATGTGTTCATCTGTATTATCCATGAGTTCTAAAGAAGGTAACCAGATGGTTCTGTAACAATTATACAGCATCTATGCAGTTACTTGAATTATTAATAAATGGAAATGTTTGGTGTAGGGTTGAGGAAATCTGCCATTATCGATGCCTCGACAGATTTATTATGCCTGATACATATTTCAGTGGCACGCTACATAATATCTAGGTCAGTAATCACTAGACAAAAAGCTAAAATAAGATCAAATATACCAGTCCCTTGAGCCAAACAGGTTATATAGTTATACTAGCCATAGAGTAGCGACTGCCAAAAACTCACGCGAGGTAAGGGCAACTGAACCAAGATGCCATGCACCGACGGATCCTCGTTGAAGGTCGCTATGTGCTTGATGACCTCGTACTCGGAAGCGTCCTCCGGCAAATTGACCTCATACGACTTGATGCCGACCGCATCGCACGCCTTCTTCTTGTTCCGCACATAGGTCTGGGAATCCTTCCTGGAGCCGACTAGGATGACCGCCAGCCCAGGCACCACCCCGGTCGCGTCCTTCATCCTGGCGATCTCAACCCCGACCTCCTCCCTTATTTGCTTCGCCACCAGCTTCCCGTCGATGATCCTGGCAGACGCTTCGGCCAGAACCGTCGCTGCACAAGTAAACCCATTCGTAGACACAATTATAACACCGAAACAACATGATGTAGAACAGGATTTACAGCCACGCGTATGCATTTTTAACAACTAACAAGCCTAGAGACATCATCATCGGATAATCCATCTGTTGCTACACTTAACTAATGCGACAAGAAGAAGAACATGCTATCTAAACGTTGTGCTTCTGCCTAGAGACATTATCATCACCGAAGGCGACAGCAGTACAGTAACGAATAGTTGAAGAAATGGGCGCGCGCGCGTACCTGGGTCGGCGGAGGAGGCGGCGGCGGGGAGCGCGGCCATGCGGCGCGCGCGGGGGAGGAGCGGGAGCGGGGCGGCGGCCGCAGCGGCGAGGAGAGGCCTCCTCGGCAGCGGCGGCGGGCCGGGGGAGGGGCGGAAGCGGGGCGGCGGCGGGTGGAGGGCGCGGCGGAGGGGGAGGAGGCGGGAGGTGGCGCAGGAGGAGCAGTCGGAGAGTACGGAGGACGCCATCGCCGCTGGGGTTCGAGGGGCTGCGGCGGGGACGGCGGCGAGGTTTTCGCGGATGCGGCGGTGGCGGCGCAGCAAAAGGAGCGGTCGGGCGAGAAAGTCGTGGGCACGGGTCTCCCTGGAGCAGCGACCTAAACCCCAACTTTGCCCAGGTTTAGAGTGTGGTAAAAAAAGTGGGGTAATTAATTGTAGTTTTTCTTTTTTTTGCGAATGGCAATTCATTGTAGTTTTGTTTTTTTGCGAATGGTGATTAATTGTATTTCAATAAGAACTAAAAGTGTGTGTTATCCATGCTAAAATTTATATATATTATTTAATTGTATTTCATTGTAATTAATTCATTGTAGTTTTGTTTTTTTTTGTCTTATCCATGCTAAAATTTATATATATTATTCATGGGTATGCAAATAAAATTTGGACTGATGGAAATTCGCAAACCGCACGAAAGAGTAGGGGATCGTGAGATAGTACTGTACTTGTCTAGTTTTTAAAATAAAAACCCATGAATTCTCGGAATCTTGTTCCTTGCAGAATCTAATTGACCCTTTAGGGTTCCTTTCAAATTTGAGTCGTTTTCTTTCTAACATAATAGAAACGCAAAACATTCATATAAATGTACATACACTTACCCCTATGAATAAACGCACGCACACTCTACCCCTATTGGTCTAGGACTTGAACTCTGATGGGTTGGTTCCACCCATTAGCGGCGACAGGAATATGCCAGGACCCAGGCAGCTTTTCGGACACTGTAGCACTACAGTACTGCTACAGTCTAGAAAGAAAATGCATGTCACGCTGCCTGGGGCTGTCTCCGCCACTGGTTCACCAACAAGAAAAACCTAACAAGCCGAGCTACACTCGGTTCGCAATTGAATCTAACTGTTTATATGAATCCCCCAACCATGCTTCCACGTTGCCTAAAATGGTTCATCACAAAAAAGGAAATGATGTCTAAAGTTTTTATATTAATTCTTTTGTTATGGCTAAAACTACGATAATATGATCTTGGTTGGCCAAGCAAAAGTGGTACCAATAAATTAAAACTACTCACATCTTGAAGATTACACTCATGTCTAAATGTTATGCACTACTCCCTTTGTCTCACAATATAAGAGTGTTTTTTACACTAATAAAACACTTTTATATTGTGGGACGGAGGGAGTACCTCCATTCTAAAATAAGTGCGTGATTTTAGTTCAAATGAACTAAATTTGTAATGAAGAGTATTTCAGTTCAGAAGATGAACATTTTTTAGGTGCATCGAGAGCTCGAGAGGCTTTTTTTTTTAATTTTTTTTTTCAAAGGTGAAAGAATTATTTTCTTTTGCTAGACTATAAAATAGAATCATTGGTTTTACAAATAAAAGAACATGGCGTACAAAATATCTATGTGGTACATCATCAAATATTGGCAGTTGAAGCATCAACTTGTACTACTATGATACAGATAACTTGTACTACTATGATACAGAAAGAAAAAAAATCAATTTATTAGGCGCCAAACTATTCGTACATCTTACTAGACGTGTCCTATGTGTTCCCAGCAACGGAAGAAATAGGCAACACAACCTACAAAAGGTACAGCAAGATGGAGCACCTATCCTCAAAATTCATTACACGCGTAAATCGAAAGAAAAAAAACAAGCCATCGCTCTCTCACATTATATGATTGTTCTGGATTCCCTACAAAAATTTACGAAGCCGCGGGAACGGCAGATTCAACCGGGGACTCTTGCTGCTTCTGCAGTGACTCCCAGTCCACCTCTTTCAGGATCTTGAACCTTTCGTCGAGACTCACGAAACCAGACTGAGGGGCTACCGCACCAGAGGTGCCTGCTTTGTGCACGAGGATTACGGTACTGTCCATGGCAGGCCCGTGAAGCTTCCCGGTCAACAGTACTCGGAGTGGCATAAATAGCGACTTTCCCTGATCACAGGTTAATACAACAATACAATGCGCATTAGTTGTTTCTTTCAGCTGTATATGGCCAGGAAAAGCATTAGTATTCACGGAACCGAATGAGGAACTTGATATCAAGGTTTGTATATTGAACTAATTATTTGTTAGCTGTGTTTTCAACATCTCTAGTTATATCATGGTTTAGGTGAGAGACAGGTTGCTTCCAGAAGTTATAGATTCAGTTCAGGCTGAAAAGTACGGTAATAAATCTTGCATGTATGCGTTGGGTCAGTTCAAAATTAAAATTAATTTGGATGCGTCAAGCCGTTGAAACAGCCGAGGAACAAACCTAGATTCCGCGAGCAACAAAATCAAACCACAATCGCCCTCATAAACACTTACCTTCCTTTTGTGAGTCTTGCCAAAAGATTTCACCCACTTCTTCCAACCATCATGGCCTTCAGCTAGTGCTTGACCAAGCTCACCACTATCATAAGCAGAAATGAGACCCGATGCAACCTCAGAAAGTTTGTCTTCCACCACAGATTTAGCTTCATCACTGGAGATTAGAAACACGCGAATTAAAAAACAGATATTGATAGAAACAAGCCTACCGCACTCAGTCAAAGCAATTTACAAGGCCACACATTTGGCAACAATTTCAGAGGTAGTTCAGGAAAAGGGTAAATAAATAAATAATGTGACCTTAAAGTGTTTTGCAGACCTGCTTAAAGTGTCATGAAGGGGATACGACAATAATTTGCAAAGGGCAGCATCCGCATCTGTTATCAAATCAATGCCCTCCTTCAAAAGCTCAGCAGCTTCCTGCGCAAAATAGTGCATAATACTATTAAAGCTTCCCAGGATAGCAACTAGTCCTAAACCACCTGATGTTGCAACATTTGAAAGAAAAATGATTTGATGATTAAGAAGCGTTTTGTACATCGCTTTCTTTTGGTGGTTGTGAGAAAGAAACAGAAACTCATAGAACCAAATACTGTGTCAAACAAGTCCATGTACTCCCTCCGTTCCTAATTTCGAGTAAAAGCCATTTTAGAGATTTCAATATGAACTACATACGGATGTATATAGACATATTTTAGAGTGTTGATTCACTCATTTTGCTTCATATATCCATATTGATATCGCTAAAAAGACTTATATTTAGGATCGGAGGGAGTAGTTCCAAAGTAAAGAACCCCTGGTGTGTACAGAAAATTGAATTCCAGTCTTACTTTAGCAAAACCACTTTCAGACTCCAGAAGAATGCCTGTGCTCCTCCATCGATCTTCGAAGTCCTTGATGAGTAAATCAGAAGGAAGTGATCGTAGATGCTGTCCATTCATCCATCTATAAACAAACCAGATTATTGTGAAAATAGATCAGTGAAGCACGTATACAACTTCCCATGTTCAAGTGAGTGAGAAAGGTCCTGGCAATATGATTTTTTTTAGAATTTTGCTTTACTTCAATTTTGTTGCGTCAAAGACTGCTCCACTTTTATTGACGCGATTGATAGTGAACTTCTCAACTGCAAGTGATGGAACACCAAAGTGAGTATTGATGAAACAAAAGGTCCTTATGTTTTTCAAAACCACCAAATGAAGTAAGAGCTGACAAACTAACCTAAGTCATCAATGGTGAAGAACTCATTTTCAGTACCATCACCCCAGCCCAAGAGTGCTAAATAATTGACCATTGCCTGAGGCAGATAGCCCATCTCTTTATACTGTTCAGAGAAAGAAAAACAAATGAGTGTTTCACTTTCACGCCTTTCAAAAGTAACATATGCCCAGAGAGGATGTGAAATTATCAGTAATTAAGTTGAACAAATACAGACAATTAGAGAGAAGTATATCAAGAATACAGTTTGACAGACACATATTTTGATGCAGGTAAACACAATGTATTTCCAACAATCAGCTAGTTACCTGCCCCACAGAAGTAGCCCCGTGACGTTTAGACAGTTTACTCTTATCAGGAGCCAGAATGAGTGAGACATGAGCAAATAAAGGCATTGCAAATCCAAGAGCCTGCAGAGGGTCATAACATTGCATTTGATGAGACAGACATTTTGAAGGTCAGGACTATAATCACACATTTCGAAGGTCAAGAGTATAATCACAACACACAATAAAAGCAGGTGCGGGAAATTACTTTATAAATGAGAGCTTGCCGTAATGTGTTTGGTAGGTGTTCCTCAGCTCTGGAAAAAACAAGAAAATGCATGAATTATGTGCCAGACGATCAGAAGTAAGGACCAAGAGTAATAAATTTCTGTTACCGGATAACATGAGAGATGCGCATGGTAGCATCATCAACAGTGACACAAAAGTTATACACTGGCTGGCCATTGCTTCTCATGATCACGAAATCACCAAGTGTGTTTAGATTCCAACTGACCTTTATAAAACTATCCGATGGTGAGTATATGTATATCACTGTGCTACTCGCACAATTCACAAATTTTGGATTACTAACGTTGAAAGCATAAGAGCAGTTCACGGTGTGGACCTATGGTAATGTGAAAACATAGGCTTAAACGCTTTATGTCATTACCTCACCACGAATAAGGTCGTTGATTTTCAGTGAACCTTCCGTTGGCACTCGGAAACGGTAAGTATAAGGTGTGCCTTTCTCTAACTCCTGTTGCACTTCTGCATCTGAAGCAGTAGCCCACTTCCCCATGTATACAGGAGGAGTCTTCATCCGATTAGCAGTTTCCTTCATTTTCTCAAGTTCCTGAAGCATCAATCGCACTTGTTAGACGAGCTACTATTTGATTAGTGAATATTACAGCCAGGCCAGGCCATGAGTTCACTCGAAATAACGCCCTCAAATTGTTCACCAGGTTTTAAATGACTCGTACATAGCTGTCATGGTAGGATATGTCACATTTAATTTTTCCATGAGAAGCACACAATCCCAAAAAATTTACTCAAAGCAACCAAAATAATTCATTTGGAGAACTTTAATCAGTTCTCATGTTGATAAGAGCCAACAAAAACAGCCTATGCTAGTACATATATGTGGAACTTGGAACCAGGAAACTCATGTTTCACTAATCAGGCAAACATGGAGGTCAGGAGAGGGGAAGAAAGATACCTCAGTAGAGCAAAAGCAGCGATAAACAGCACCAGACTCCATTAGCTTATGGGCATGCTCTTTGTACAGAGCATTGCGCTCCGACTGGCGGTAAGGGCCGAAATCGCCACCAATGTCCGGGCCTAAACAGGCACACAGATGAGCATAGCAATTTGCAGGTAACAGATTCTACTCTAGTGATTAACTACCCCAATACAGCTTAATAAGCAACTACACCATTGCAAATTTCTTGTGCAAAAACAGCCATCGCAAACACAATCCAGAGTAGGAATTCCTTCTTGAACTCTAGTCATCAGATATCCCTCGGTCACCTCGGAAGAACCCTGACAGGCTGACATGTGGGTGACGGAGAATACCTTCGTCCCAGTCGAGGCCGAGCCAGGAGAGGTCGCTGAGGACGGCCTCCTCGGACTTCTTGGTGGAGCGCTCGAGGTCGGTGTCCTCGACGCGGAGGACGAACTTGCCGCCCCTGGAGCGCGCGAAGAGGTAGTTGAAGAGCGCGGTGCGGGCGCCCCCGACGTGGAGGTTGCCGGTGGGCGACGGCGCGAAGCGGACGCGGACCGGGCCGCCGTCCGCGGAGGCGCGGGCGGCGAGCGCGCGGCGGCCGAGGCGCGGGGCCACGGACGGGAGGAGGCCGACGCGGAGCCGCGACGACGACCCCATGAAGTTGCTCGCCGCCATCTCGTCGCCTTCCTCGCCGGCCGGGTGGTGGATTGGATTGCGACGAGGTGAAGATTTGACGAGGATAGAGGTTGGGTTTGGGGGCCCAAGCCCTGGCCTGTGTAGCCCACGAAGACCTGAAGCGAGGCCTGGTTGGTGTCCGGCTGACCTGTGGGACCTACCCAGGGCATCTCCAACGCAATAGTCCCCAAATCGGACATCGTAGCGTGTCCGCGGAGAGGGATGGAGAAGCTTGCAATCCAACGCTAGTCACCAATTTTTTTTTTCTATTTTTCTATTTGTTTGGTTTCATAATCACTCCCTCCTATGCAACGGAGCTCCGACACACGGGCACACGTCCGACGAGCGGATAGAGAGGTCGGGTGATCGACTCGGGTGCCTAAGTGCAGTGCTCGCACCTTCCTCCACTTCATGGGCACGCACACGTCAGCTGCCTTCACCTTCAAATCGTAGAAAGTGAGGTGTCATGCATCTTACTATAGGGAAAGATATGACACTTATTCATAGGATATGTATTTTTTTTTCATTGAGTCTAAGGCCTTCCTTGGTTTGGAGGAATTTCATAGAAACTCTATATGATAAGATTCTTGTAGGAATTTTTCCTTTAGAGCCCTTTAGTTCATAGGAATGGATTCCTATTCCTATATGATTGATTTCTATCCTCCACATTTCAAAGAAAAATACGATGTGAACCAAATTACAACTCTTTTTCTATTTCCTAATCATAAAATTTGAGATACATGCCATCTTATTTCCTACAAGTTTCTTATTCCTATAACCAATGTTGAGGATATCGCTTATCGTTAGCGTTTCGGTCGGCTAGGGATTAGAGATTAATCGAAAATCGTCCGATTAATCGATTTTATCAGTCGACTATTTATCGGACATTTTTCTGCAACTCCTAGGTTCCTAGCACTGAAATATTATATATTCAACACAAAAAATATTGGACAAAAGTGTTACCTTGATTACTTGACTTTGAATACTTTTACATTGACAAATAAAATAGGACAAGAACACGTATTAGATAACAAGGTCCGAAAAACACGAATAAACATAGTCCTTGCACACATAGTGCTAGGAATAGTCCGGATTTATTGATAGATTCCTGATAAATCGTTTGTGAGAGTGATTAATCGGCCCACGCGATAAACAGTGAAGATATGTCAATCTTATCGGTCACCCCCGAGTAGCGATAAATCAGACAATAAATCATTAAATAGGAAGATATTTTGAACCGTGCCTATGATAATCCTATCCTATGAAAAAAAAGGCCTAAGCTAAATGCGTTTCCTTTGAAATGTGATGGATTGATTCCTATCCTATATAGAAATAATAGTCCCGATTTATTGGTAGATTCCCGATAAATCGTTTGTGAGAGTGATAAATCGGCCCAAGCGATAAACGATGAAGATATGTCAATCTTATCGGCCACCCCCGAGTAGCGATAAATCAGACGATAAATCATTAAATAGGAAGATATTTTGAACCGTGCCTATGATAATCCTATCCTATGAACAAAAAAGGCCTAAGCTAAATGCGTTTCCTTTGAAATGTGATGGATTGATTCCTATCCTATATAGAAATATGAATTCATTCCTAAAACCAAATGGCTCAAAAAGAAATTTTCCTACAAAATTTCTACCCTCTAGAATTCCTTTTTTAGGGGTTCCTCTAGAATTCCTACAAAGATTCCTCCAAGGCCTAAATGTTTTTCTCACTAATTTTTGGATCATTAAAAAAAAAGGTAAATGGGTAGTGTGGGCCGACCGGCCTGAGGAGCCGCGACCGGGCGTAGACCTGGCCATGGGCAGCCCGGCCCGGTCGGCCCGACCCGGCCCGGCCCGACCTTGTCCACGGGCCGGGCTCGGGCCTAGATTTCAAGGCCGATGGCCGGGCCGGGTCGGGCCCGAGCCCGTCATTTTTGCAGTTTAGCGAAGGGGCCCAGCCCGAGGCCCGTCGGGCTTTTTGCGTGATGGGACGGGCTCGGGCCCGATTTTTAGGCCCGACGATCGGGCCGGGCCGGGCTCGGGCCTGGGTTTTTTGCACCGGGCTTCGGTAGGCCCGGCCCGAAGCCCGAGGTTTGGCCAGGTCTAACCGGGCGATACCCTCTTTTATGCGAAACGACCCTTTTGACTGTCGACAAGTTTCAAAGGCGTAAACGTAGTCCATCATCCCCTGTTTTTTCTGCTACCTCCGGCGGCGGCTCTTCGTCAGGAGCGGACTGCCGGCGGCGAGGTGAGGTGAGCCGACGACCTCCGAATGCATCCATCGTCCCTATCCCATCCCATCCCATCCCACTCTTTCCACCCCTTGCGTCTTTTGATGGTTTCCTTTGCCTCGCACCTCGCAGCACCGACGAAGCCAGCCACCTGTTCGACGGAATGCCTCCCGGTGAAAATGACGAGAATACGCCGCCGGAGAGCGGCGCCGACCTCATAGGAGCTCTCCCTGATCATATTCTCCACCATCTGCTCTCCTTCCTCCCAGTGCAGGCGGCCGTGCAGACGTGCGTGCTCGCCCGGCGCTGGCGCCACCTCTGGCGGTCCACCACGGGCCTGCGAATCGTCGGCCTTGACGGTGCCGAGTCTGTCGAAGACCTCCGGATGTTCGTGGACCATGTGCTGATCCTGCGTGAGCACACCGACCTAGACACTGTTGAGATGATATTCGATGAATGCTCGGACGAAGAAGAGGTCTATGTGAAACTATGGACCCGTTTTGCTGTCATGTCCAAAGTCCGTGCGCTCACCCTTCATATCCAAGGCCCTCCATATCTGTGGTTCGACGTCCTGCCTCTTGTCTCTCGGCATCTGAGAACATTGGATCTGGAAGGTCTATGCGTACAACTGAGCTTTCTTGATTTTGCTGGCTGCCCAGCACTGGAGGATCTGAAGATGAACCTTTGTGACATTTCTGTTGAGAAGATATCGTCCCGTTCCCTGAAGCATTTGAGCATTACTAAGTGCTGCTCTGATTGCCAGCTCCGTGTTTCTACTCCAGGCCTCGTCTCTCTGAAACTAGATGACTTTACGGGCACAACTCCTTTTCTTGAAAACATGGCATTGTTAGAGACAGCATATGTTTATCTTGGCGATTCCTGTGTAGATGTCTGTTTGAATTACAACTCTGGTATTTACTGTGGAGCTAGTAGTATTACATGTGAGAATTGTGGTCTTTCTAATGACAATTGTGGAAGCGATCTTGTGCTTCTAGGTGGTATCTCTAGTGCTAAACATCTGAAGTTGATATCTGAATTTGGAAAGGTATGGCACTCATCTTTAACACCTTTAGGTCATCCCTTTTCTGATGTTGCACTATCTATACAGTTGTCAAACATAGATAATAAATGGATTACATATGCATCAGTGACTGATATGCATCACCACCGATTTGGGTTCTTAAATCATGGTCTTGCTTCTCAATCATGGTTACTTGATTTGCTTACTTTTTGTATTTTCTTTCCAGTTCATTTTCTCAAGAGATTTGAAATACTGCCCTGCGTTTAGTAAGTTAAAGACATTATTACTCAATGAGTATTGGTGCGAGGCTCCTGGCTTGGATCCACTAGCTTGCATTCTGAAAAACTCACCAGTTCTAGAGAAGCTCACTCTTCAACTTTTTTCCAAGGTATAAATCCCTCTTAATGGACAATTGCCGCACTGCTAAAGTTATTATCAACTATTAATCTTGCTTAAATTTCTACTTACCATAGGGACCAAATCATAAAGTGGAAATGAAAGGAAGCTTCAGTTCAATGGAAAGATCATCTGCAATACCAGAGCACCTTAACATAGTTGAAGTCAAGTGTACTGTGGTGGACGAGAGAATTCTCAAAGTTTTGAAGTTCCTGTGTGCATTTGACATACGTAAGCTAACTAATGACACTTTGCATGCTCCCTGTATTCTCAAATTAGCTTTCATGTGCGGGAAAGAAACTAATAGAGCAAGCAGTGAAGTAAATCCTGAATTATGTAGGAACTGTTTGTAGGGATACCAAATTTTTTGAGGCATGAAAAATTTGGACCACGTCTGGTGAGGCTAAAAGTAAAACCAGCATAATCCATTTTGTTGTTAAAGGATGTTTAATTTAACTGTGTGCAGAAACACGTACCACACCATGTGGACTTGTTGGTTCTGATCTTGTGGGTACTGGTACAAATGTTTGAATTGATTGGTTAGGAGTAGTGATACAGTATTTGCACATCTTGCTTATCTCTGAGCAGCAACTCAAATGTGTGCAGTAATACAACATTTTGACTCAATTGTGTTTTTGAATAGTTGGTGCTTATGAGTAGTTAATTTTAATGACACCATGGGCTAAATTATTCAACAGTGGATTTGCTTGTGGTTCCTCATTTTGTTTTGCGATGTCTCTACAGTTTACATAACATTTTATTACTGCACATTTTCCTTATTGTAAAAGCCTGTTCATAACATGCCTAGTAGTGTATCTCTCATGATTCCTTATTTCTGCAAAAATCCTTGTGGCTTCTTCTGCATTCTAATCTGGGAGCAGTTTAGCTTAGATGTTTTCGTGTTAGATTATCGCCTAGAAATGGCCGTACCAAATATGAACAAAGTTTGTCCCCGTATTCATGTTAAGATAAGTTGCATCTCATTATACTTAAAGAACATCATTTCAGTTTCTTTATTTTTGCTGTCAAGTAACTAAACATTTTTTTGCGGGTAACTAAGCATTTTTTTACTTCCGCGGATCCAACGGACTCTTACACTACTGTTTCATTTCTGTACAGGATTCAGCTTCTAGTAAGGGCGAGTGGATCTGGGTCGTCGGTCATCTATGGACTATTCAGAAATGCAAGGCTTAAGCATATACGTCTACAGTATTTCCATCTCCTTTTGCGACTCCATCATGTGCCAACGCTACCCATAGGAACGGTGTGGATTCTGCAGTCTACAACCTATGAACTCTAGACCATCTAGCTGGACTTGGTTTATCGTATCCCGTAGTTTCTATATGCACTTGTGGACTTGTGGTTCATGCTGAATCTTTCCAGCTCTCAGACTGGTTAGTGCTCGCCAGGCGTTTTTTCCCTTTGGGTTTCGCTCATAACTAGTTCTGCTATGATCTGGATATTTGGAAAAGTGAAGCACGAGGTGTTAAGTTGCACTCTTGGACTCGCCGCCGTGGATCTGTTTGTCGGATGTTTTGCATACATAGGGCAGGGGAAACTGAAAATGAGCTGCAGTTCTGAACATCCTGGAGTGTTAGCAACGGTGGAAGGGCTACTCCGAGAGGTGATCTCAGCCGCCCATTCTTCTCAATTCTAATGGAGCAATTGTCGTCTTCGACGCGGCCTGGGCAGCAGTATGCTGTTCTGGGCTCGAGGCTGCTTGCGTCGTTGCTCCTCCTTGTCAAACATGTGCTTGATTGATCTCTACAAGCTTTTCTGCTTCAAAGGGGAGAGGGCACCCTTTCGTCCTGGGGAGCGGTAGACCCACGGCGCTCTCCCCCGCAAGCACATCCTCGGCGCGTCAGGGTCCGGTGCCCCCTCTGCCCTGCCACACTTAAAGCCGCAGACCTTCTCATGTTTGGGCGCCCTTTCGTGCGTTTCTAGGCCTCATTTGGCGACCCTTCGCTCATTCACAAGTTCAGGCTCGGTTGGAGCAGTAATTCGAGATGTAGATGTTTTCTTCTTCTTTTCTTTTTTGCTTTTTTTTGTGAATGACGAATTCATTATCGCTGTTTTTGGATGTTTGTATTCATGGCCTCCGTGTTGAATTGGTTTTAGTTCCAATTCAGCCAGGAAATGGTATTGGACAAGAATACAATTAGGTTATTTGGGTGTTAACTGAATTGGCTCACGGAACCTTACTCATGTTTCAACATGAAATCAAATCATGTTTGGATGTCAAACTATGGATTACAAGGTAGTATCTCATTGTCTTCGATAGTCACGACGACGGCTATTCATGAATACCGTAATTTTCATTGTCTCCTAGAGCATCTCCAATAGCTTGTATGTAAATCTCTACTCGTAAAGGAGGAGTCCGTACGTCGTTTCGTTCATTCGCACGCAGCCATTAATGTCAGATACATGCAATTGATTAGGAACATCAGTTAAGTTGGAAAGTATAATCAAGCGTTGGATGGGAGGATTACATTAATTACGAACAATATCATTCTTTGGATGGAAGAATCACATTAATTATGAAGAGTATCATTTGTTGGACAGTAGGACCATGTTAGTTATGGAAATTATTGTCGAGCGTTTGACAGTCAGATCATATTAATTACGGAGAGTGTTATTTTTGGACGCTAGAATCACGTTAATTGTGAATTTACATTTAGTGCTCAATTTGAAGTATAGTACTCCCTCTGTAAACTAATATAAGAGCATTTAGATCACTAAAATAGTGATCTAAACACTCTTTTATTAGTTTACGGAGTGAGTAGTTTCTTAGTTTGATTTCTTTTGTGTCCGCTTGCTCCTTTTACTTTTTTAGGCAGCTGGAGCTAGACTGCAATTAGGTGAACTCCCAACGAATGTTTAAGAAATGGAAATAGTAGCAGCACCATTGCTGTTGAGGTTTTCTATTGTCTCCTTGTTTCTAGCGTAGTCATGGTCAACTCGTGGTATTGGAGAATTACTTGTAGTTTAGAGTATTTTTCCTTTTGGTAGATTGCTTATGTATATTATTCTTTTGTTTTGACATTGAACACTAGAGATGCAGTATTCTGCAGTGATCAAAATGCCAGCTTAATCACCATCTGATCATTTTGGAAAACAACATGCATCAATTTATGGATAGTTGTTTCGTAATCAATCATCTACTGCATCTAAGAAAAATGTTGTTGCGTACATGTAACACACTCCAGCCTTCATTCTTTGCTTAACATCAGCAGACGATGTAAAATAACCAAGCGCACAACATTCCGAGGCGATCTATTAGCTACTTCAACAGGAAATAGAGAGAAGGAAGCAAAAGGTGATTTGCTCATACCAGTGGAGGCATCGAACTATGCCCAAAAGGTTCTCGCAACACTTGTGGTTAGCGGCGAGAATGAGCACCCACACCCGCTCCTTGTTGCCGGCCTCTATGTCCCCCTCGGACGACGCCTTGTGCTGGGTCGCCAGCTGGCATGCCGACATCGAGTGCCTCCTCGGGCACTTCGGCTACAAGATTCGAAGAAGGGGCGGGGAAGAGGAGGGGCGTGTGAGTCCCGCGCCTATGTGTCCCCCTTCGACAACGCCTAGCGCTAGGTCGCTTGCGAGCATGCCGAGCTCGAGGGTCTCATCGGTCACTTCGGCGACCGGAGTATACGAGAAGGCGGGGAAGAGCAGATGTTGGGAACCACGCACCGGTGATGGGGATGAAGGGAAGGGGTTGTCTGACGAGGAGGAGAGGGAACGGCGACCAAAGGAGAATGGGGAACGGCGGGGAGGTAGGTGACACGAGAGGGCTAACTGAGAGTGATGGCGTATTTGAAAACTACGTATAGGATGGTTGCGCACGTTTTAACGTGTGTGGCCACACTGCAATTAACTATTCTGGAACTCGCCACTGGCATGCTCAGTGTTGTGCAGCAGGTAGAGGTCTTCCCCCCTCGACGCGTGTCTATGTAGGGAGTTTCAAAAGGTTTTTGTTAGGGTTTCAAAAGGGTTTTGATAATCGATAATATTACACATCGGAAAAGCGACAGACTTTCACAGACCTTCACTAATTGCCCTCCTGATTTTAACTAGTGGACTCACCTCGAGCAATGCTACACGCATAGGCGTTACCTCGAGTAATGCTACACACATGGGCGTTATGAGTACGGGCTTTACGGGGCTGCTTAGTTGGGATAATTTGATTGGAGGAAATCAACATGAGGGGCCCACACCCTCCTGAAAATCAGGAGGGATGAAGCCTAGTTATATAAGAGGACTGTAAAAGCCCTAGGGCCGGGCCGACGAAATTCGGGGCCTTGTGCAAAACTCTAAAATGAGGCCTACTTTGTTAGAAAAATAAAACTATAATCAGTTTATCTACAGCTCCTTTACGATATTGAATTAAATCCTCATTTTGTTTCTTTTCTTATGTTTCTAGTAACCAGATTCATATTCTCTAAATAGATTTTTTGAGGACATACTTGGATTTTGGTACACAAGACGTCTAAACCAATTAATATAGAACTATCTAAATGATGAACAAAATTAAAGGAATACACATTAAACTGTTAGCAGCAAACTATTTGTAGATCTGAGACTGTAGAATTTATGGATGTGAAACTTGCCTGGTTGAATTGTTGGTGGACAAGGCAAGAGGGACCGAAGGAGTGACGAACAGCCTGGAGGCGAGACGTCATCACACCCAGATAGATTGACGAAGACGATACACCTTGATTAGTATTACTATGATTGACAAAAGAAGAGGGGAAGTGGCAACGAGCAGCCTAGCATCTCTCCTGAAGGATGAAGTCAGTGCTCTTGATTAGTTAATTTAAATATTGATTTGGTTAAGTTGATTTGGTGCGCGCGTCACCGGAAAACAGCCATGTGCCTGTCCTACTCACCTGCTGTTGTTGCTGCCCTGCCTCCTAGCGTTGCGGGCCTTGCCATCGGTCCTCTGCTGCGTCGTCAGCCTGCATCTGCGGCTGGCTGATGCGCCGTTAGGGTTAGTATTGTAGATCAGGTCCTGCTCCTGCGCTCACGCCTGTAGATCGTGGGAACGATCAGTAGAGACCCAGGCGATGCGATGATATACAGGCCTTTTCGGCCTGCTGGCTCAACCAGGCCTATACAAAAATTTGGGGCTCCTAAAGGTCATGGGCCCTGTGCGGACCACATAGTCTAGCATAACCATGGGCCCTATGCGGGCCGCACAGTCTAGCACAACTATGGGCCCGTCCCTGAAAAGACCCGTAAAGCTCCGTGAGTAGATTTTTCGGGCTCGCCTCACTTAATTAAATCTAAGCCAATTAAATCCTAACCACCCCGTAAAACCCTGTAATCCTAACCATCTCTCCTTGACAATCGACCGCCGACGAACTTCAAAAAGGAAAGCGGGCGTCCGACCTCCGATTCTTGTGGTGGCGGCGACTGGAAACCAGGACTTGCCGGCGGTCAGACGAGGTACGCGAGGCCGCCGTCTCATCCCATCCCCACTCTCTCCTCTCCATCCTCGCGTCGTTTGATCGTTTCTCTGCTACCCAGCGCCGACGACGCCCACCGTCTGTTCGACGGAATGCCTCCTGGTAGCGAGGACGAGAACGCGGCGCTGATGAGCGCCACCGACCGCATCGGCGCACTCCCCGACCATTTGCTCCACCACCTGCTGTCTTTCCTCCCAGCGCAGGCAGCCGTGCGGACGTGCGTGCTTGCCCGGCGCTGGCGCCACCTTTGGAAGTCCACTACAGGCCTGCGCATCGTCGGCCTTGACGACGACGATGAGGAGACTGTCCAGGTTCAAGACCTCCGGAAGTTCATGGATCATCTGCTGGTCCTGCGTGAGCGCACCGACCTGGATACCGTCGAGATCAAATTCGATCTGTTCAATCAGGATGACGAGCCCTATGTGAACCTATGGACCCGTTTTGCTGTGATTTGCAAAGTTCAGGTGCTCATCCTTCATATCCATGACGGGCTTCACTACCTCGACCTAGACGACCTGCCTCTTGTCTCTCGGCACCTGACAACACTGAACCTTCATGGTGTGGCCCTACGAAAGACGTTTGTTGATTTTGCTAGCTGTACAGCATTGGCGAATCTGAAGATAGATGATTGCTTCATCAATGTCAATAAGATATCATCCTGTTCCCTGAAGCATTTGAGCATCACTGGCTGTCAATCTGATTTGGATTGCCGGGTCCGTGTTTCTGCTCCAGGCCTTGTCTCACTGGAACTAGAAGACTTTATTGGTATAACCCCTTTGCTTGAAGATATGGCATTACTAGAAGCCGCATGTGTGAATCTTAGCGATGAATGCAAAGATGTCTGTTTGAATTATGACTCTGGTGTTTTCTGTGGAGGTAATGATAATACATGTAAGAATTGTGTTCCTATTATAGACGATTGCGGCAGCGATTGTGTGCTTCTGGGTGGTATCTCAAGTGCTAAACACCTCAAGTTGACTTCTGATACTGGAAAGGTATGCCACTTGTCTTTCACTTCTTTATGCCATCCCTTTCTGTGTTGCACTATCTACATCGTTGCTGGAGATAGGCAATAAACTGATCACATATGCATCTTCATTGTTTACTTTCGTATTTTTTTTCCAGTTCATTTTCACAAGAGATTTGAAACATTGCCCTACATTTAGCAAGTTAAAGACTTTATTACTCAACAAGTACTGGTGCGAGGCTCCTGATTTGGATCCACTGTCTTGCATTCTGAATAACTCACCAGTTCTCGAGAAGCTTACTCTTGAACTTTCTCCCGAGGTATAAATCTTCTAAAATGGGCAATTGTTGCACTAATAAAGTTATTATCGATAATCCATCTTTGTTAAATGTTGTGTGTACCATAGGCGCAAAATCCTAAACTGGAGATAAAAGGAAGCTACTGTTGCATGGAGAGACCGTCTGCAATATCAAAGCACCTCGACATAGTTGAAGTCAAGTGTGATGTGATCGACGAGATAATTCTCAAAGTTTTCAAGTTCTTTTGTGCATTTAACATACGTAAGTTAACTAATGACACTTTGCATGCTCTCTATATCCTGAAATTAGCTTTAACATATGTGAAAAAAGTAGAAAGCATGCAGTCAATACGGAACTTCTGAATTTTGAATGAAACAGTTTGTAGGGATTCCATATTGTTTGAGGCATCAAAAATCTGGACCACATCTGGTGATGGGCAGAAATGGAAACCAATATAATCCATTTTGTTGTAAATAATGTTTAATATATCTGTGTTGTAGAAACTGTTAGTTGTGGACTTGTTGATTAATTTTGGTTTTGTGGGCACTAGCACAAACTTCTGAATCTATTAGTTTAGGGTGGTTGTACAATATCTTCACTTGTTGATTTGTAGTGAACAGTAACTCAAATGCATTGTAATACAATATTTTGACTCACTGTGTTGTTGGATAATTGGTTCAAATCAATAGCAAAATTTATGGTCTAAATTTGGCACTTGGTTTGCTTGTGATTCCGGCACTTATATTATTCCCTGTTTTATTAGACTTTCATGGGGAGTCTTTGCAGTTTGAAAATATTTTCTTCAAAAATAAAGTCTATAAATGACATGTCTAGCAGTGTATGCCATGATTGCTTATTTCACATTTCCTTTTCGATTAAATTGATTTTAACATTTTCTGCATTCTCATTTGGGAGCAGTTTAACTAGATGTTCTCATGTTAGATTATCAGCTAAAAAGGTTGTGCCCAAATTAATGTTAAAATAAGCTGCAACCTGCTAATTGAATCTCCATCATACATTCATATTTCCGTTGTCGAGTAACTGAGCATTTTTAACACTAATGCAGTACACCAGACTCTTACATTGTTTTTTTCATTTCTGTACAGGATTCAGTTTCGAGTAAGGGTGAGAAGATCTGGGTTCTTTTCGGTCTTCCATGTCTCGACCATTAGGAAATTCAAGGCTTAAGCAAATATAAGTATCTTATGCCAACTCTACTTAGAGGAACGATGTAGAATCCTCAGTATATAACTTATGACCTCTAGACCATCTGGCTGGACTTGGTTTTATGGTATCCTGTTGCACCTAAGCGTTTCTTTGTTGGATTGGGCCCATGGCTGTTCTGTTATGGTGGATCTGTATATTTTGTCTCCTGAGCTAAGACATGCATGGATGTTTGGAAAAGTGAAACAGGTGTAGAGTGTAGAGTTGCACACATATGTTGCACTTTGACTAGCTGCTGTTGATTCATTTTTCTGATGTTGCTATATCTAGGCAGAGAAAACTGAAAATGAGCTACAGCTCTGAACTCAGCAACGGGAGGGATACCCCAGTTGCTACTCTGAGTGATCTCTGCCACCCATTCCATATCTGCTGTTGGCACCTATGGGAGCACGGGGTCGTTGTTGTCTTCAACGGCAAGACGCCAAGCTATGCTAGTGACATCTCCTACTCAAATTGTGGGGCGATGCCAATGCTTGTATCTCTTGCTCGACGTGAGGTGTAGTTAGGTTTCCGTCTCCCTTCCTTGTGCCTCAGGTCTCTTAAGAGGTCTTCAGATTTGTAGAAACATCTTGCTCAAGTTGCCATTCACAGTACAAGTTCAGATGGAGAATTGTTCCCCGGTGAACATTTTGAATAAAAGTCGCATGAATCCTATTGCCATGCGATGAACAATTACATTATGATCAGATCATGATGTTTGGTTGGATTATTTATAGATGTATATCGATTGCTCTCCAATTCATGAGTCTATTCATTTGCCAGTTTAGACGTCTCACTTTTTTTTCCATAACTCAGGAAGTGGTTATGTCTATGTCATCATGCTCTATGCAATGCCATGTTTTTTCACAAACTTAATTTTTGAGGTGACTTCATGAGGGTTTCGGGCACCTTGGATGGAGTATCAGCCATTACCTACAATTAATGGTAGCTAGTCTTTTGGATTTTTCGTCATAAATGCATGTATAGCATAATTCCAATCTATTTTAGTAGTATTATGATATCTGATACAAATGTTTTATTGATTATTACACACACCTTACTAATATTAATGTGCCGCCGCTATTTTGGGAGATGCTACTCGTGACCCTGTGAATGGCGGTTCAATTTTTCACATAAACCGTCCCCAAACTTCATTTGCATGTACTTATATATTTAACTATTAATTATTCTGAAAATACAAAAAATCTTCAAACAAGCATTATCTTTTAATAACTTGTTGCAACTAGCAAGATTAGTGTGACCCAGACCCTAACTAGAACTAATGGGGCATAAGTATGTTCTTAATTCGTATTGTACTCAGGTTAGAAGTGCTGCCTCTACTCTCTATGGATTGATACCTTGGTTTCTCAACCATGGGGAAGTTACCATTTACTGCAAACCTCCGCATTTGGAGCTCAACAACTACTGCCTAACGGTAGTTCATTGGAGCAAGGGATATGTCTGCAATCCTTCAAAAAATTGAATCTAATTTGAATATGCAAAAAAGACAGAAAAAAAAAAATCAAAAGTTGAATAGTCACAAAATGCTAAAAACACGCAGACAAAATTTCAAACACCATTCATTGTTGGATTGGCTTTATTTTCCATGGGTAGGTTGAATTTGGATCTAAAAATTGGTGCCTAGCTAGGTTTGCATGGTAGTAGATGGTAGATCCAGAATAACCCCTATACAAAAATCAAGAAACCTGAGACAGCACCAAGTAGAGCTCCAGGGCAGTATGGATGTGCAGCAGTTCAGTTCAGTTCCACTTGTCAATTGTCATCAACAGCTCCTGCTGGGCGTTTCAGCCTCCTGCTGGGTCATTGTGTCGTATGGAGCCGCCGCCGGAGAAGCTGGAGTCTCCTCCTGCTGGGTGGTCACTGACAGAGAAGCTGGAGTTCCTGCCGGTGGGCCTGGCAGAGTGTCCTCTCCCGGATTCGTCGGCTGAGATGCCATGGCTTCAGTGGCTGGTGCCGCGCCTCCATCAACTGCTGGTGGTCGATCACGATTGCACTTCTTGAAGTGCATCCCGCAGATCAGTTCGGCGTGCTCCGCGTAATTCTTCCTCACATAGTTGTCCATGCACTTGTTGTAGGAGAAGTCTGTGTGGGTACCATCCGATGACACCACGTAGAAGCACCGACTTTTCTGGAAAACGTGGTGCTTGTTGACCTGCCAAATATCACACACCATGAGCCAAATAAATATCTGGCATATTTCAGTTATGAGATGCATCACACATTAGATATAGAAGGGGAAGTGGATTTCAAGTTTTCAACACATCTCTTTGCAGGTGATTGCATGGTGAATAACATCGTTTGACTTTGCAGGTGGCCATGTTTTTAAGAGATCCTCAAGGTGTTGCCCTCTTCGGAATACAGCTAGGGGTGTTTGTATCCTTGTACAGCTAAAGGTGTTTCACCTATATATATAAATATAATAAAAGATATAGAGTACAAGGCAAAAGGCAGCACAAGAATCCATACCATTATATGATCAATTTCACCAGGCACCTTCTTTTCCTTTTCAGGGTGGTGCTCCAGAACTTTTTCTATGACAAACTTTTCATCCTCCAGGGAGAGTCTCACACCATCACTGCAAGATTTAAGATAATAATGATAAAAACAAATATATTTAAGATTGTAAAACCAAATAACTGTTTTGCATTCCGTGAAACACAGAAAGCAAACAAGTAAATCGTGAGATAGTTTACCTTGATCTGCGCAAGATCTTTCTGAGCATGGTTACAATGGGTTCAATTTCTTGCAGAGCCTTTTTCGCCTCGGCTGGTAGCTCGTACCGCGGTCTTGGCGGCCTCTCAACAGGTCTCGTTGGGAGCCTGCCTGGGTTGCCTCTATGGCCCCTCCAGTTTTCTTTGCCACCCCATTCATCTGATTTCCAGCCTTTGTTGTTGCCAGAAGCATTGGTGTTCCATTTATCGGCACTCCAGTCATCAGCTTGAGAAGAACCCCAGCCATCCCAAGAATCTGGCTGCTTTGCATCAGAATTTTTCTGGTGTCCCTGGGAAATCGGAGCAGCGCCCCATTCTGCATCACGGTTGGCGTCGGCATCGGCCTGGAAGCCGCTTTCCTCTTCTACATGACCTTCTTCAGAATCGGAGTGTTCGGTGCCGGCGTCGGCGTCCTGGACAGGCTTAGGTTTCTTTGATCCGAGCTCCATTGGGCTGCAGGGCAAAGGAAAGAAATGGATTCGGATTTTGTGAGCTCAGCGATGATGTTGATCAAGAATTTCTCAAAATCGCAGGAGAAGATCCGAACCTGGCACCACCAATTGGAAGCTGAAACGAGGGGACCGCTTGGAAGCTGAAAAGACTCCCAAGGCTGGGTTCTTTGATATAGAGAATTGATGAGGCACTTCAAGAGTCACCGAGCCGCCCATGGCATTGTGAACTGAAAGCAGTTTTTTTTTTTTAATATCTTTTCAAGATTAGCGAGGCATTTTGGGAATTGGATTTTTCATTTTCAGAATTTTTCAGGATTAATTGGTAATGCTTTAACTAATATGACCGCATAGCCCACAATTTTCAACACGACAGTGACGGCGGGGCGGCCATGCCGACTGATGCTCCTGTTTCATGCATCGCGTATCAGAGGCCTCGGATGCCGCTGCACGAAGGAAGGGCACTAAAGGGCCGAGGCCACCGGGTTGGCAGGTTGTGTGTTGTACGTCGCGCTAGGAGAGTGTCGATGGCCCTTGGCTCGCCTTTGCTATGGGCGCGAATGAATTGATGTGGCCTGAAGAGTGCACCATCCTTAAAGTAATCGGCATAGAGAAGGGTGTGTTTTTTTTTTCCTATTGTGGTTCAAGGCCGGAGCATGGCCGGGGATTGATCCCTCGTACCGAGGCTGCTTCCTACAAATGTGTTCATGCACGGCCAACGCGGCAGCCGGCTCTTCATCATCCGATGAGCAAATGAAGTTGTGAAAGAAAAACTCATCACCGCTATCCATTGTACCTATTAATCAATCCTTTGGTCCCGTCTTCTGCTTCTCCAGCGGTAGTACCGCTTGGGTGAGCGGTAGTACCGCTTATAAGCGGCACTACCGCCCCAAGGTTCATGTTGTTGCTCTATTTCCCGCTTCTACCGCTCGAGCGGTAGTGCCGCTCGTGTGCGGGCTGAGCACATAATGGTTGGATTTTTTCTCTCCTATAAAAGGGGGTCTTCTTCCCCGTTGAACCTTATCCTTTGAGCTCGTGTTCTTCCCTTATTGTTGACCTTTTTCGAGCTTGCTATCTCTCAATCCCTCCATGGATTCTTGCTAGTTTGGGGGGGGGGGGGGGGG
>LR738716.1:4739671-4762331 GCA_902687465.1 Secale cereale
GGGGGGGGGAGAGGAGATCTAGATCCACATTTCCACCAATCGTTTTCTCCTCTATGTGAGGGGAACCCTTTGGATCTAGATCTTGGAGTTCTTTGTGTTCTCTTCTTCGTTCTTCCTCTCATTTTCCTCCCTAGCATTTGTTGCTTTGGTGGGATTTGGGAGAGAAAGCACTTGGGCACTCCGTGTGCCTTTGCCATTGCATTTGGTGCATCGCTTTGAGTTCTCCACGGTGATACGTGGAAGTTACAAGTTGAGAAGCTTATTACTCTTGGGTGCTTGGTACCCTTGAGCTTGTTCCTCTTGGGTGCTTGGGCGCCTAGACGGTTGAGGTCACCTCGGAGCCATATTCCATTGTGGTGAAGCTTCGTGGTGTCCATGGGAGCCTCCAATTAAGTTGTGGAGATAGCCCCAACCTTGGTGGTGCTCGGAGCTCAATCATTGTGGTGTAAAGCTCAGGGGAAGCGTTGGGGTCTCCAATTAGGTTGTGGGGATCGCCCCGAGCAATCTGTACGTGTTCGGTGACCGCCCTCAAGGGTTCCTTAGTGGAATCACGACATCTTGCATTGTGCGAGAGCGTGAGGAGATTACGGTGGCCCTAGTGGCTTCTTGGGGAGCATTGTGCCTCCACACCGCTCCAAACGAAGATTAGCATCCGCAAGGGTGTGAACTTCGGGATACATCGTCGTCTCCGTGTGTCACGGCTATCTCTTACCCGAACTCTTTACTTATGCACTTTACTTTGTGATAGCCATATTGTTTCTTGTCATATATCTTGTAATCACCTAGTTTTTTATCTTGCTTAGCGTAAGTTGTTGGTGCACATAGGTGAGCCTAGTCGTTGTAGGTTTTGTGCTTGACAAATTAACCGCTAGGTTTATTCCGCATTTGTTCAAGCCTAAACCGTAATTATTTTAAAGCGCCTATTCATCCCCCCTCTAGGCGACATCCATGTTCTTTCAGACGGCATGGGAAGAAGCATCAACGGCACATCATCGAGCTCGTGTAAACGGCAGCTACGGTTTGCAAAATCAGGAAGCCCAACCAGCAGGTACACACCAACAAACAACCCAATGACCTAATACATTTTCTTCTAATGTTCTCCTTCAATTTCTAGCCAATTGTTAAACATGGTGATGTTGTAATGTAGGGAATCTTTAAAAGAAAAAACAACAACTACTGCTTATTTTGGAACTCCCCAAGTGATGCATGTCTGGGTCCTTTTCCTGAACCTAATGCAAACGTTTTATCCATTGAAGCCTCTGATACAAACATTGTGCAAGATCTTGTTTGTGAACCATTGTGCAAGATCCTGTTTGTGAACCTAAATTGTCTAATCAGGACTCTCATACTAGAGTACATTGATACGACATGACGGACGCGTCCGGGTGCATCTGAACCTCTTCATATTCATCTCAGATTTGGGTTGTATATGAGGAGTGCTGACCAGTCCGAGCTTATGAGACCGATATAAGGAACCCATCTAGCTCTGATGTTTTAATCGACCAGTCTGCCAGCACTATAGACGCGGGTGTGCATCTGGTTTTCTTGGTTTGGTTCGGTTAAGTTTTATATGGTTTATGATTTATACCATTTTTATACTTTGGTTTATGCAATTTTATACATAGACACGGTTCGATTTCAGTAATTACCATTTACTTTCGGTTCGGATTCGATACTAATTAAATTAATTAAAGTTGACATGAATTTTTAAGCCAATAAATAACTTTTTCAGGTGTAAACACATAATATATATCATAATGAGAAAAAATATAAAGAAGGGACGTTGGATAAGCAGTCAAACTAATTATGTAAATGGAAGCATTAAATGGGCTAGAAAGTGCTCTACTATAACAGTCCATTTCGCTTTTGAACCGAAAAACCTTAATTTTGGTTTAAGCTAATGGTAACAGGAAACACCGAAATGCAAATGATTTTCATATTTGAAAACTGAAACCAAAATCTGAAAAAACCAAAATTTTGATTCTGTTTGATTTTTGGTTCGGTTTTACACACCCTGACGTATATAGGGGTGTGTATTGGAGTCTGATGATCTTACTAGTACTCACTCTGTAAAAAATATATAAGAGCAATGTTTACACCACCAACGAGTTTCAAAAGGTTTTTGTAGGGTTTCAAAAGGGTTTTGATAATCGATAATACTACACAGCGGAAAAGTGAGGGACTTTCATAGACCTTCACTAATTGCCCTCCTGATTTTAACTGCTGGACTCACCTCGAGCAATGCTACACGCATGGACTGAAGGAAATATGCCCTAGAGGCAATAATAAAGATGTTATTTGTATTTCCTTATATCATGATAAATGTCTTTTATTCATGCTAGAATTGTATTAACCGGAAACTTAATACATGTGTGAATACATAGACAAAATAGTATGTCCCTAGTATGCCTCTACTAGACTAGCTCGTTGATCAAAGATGGCTATGTTTCCTAGCCATAGACATGAGTTGTCATTTGATCAACGGGATCACATCATTAGGAGAATGATGTGATGGACTAGACCCATCCGTTAGCATAGCACTTTGATCGTTTAGTTTTACTGCTATTGCTTTCTTCATGACTTATACATGTTCTATGACTATGAGATTATGCAATTCCCGAATACCGTAGGAACACCTTGTGTGCTATCAGACGTCACAACGTAACTGGGTGATCATAAAGATGCTCTACAGGTATCTCCGAAAGTATTTGTGGTGTTGGCATAGATCAAGACTAGGATTTGACACTCCGAGTGTCGGAGAGGTATCTCTGGGCCCTCTCGGTAATGCACATCATAATAAGCCTTGCAAGCAAATGACTAATGAGTTAGTCACGAGATGATGTATTACGGAACGAGGAAAGAGACTTGCCGGTAACGAGATTGAACTAGGTATAGAGATACCGACGATCGAATCTCGAGCAAGTAACATACCGATGACAAAAGGAACAACATATGTTGTTATGCGGTTTGACCGATAAAGATCTTCGTAGAATATGTAGGAGACAATATGAGCATCTAGGTTCCGCTATTGGTTATTGACCGGAGATGAGTCTCGGTCATGTCTACATAGTTCTCGAACCTGTAGGGTCCGCACGCTTAACGTTTGATGACAATCGGTATTATGAGTTTATGAGTTTTGATGTACCGAAGGTAGTTCGGAGTCCCGGATGAGATCACGGACATGACGAGGAGTCTCGGAATGCCCGATACTTAAAGATTGATATATTGGACGACTATATTCGGACACCGGAAGTGTTCTGGAAAGTTTCGCAATTTACCGGAGTGCCGGGGGGGTTACCGGAACCCTCCCGGGGGAATGATGGGCCCTGGTGGGCCATAGGGGAGAGAGAGGGCAGCAGCCAGGAGGTGGCGCCCCCCTCCCTAGGAGGAGTCCGAATAGGACTAGGGGAAGGGGGCGCGGCCCCTCTTTCCCTCTCCCTCTCCCTCTCTTTCCTTCCCCCCTTTCCTTCATTGGTGGACTCCTACTAGGAATAGGATTGCAATCCTATTCCTAGTAGGATTGCTCCCTAGCCGCACCATAGGAGGGCCGGCCGGCCTCCCCCCTTGCTCCTTTATATACGGGGGCAGGGGGCACCCAAAGACACACAAGTTGAATAGTTCTAGCCGTGTGCGGTGCCCCCCTCCACAGAAACACACCTCGGTCATACCGTCGCAGTGCTTAGGCGAAGCCCTGCGCCGGTAGATACATCATATCCGTCACCACGCCGTCGTGCTGACGAAACTCTCCCGTGAAGCTCAACTGGATCAAGAGCTTGTGGGACGTCATCAAGCTGAAAGTGTGCTGAACGCGGAGGTGCTGTACGTTCGGTGCTTGATCGGTTGAATCGCGAAGAAGTTCGACTACATCAACCGCGTCACTTAACGCTTCCGCTTCCGGTCTACGAGGGTACGTAGACACACTCTTCCCTCTCGTTGCTATGCATCTAGTAGATAGATCTTGCGTGATCGTAGAATTTTTAAAAAAATACTACGTTCCCCAACAGTGGCATCATGAGCCAGGTGTAATGCCCAGGATGGAGTTATACCTCCTACGTGTCGAGGCACGACTTAAAGGCATAAATCCATCCTAGAATGATCTCAAGTTCGGTAATCTTTGCACAACTCATGTAAAAGAGGGGATAGTAAACTGAAAATAGTTGGCTTACACTCGCCACGTGACAGAATTACAGTACAAGTCTCAAACATCATACATAAAGAACATCACAACCCTCTAAGGGCAAAAGCCAAATGTCAAAGTACCGAACTCAGATAAATAAACCACAGGCGGATCGAATCCTAGTAAGAGACTCCACTACTGATCGTCCGGGTAGCGCACATAGTACCGACTACGCTCCTCGTCGTACTCCCAATCCAGCTCGGTGCCATCACCTGGATAGCTCACAGCTGGACCTGCATCTGGTGTGTGAAGTAACTGTGAGCCACAGAGGACTCAGCAATCCCGTAACAGAACTATTTAAGCCTTTAGGTGAGAAAGGCTGAAGAAAAGAATAAGTCTGCAGCAGCAACTAGCATCTAGCTTACGTAAGTGAGAGCGAGAAGAGAAGGCCTCGGCGAGAAGTGATCACGAAGTGATCCTAGCTACAAGCTCAACAAGCATAACCCCTCCGTGTTCAACTCCTGAATCCCTATTCGGAAAAATGACAGTCACGGAACACACGCTGGTAGTGTATTAGTAACATTGTGTCAAGTTATCTACAACCGGAATTAACAAGCTCCCATCTGCCACATAACCGCGGGCACGGCTTTCGAAAGTTCAAACCCTGCAGGGGTGTTCCAACTTGACCCATTACAAGCCCACGATCCGCGGAGTCGCAACTCCAAAGTGGGAAGACCCGAGTATCCTCGGAATCCCGTGCTCAAGATATACCGAACTAAGGTAAGGCTAATCCAGCAAATCCTCCCGGCGTGTCGACACCCTGATAGTAGCCGCGCGTATCTAAGTCTCAGGACACGACCGGATGGGTGAAGCTACGGGTGTATGCCAGATACCTCGAGTTGCCTCAAGGCGGCCCCGCAGGCTCCCCGTTTCGGACCAACACTCATGTGGAGCACTGGCCCGGGGTTGTTGATTAAGAAAGAGGGTTAATTACTCCCTATGCAAGTTTAGTTTGTTATTAGGCAAATAGTACCAATGTTGGGACTTGCTGGAAAAGACTTAGCACTTAGCGGTTTATCGAGGGGGTCCCATACACCCCAACCGTGTTAGGAACGCATAATCAAGGAACATAATACCGGCTTAAACGGATCCTAACGACATGAGTGGAACAAATCACCAAGCAAAAGGCTTAGCCTTCCACCCTTGCCAATATATAGATGATTTCATTTTAAGCATTTATATAGTGTGATATAACCCAACCAAACTTCAACATGAAGCAAGCATCTTCGATCTTCACCTGCAACTAGCAATGCTATAAGAAGGGCTGAGCGAAGCGTACTTAGCCAAGCAACGGTTTGCATAGGTAGGTTGGTTAAACATGGCAATTGGTTACAAGTAGGAGGTTGACAAGAAGATCATGGGCATCGAGGCAAAACTATAGATCGAGACTACTAGCAATAGGCAAAGATAGTAATGTTATCGGGGTTCGGTCATCTTGCCTGAAGAGAAGTCGTTCGGATCGTAAGAAGGGTCCTCGTGCTCAACCTCGTTGGAAACCTTGTGCTCAACTTCGTACTCGGTCTCAGCTTCCGGCTCTAAACAAAACAATCACACCAAGCACCAATCAACAAGATGCAATGCGCACTCGGAAAAGATGAATGCATGATGGATGCACTAAGGATGCACAAGGAGCACGTAAAACATCACTCAAGCAAAACACCTCAAAACAAGATAACAATCTGATATTATTAATCTACACAGAAAATCAATCAAGTTTGATATAAGATTCGCTGAAATCGGAGTTACGGGCTAAAAGTTATGCCCGAAACAAGATTTGAGCGAAAGCTGAAAATTACAGCATCATAGCATCTTCGGAGCTCAAAATAATTAAGCTACAGCACCCAAAAAGCATGGCAAAGGACTTGAACACAAACTAGATATATAGTACAACAACTAAGTCCAAAGGTGCACCCCAACGGAGCCACGGATCAATAGCAATGATCTTGGACATATTGAACTTGACAATAAAATTCTGGCAGCAGAATTTTATTGAAACTTTAGAGCAAAAGATAAACATGCTACAGCCACTTAAATGGACATGTGAGGACATGGATGGAAAGGCAACAATATATACTACAAGAAACAATCAAAATCCACTCCAAAACTATCATGCTTTATCCTAGAACATCACACGAACATGGCATCGGAACGTTACAGATTTCAGACTTAGTGAAAAATCACTAAGTCCTAAAACAGCAATATCATCATGGCATACAAAAGAGCATGTTTAAGTCACCTCGAAACTAAACATGTCAAAGGGTAAGCACCTCATCAAAGTGCATATGAAGGTGATCCCGAAACACACAAGCATGTTTCATTGAGGTGAACACAACGTTTGCAACGAGCTCATCAAGATGGCATTTCATAACAAGTGAAAACACATCATAGCCACATGGCACTTTGCAACGATGATAACAAGGCAACAATAAATCTACCATGCAACCTATCACAAGCATCACGTAGTTCGTGGCAAGACGAACACGTGGACATGTCATTTGCATCATTCGGACAAACGAGCTAAAAGATATCACATGGCAAAGGTGGCATAAAAAATAACACATAGCAGCAGTTTATATCATGATACACTCTTGCAACAGCAAAACAAGCACCTAGACGATCTCTAACATGCATGACAACAACAAAGGAAACGTAGAGCACATCTCCACGAACGTCTGGACATATTACACGCGCAAAACGGAGCAACACAGTAAAAGTTATGCATGGTCAAACATAGCATCTCAGAACAGTTAACAGGGACTTAGAAGAAATAGGAGCAACCTTCTCAGATCTGATTTGAGGAAAAAAAACCCACAGCCCGGGCAGATCTGGCCCGATCCGGCCCAGGCGAAGCAGGCGGCTGGGCTTTGGTGCGGCGGCGCGGCGAGGCCCACGCGAGGCAGAGGCGGCGGCCCGCGGTCTGGCTTGCGGTGACGCAGCCCTGCGCTGGAGCCGGCCTGCGATGCGGTGGACGAAGGAGCCCGGCCCGGAGCGGAAGGATGCGGCGGCCCGACTCGGGTCGACCCGGAGGAGCGGCGGCCACTGGCGCGCACAGCCCGGCTGGGCGGGAGGCGGCGGCTCGGTGGCGAGCGCGGAGCGGCCCGGTGGCAAAGGGGCGGAGAGGCGGTGCGGGCCACCTGGCGCGGCCCGTGGAGGCAACCGGGAGGCGGACGGGCCGAGTCGCAGATGAAGTGGTCCCCTGGCGCGGCTTCGACGGGATCTGGCTGGGCGCCTCGAGGGCGTTGACCCTGGCGTCCAGATCGGATCTGGCGCCAGGGGGCCTCGAACCAGCGGATTTTTGCGGCGGCGGTCGACTGGTCCGACCGGCCGACGCGATTTTTGGAGGAGGGAGTTGGATTAGCACGGAAAAAGAGGAGGGGGTGGATCTAGAGGATAGGGATGCCCAAAATGGACATAGGGGGGGCCTAAATATAGCAGTTTTTGCTAGGGTTTGGAGATTTGGGGCGCTAGGAGCCCTCCGATCGCGATCCGACGGATCCGATCGCGGGGATAGTTTTAAAGGGCCTAGGAGAAGATAAAAGAATGCAGTAGAGGTGTTTCCGGGACACGAAGTGAAGGCACAACGGACCCACACGAACAACGGATGGAAAAACCAACGGAGGCCAAATGAGACGAGATTTGAGAGGCGGGTTGCACACAACAAAACCACAACACAGACAACAACCTCGCGGCACACCGGTAACGTTAAACATCCGAACAACAAAGTAGGCCTACGGGACGTCACGGACACGTGAGGGAGCTCCGGAACGCGAAACGGACAACGGGAAGAAACACGCGGAACCGGATGCAACCGACAACACAAATGCAATGCGATGCACATGTCTACAAGATATGAATGAATGCCACACACACACACAACAAAACGACGAAAACCCGAAAGACAAAGAACCCGGAATGGAAATAGATGAAGCCGGAGATATATTATATACCCAAAAAGGAAAGTATTACATCCGGGGCATTACAAACTCTCCTCTACTACAAAAAGATCTCGTCCCGAGATCTAGGACTGGAAAAAGGAAGGGTACTCGGAACGAAGATGATCTTCTCGTTCCCAGGTAGCTTCTCGGTCGGTGTGATGTGACCACTTGACTTTCAGAAATTTGATGGACTTGTTGCGGGTCTTGCGTTCGGTTTCTTCGAGAATTGCAACAGGATGCTCTCGGTAGGACAGGTCTTGTTGAAGATCAATCTCTTCAAACGGAATCATGCGCTCGGGTGCCTTGAAGCATTTGCGAAGTTGAGACACATGGAAGACATCATGAACATTTGCAAAGTTGGAAGGGAGCTCGAGCTGATAGGCTAGATCGCCTCTTTTGCCAAGAATCTTGAAAGGCCCGACGTATCTAGGAGCAAGTTTTCCTTTGATACCGAATCTTTGGGTTCCTTTCATCGGAGAAACTCGGAGATAGACATGATCACCGATGTCGAAAGCCAAATCATGATGCTTTCCGTCATAGTAGCTCTTCTGACGCGACTAAGCGGCCTTGAGATTCTCACGTATGACTTTGCACATTTCTTCGGCCTCTGAGATCAAGTCATTGCCAAGAAGTTGGCGTTCGCCTGTTTCAGACCAGTTGAGAGGGGTACGGCACTTTCTGCCATAGAGAATTTCAAACGGTGCTTTGCCTGCACTTGCTTGAAAGCTGTTGTTGTAAGAGAACTCGGCAAATGGAAGGCAGTCTTCCCATTTCATGCCGAAGGAGATGACACAGGCTCTGAGCATGTCTTCTAGAATCTGATTCACACGCTCGACTTGACCACTAGTCTGAGGGTGAAAGGCAGTGCTGAATCTGATCTTAGTGCCCATGGCGGACTGAAAGGAGTCCCAGAACCTTGATGTGAACAAGCTGCCACGGTCTGAGGATATCACTTGAGGAATGCCATGTAGGGACACAATTCTGGAAGTGTACAGCTCTGCAAGTTGAGCTGCATTGATTGATTCTTTGACTGGAAGAAAGTGAGCGACTTTGGTAAGCTTGTCAATCACCACAAAGATAGCATCATTTCCTCGCTTGGATTTAGGAAAGCCAGTGACGAAGTCCATTTCAATGTGGTCGAACTTCCACTCGGGAATAGGAAGAGGTTGGAGAAGTCCGGCTGGACGTTGATGTTCTGCTTTCACTCTTCTGCATACATCACATTCGTTCACGAATTGGGCAATCTCCCTTTTCATGCGTGTCCACCAGTAAGATTGCTTGAGATCTTGGTACATCTTGGAACTGCCAGGATGAATGGAAAGGAGAGAATCATGAGCTTCTTCCATTATGAGCTTCCTGAGATCACCTTTAGGAACAACGAGTCTGTCCTCAAAGAACAAGGTATCTCTCTCATCAACACGGAAGCACTTGTATTTTGGAGTGCCCTTTGCAATCCCATGTTTCACCTTCTTCACCATGGTATCACTGAGCTGGGCCTCACGGACTTGATCTTCCAAGGTAGGAGCAATTTGGAGATTTGCAAGAAAACCCCGCGGAACAACTTGAAGGTTGAGTTTCCTGAATGCTTCACAAAGCTCAGGCTGGTACGGCTTGATAAGAAGGCTGTTGCAATATGCCTTTCTGCTCAAAGCATCTGCAATCACATTCGCCTTGCCTGGAGTGTATTCAATGCTGGGGTTGTACTCTTGGATCATCTCGACCCAACGAGTCTGGCGGAGGTTCAGATGCGGCTGTGTGAAGATGTACTTCAAGCTCTTGTGATCAGTGAAGATGTCGACCTTTCTGCCCAACAACAGATGTCTCCACGTAATCAGAGCATGTACCACAGCTGCTAGCTCGAGATCATGAGTGGGATAGTTCTTCTCACTTGGCTTGAGCTGACGAGAAGTGTATGCCACAATTCTCTTATCTTGCATAAGCACACCACCAAGACCTTGAAGAGAAGCATCACAGAATACTTCATAGGGCTTGGTTTCATCCGGAGGAGTCAGAACTGGAGCAGAAACAAGCTTCTCTTTGAGGGTTTTGAATGCCAATTCACATTCGGGAGACCAAAAGTATTTGACATTCTTCTGAAGCAGGTTGGAAAGAGGCTTGGCAATCTTGGAGAAGTTTTCAACAAATCTTCTGCAATAGCTAGCAAGACCCAGAAAACTGCGGAGCTGCTTGACGTTCTGAGGAACTTCCCAGTTGACAATTGCTTCAACTTTCTCGGGATTAACCGCAATACCGTCAGCTGAGATGATGTGGCCCAGGTACAACACCTTATCGAGCCAGAACTCGCACTTGGAGAACTTGGCATAGAATTTATGCTCTCGGAGTCGATCAAGAACCAGACGTAAGTGCTTTTCGTGATCTTCTTCATTCTTGGAAAACACCAGAATATCATCCAGATACACAAGCACGAACTCGCCAGTATAGGGGTTGAAGATGTAATGCATCATCCTTGAAAAGGTAGGAGGAGCATTGGCGAGACCGAAGGACGTGACGGTATACTCGTATGAACCGTAGCTCGTTCTGAAGGCCGTCTTGGGAATGTCTTCCTCGCGAATGCGAATTTGATGATAGCCCATTCGGAGGTCAAGCTTAGAGAACACTTTAGCTCCTTTGAGCTCCTCAAAGAGTTCGTTGATGTTGGGGAGCGGATACTTGTTCTTAATCGTCTTCTTGTTCAATGGCCGGTAGTCAACACAGAGACGCTCCGTGCCATCTTTCTTCTTGACAAATAAGACACCACAGCCCCACGGAGATGTACTCGGTCTGATGAGACCCATACTCTCCTGCTTATCAAGTTGCTTCTTCAATTCCTTCAATTCATCCGGAGAGAGCTTGTATGGACGCCGGCAAGCAGGTTCAGTGCCCGGCTCGAGTTCGATGACAAACTCCACCTGACGTTGTGGAGGCATGCCTGGAAGTTCTTCAGGAAAGACGTCTTGATATTCGTTCACCACTGGAATTTGATTTATGGCATTAATTTCGCCCTTATCATTAAGAGAGAAAAGCCGAATAGTATTATCCCTGGAGGCGAAGATAATCACATCTTCATCAGAATGAGTCAACTTGACTTCCTTTTGAGCACAATCAATGTGAGCATCATGCTGAGAAAGCCAATCCATTCCGAGAATGAGGTCAATATCAGAATGACCAAGAATCACCGGTTTAGCCATAAAATGATAGTCACCCATGCGAATAGAAACATCCGGAGCATATATGTTGGAAGACATACGTCTCCCCGGAGAAATAACTTGCAACTTCTGAGGCAGACTTTGGATGTCAACATTATTCTTGGATGCAAATGGTTGAGACATGAAAGAGCATGAAGCACCCGAATCAAATAACACTTTAGCAGGTATAGAGTTCACTGGAAGGTTACCCAAAATGACATCAGAAGAAGCCTCCGCTTGTGCTGCATTCATCAGATTGACCCTTGCTGCCTTTGGATCATGCCTGACAATAGCTGAACTCACAGGTGGTGGAGGAGGAAGACGCTTCGGATTCGGACATCTGTTGGCATAGTGACCTTTCTGGCCACACTTGTTGCACACCACTTCAGAGAGAGGACGGAAATGAGAGCCACTGGACTTGGAGCCTTGAGACTGAAACTGCTTCTTCGACTGGTTGCTCGGGTTGGGTGGGTGGGAGAAACCACGACCACTAGAGTTCTTGTTGTTGGAGTTGTTGAAGTTGTTGGAGTTGTTGTATGGAGCTCGAATCACTGGAGGAGGAGGAAGCCAGAATTTCTGTTGTTTCGCAGCCAACTGAGACGATGAGGAAGAGTGAACAGCATCTCGAATTCTCTTCTTAGAAGCCTCCATCTTAAGCTGAGCTGCTTCTTGTTTCAAAGCCATGTTATAGAACTTGTCGAATTCATCTGGCTCGAACAAAGTGAGAGCAAGCTGAAGTTCATCTTTGAGACCTCCACGGAACTGGTAGATTTTACTCTTGGCATCAGGAATGTCTTGCTTTGCATAGCGAGCGAGGTTTTGGAACTTGACATTATACTGATAGACTGCCATGGAGCCCTGCTTGAGGTTGCGGAATTGCTCACGCATACCCTCGATGACACTTGTAGGAATGTGGTGCGAGCGGAAATCCTTGCAGAAATTCTCCCAAGAGATCACTTGACCCGGCCTGGAGTCTTTGTACTGCTGCCACCAGTCAGCTGCTTGATCTTTCAGTTGGAAGGCTGCAAACTTCACATAGTCATCTTCCTTCACGTTACTGCACTCAAAATGCTTCTTTATGTCAGTCAACCAATCCTCAGCATCAAGAGGGTCGACACAGTAACTGAAAGCTTTAGGATTGTTAGCCAGGAACTAGTTGAGAGTAGCATGGTGCTGCTGGAAGAAGTTGCCTTGGTTCACTGGAATACCCTGATTAGCTTGCATAGTTTGCATCTGCTGCATCATCTGCATCATCAACTGAGTGTTCTGGGCAGTAGTCTGCATAATTGCTCTCCAAGCCTCAGGCGGAGGAGGAGGGGAAGGAGGATGCTCTGGGACCTCTTCCACCTCTGGGTTAGCGTTGGGAACCTTTTTCGGAGCCATCCTGTAAGAGATGACCACGAATCAGCAATTGATTGACAAAAGGAATAAGCTGAATCAATGGAATGAATTGCAACAAGTCTTCACAATAATCATTCGAACAATAGAACGAATGAAAACATCCGAACAAGAGGAACGAATGATATTCTCAGTTAAATGATAACATCAGTCTTCATGAGAAGCCACATAGGGATCAAAATGAAAATAAGAAAAAAACAACAAGGTATGGATGGGAACAAACACAAGAGAGGAGTTTCGTTCTAACATCTTTGTGCTGAAAGCATATGAACGCGTTACGAAAAGGTTTTGCAATCCCCGGATCAGCATAGCCAAGGACCCTTTAAGACGCAACTCCTGATAGTAACATCGGTCATATAACCCCTTCACTCAATGTCGAACCCCGAACTCACTAACCTGCATTCGTTGGAAGAATGCCTACGATCTACTGGATAAAACCCACCTATAGATTTCCGAAAGATTCCAGTTATGCAATCAGGTGTTGGGGATACACGGGAAGCACCGCGCAATCAACTCTAAACCTACATCCAGGTGTATCCATCCTTCAACACATAACCAGTCTTTCTCGGAAACTGTGTACCTCGGACCTTCGAAAAGCATCCACGATAACAAGCTATGGCAATACTCCCGAACTACCTCCCCAGTACTGGGTGATGTCGGGGTTATCTTGCCACTGGCCGTATAGGGGAGATTTTCGATGTCGGCCGTCTTAAGTATTTAGTACTGCCGCGATATGCTTGTTACAATGATACCCCGAAGCTCAACTCCTCGGTAACAGGAGGCATCGAGAACAATATCCTTGTCACAAGAACATCGAAACAATCCCAGAATACTCGCGGGATTCCTAAAAAAAAATTTGTGCAAATTTTGAAGATAGGAGAGACAAGAGTAGACGTCAGGAGTCCTCACCAGAGAGAAAAGGGATGAGAAGCAAAGAAATCCTACTCTCCGATATAATATAGGACTCAAAAGTTTCCAGTGTGTGCCTAGACTCGACCGTCAACGATTCGATCAAACAGTCGGGGCTCCTAGGTCGGAGAAGGCTCTGAATACCAACTTGTAATGCCCAGGATGGAGTTATACCTCCTACGTGTCGAGGCACGACTTAAAGGCATAAATCCATCCTAGAATGATCTCAAGTTCGGTAATCTTTGCACAACTCATGTAAAAGAGGGGATAGTAAACTGAAAATAGTTGGCTTACACTCGCCACGTCACAGAATTACAATACAAGTCTCAAACATCATACATAAAGAACATCACAACCCTCTAAGGGCAAAAGCCAAATGTCAAAGTACCGAACTCAGATAAATAAACCACAGGCGGATCGAATCCTAGTAAGAGACTCCACTACTGATCGTCCGGGTAGCGCACATAGTACCGACTACGCTCCTCGTCGTACTCCCAATCCAGCTCGGTGCCATCACCTGGATAGCTCACAGCTGGACCTGCATCTGGTGTGTGAAGTAACTGTGAGCCACAGAGGACTCAGCAATCCCGTCTCCGGGTAACAGAACTATTTAATCCTTTAGGTGAGGAAAAGGCTGAAGAAAAGAATAAGTCTGCAGCAGCAACTAGCATCTAGCTTACGTAAGTGAGAGCGAGAAGAGAAGGCCTCGGCGAGAAGTGATCACGAAGTGATCCTAGCTACAAGCTCAACAAGCATAACCCCTCCGTGTTCAACTCCCGAATCCCTATTCGGAAAAATGACAGTCACGGAACACACGCTGGTAGTGTATTAGTAACATTGTGTCAAGTTATCTACAACCGGAATTAACAAGCTCCCATCTGCCACATAACCGCGGGCACGGCTTTCGAAAGTTCAAACCCTGCAGGGGTGTTCCAACTTGACCCATTACAAGCCCACGATCCGCGGAGTCGCAACTCCAAAGTGGGAAGACCCGAGTATCCTCGGAATCCCGTGCTCAAGATATACCGAACTAAGGTAAGGCTAATCCAGCAAATCCTCCCGGCGTGTCGACACCCTGATAGTAGCCGCGCGTATCTAAGTCTCAGGACACGACCGGATGGGTGAAGCTACGGGTGTATGCCAGATACCTCGAGTTGCCTCAAGGCGGCCCCGCAGGCTCCCCGTTTCGGACCAACACTCATGTGGAGCACTGGCCCGGGGTTGTTGATTAAGAAAGAGGGTTAATTACTCCCTATGCAAGTTTAGTTTGTTATTAGGCAAATAGTACCAATGTTGGGACTTGCTGGAAAAGACTTAGCACTTAGCGGTTTATCGAGGGGGTCCCATACACCCCAACCGTGTTAGGAACGCATAATCAAGGAACATAATACCGGCTTAAACGGATCCTAACGGCATGAGTGGAACAAATCACCAAGCAAAAGGCTTAGCCTTCCACCCTTGCCAATATATAGATGATTTCATTTTAAGCATTTATATAGTGTGATATAACCCAACCAAACTTCAACATGAAGCAAGCATCTTCGATCTTCACCTGCAACTAGCAATGCTATAAGAAGGGCTGAGCGAAGCGTACTTAGCCAAGCAACGGTTTGCATAGGTAGGTTGGTTAAACATGGCAATTGGTTACAAGTAGGAGGCTGACAAGAAGATCATGGGCATCGAGGCAAAACTATAGATCGAGACTACTAGCAATAGGCAAAGATAGTAATGTTATCGGGGTTCGGTCATCTTGCCTGAAGAGAAGTCGTTCGGATCGTAAGAAGGGTCCTCGTGCTCAACCTCGTTGGAAACCTCGTGCTCAACTTCGTACTCGGTCTCAGCTTCCGGCTCTAAACAAAACAATCACACCAAGCACCAATCAACAAGATGCAATGCGCACTCGGAAAAGATGAATGCATGATGGATGCACTAAGGATGCACAAGGAGCACGTAAAACATCACTCAAGCAAAACACCTCAAAACAAGATAACAATCTGATATTATTAATCTACACAGAAAATCAATCAAGTTTGATATAAGATTCGCTGAAATCGGAGTTACGGGCTAAAAGTTATGCCCGAAACAAGATTTGAGCGAAAGCTGAAAATTACAGCATCATAGCATCTTCGGAGCTCAAAATAATTAAGCTACAGCACCCAAAAAGCATGGCAAAGGACTTGAACACAAACTAGATATATAGTACAGCAACTAAGTCCAAAGGTGCACCCCAACGGAGCCACGGATCAATAGCAATGATCTTGGACATATTGAACTTGACAATAAAATTCTGGCAGCAGAATTTTATTGAAACTTTAGAGCAAAAGATAAACATGCTACAGCCACTTAAATGGACATGTGAGGACATGTATGGAAATACAACAATATATAATACAAGAAACAATCAAAATCCACTCCAAAACTATCATGCTTTGTCCTAGAACATCACACGAACATGGCATCGGAACGTTACAGATTTCAGACTTAGTGAAAAATCACTAAGTCCTAAAACAGCAATATCATCATGGCATACAAAAGAGCATGTTTAAGTCACCTCGAAACTAAACATGTCAAAGGGTAAGCACCTCATCAAAGTGCATATGAAGGTGATCCCGAAACACACAAGCATGTTTCATTGAGGTGAACACAACGTTTGCAACGAGCTCATCAAGATGGCATTTCATAACAAGTGAAAACACATCATAGCCACATGGCACTTTGCAACGATGATAACAAGGCAACAATAAATCTACCATGCAACCTATCACAAGCATCACGTAGTTCGTGGCAAGACGAACACGTGGACATGTCATTTGCATCATTCGGACAAACGAGCTAAAAGATATCACATGGCAAAGGTGGCATAAAAAATAACACATAGCAGCAGTTTATATCATGATGCACTCTTGCAACAGCAAAACAAGCACCTAGACGATCTCTAACATGCATGACAACAACAGAGGAAACGTAGAGCACATCTCCACGAACGTCTGGACATATTACACGCGCAAAACGGAGCAACACAGTAAAAGTTATGCATGGTCAAACATAGCATCTCAGAACAGTTAACAGGGACTTAGAAGAAATAGGAGCAACCTTCTCAGATCTGATTTGAGGAAAAAAAACCCACAGCCCGGGCAGATTTGGCCCGATCCGGCCCACGCGAAGCAGGCGGCTGGGCTTCGGTGCGGCGGCGCGGCGAGGCCCACGCGAGGCACAGGCGGCGGCCCGTGGTCTGGCTTGCGGTGACGTAGCCCTGCGCTGGAGCCGGCCTGCGATGCGGTGGACGAAGGGGCCCGGCCCGGAGCGGAAGGATGCGGCGGCCCGGCTTGGGTCGACCCGGAGGAGCGGCGGCCACTGGCGCGCACAGCCCGGCTGGGCGGGAGGCGGCGGCTCGGTGGCGAGCGCGGAGCGGCCCGGTGGCAAAGGGGCGGAGAGGCGGTGCGGGCCACCTGGCGCGGCCCGTGGAGGCAACCGGGAGGCGGATGGGCCGAGTCGCAGATGAAGTGGTCCCCTGGCGCGGCTTCGACGGGATCTGGCTGGGCGCCTCGAGGGCGTTGACCCTGGCGTCCAGATCGGATCTGGCGCCAGGGGGCTTCGAACCAGCGGATTTTTGCGGCGGCGGTCGACTGGTCCGACCGGCCGGCGCGATTTCTGGAGGAGGGAGTTGGATTAGCACGGAAAAAGAGGAGGGGGTGGATCTAGAGGATAGGGATGCCCAAAATGGACATTGGGGGGCCTAAATATAGCAGTTTTTGCTAGGGTTTGGAGATTTGGGGCGCTAGGAGCCCTCCGATCGCGATCCGACGGATCCGATCGCGGGGATAGTTTTAAAGGGCCTAGGAGAAGATAAAAGAATGCAGTAGAGGTGTTTCCGGGACACGAAGTGAAGGCACAACGGACCCACACGAACAACGGATGGAAAAACCAACGGAGGCCAAACGAGACGAGATTTGAGAGGCGGGTTGCACACAACAAAACCACAACACAGACAACAACCTCGCGGCACACCGGTAACGTTAAACGCCCAAACAACAAAGTAGGCCTACGGGACGTCACGGACACGTGAGGGAGCTCCGGAACGCGAAACGGACAACGGGAAGAAACACGCGGAACCGGATGCAACCGACAACACAAATGCAATGCGATGCACATGTCTACAAGATATGAATGAATGCCACACACACACACAACAAAACGACGAAAACCCGAAAGACAAAGAACCCGGAATGGAAATAGATGAAGCCGGAGATATATTATATACCCAAAAGGGAAAGTATTACATCCGGGGCATTACACCAGGTCTATGCGTAGATGATATGCACGAGTAGAACACAATGAGTTCTGGGCGATACTAGTCATACTGCTTACCAGCATGTCATACTTTGCTTCGGCGGTATTGTGAGATGAAGCGGCTGATGTCTACACACGCTTCTACTCTTGTAGACTATGTTGGGCCTCCAAGCGCAGAGGTTTGTAGGACAGTAGCAATTTCCCTCAAGTGGATGACCTAAGGTTTATCGAACTCAGGGAAGTAGAGGTTGAAGATGGTCTCTCTCAAGCAACCCTGCAACTAAGATACAAGAAGTCTCTTGTGTCCCCAACACACCTAATACACTTGTCAGATGTATAGGTGCACTAGTTCAGCGAAGAGATGTTAAATGGCAAGTAATATGGATGGCAAAACAAAGTAATATAATTCTGTAATAAAAAGTGCAGCAAGCAAACAAGTGGTAAACGTGAGCACAAATGGTATTGCAATGGTGGAAACAAGGCCTAGGGTTCATACTTTCACTAGTGGCAACTCCCAACAACATTAACATAATAGAATCACATGATATTTTCCATAAAACATGCAAAGGGGACACACTCGGAGGTCATTCCTTCGTGGTCAAGAGAGGACGAGAATTATGTAGGGCTACAAAAGCACACCTCAAAGTTCGTAGTTCTCTATCTAAGGATTTCCCAATGTCACCTCGGCCATCCAAAGAGAGTCCCACAATCACCACAACATATCTAAAGGATAGTCAAAGACAAGCACCAAGAGACTCTCAATCTTCAATCAACACACAAGAGAGGAAATCACTCATGAAAATATTGTTCTAATCCATGTCCAATAGACCGCTGTCACCTTTGTCTCGGGGATTATACTAGATAAAGACAAGTGAGTACATCAATCCAATACATAGAGGAAGGGGAAATATCTTAGATTAACATAGCCTATGATCACAACGAAGATCACATCATGGGAGAGAGAATTGACCACATAGCTACTCGTAAGAACCTCAGCCCCGAGGAGGAACTACTCCCGCATCATGGAGGGAGGAAGCAACGTCGATGGAGATGAATCCGGGGGCACTTCCCCGTCCCGGCAGGGTGCCGGTGCAGGAAATCTGATCCCCCGATGCTTGATGGCGATGGCGGCGGAGATCGGAAACGCGTCTGGAGAAAAGGGGTCCGGAATCACGGTTTCCTCGACACGCTTTAAATATATGCCAAAGGGGGGCATCGGAGGTGCCTCGGGGGGCCCAGGCGCCCGCCCCCCCGGCGCGGCCCGGGGGGGCCGTGTAATGCCCAGGATGGGACTATAACTCCTACGTGTCGAGGCACGACTTAAAGGTATAAGCCCATCCTAGAATGATCTCAAGTTTGGTATCTTTGCACGACTCATGTAAAAGAGGGATTAAATTGCAAAGGGAGATAGTTGGCTTACACTCGCCACTTCACACAATACAATACATAAGCAATACATCATTCAAAACATCACAACCCGACTACGGGTGAAGATCCAAAAGAAAGATACCAAAACAACATAAAGCCACAGGTCAGGATCAAATCCTAGTAGAAACCACTACTGAACATCGAAACGTCACAAGCAAACGGCCACGATCTTCATCGAGCTCCCAGTGAAGAACTGAACCAGCTCCTGCATCAAACTCGGCTGAACCTGCATCCGGTGTGGTGAAGTAACTATGAGCCACAGAGGACTCAGCAATCCCGTTCCCGGGTAACAAGACTATTTAAGCCTTGGGTGAGGACAAGGCTGAAGAAAGATCAAGAGGTGAAGGAACAACAAGAGTCTGCAGCAGCAACTAGCACTAACTTACGTAAAAGAGAGCGAGAAGAGAAGTGTCTCGGTCGAAAGGTGATCACGAAGTGATCCTAGCTAAAGCCGGTCAAACATAACCCCACCGTGTTCAACTCCCGAATCCCTATTCGGAAATTGACAGTCACGGTACACACGCTGGTAGTGTATTAGAAACATTGTGTCAAGTTATCTACAACCGGATATTAACAAGCTCCCATCTGCCACATAACCGCGGGCACGGCTTTCGAAAGTTCAAACCCTGCAGGGGTGTTCCAACTTGACCCATTACAAGCCCACGATCCGCGGAGTCGCAACTCCATAGGTGGGAAGACCCGAGTATTCTCGGAATCCCGTGCTCAAGTTAAACCGAACTAAGGTAAGGCTAATCCAGCAAATCCTCCCGGCGTGTCGACACCCTGATAGTAGCCGCGCGTATCTAAGTCTCAGGACACGACCGGATGGGTGAAGCTACGGGTTTTTACCAAACCTCGAGTTTCCTCGTGGTGGCCCTGCAGGCTCCCCGTTTCGGACCAACACTCATGTGGAGCACTGGCCCGGGGTTGTAGAATTAAAATAAAAGAGGGTTTGCAAGGCCCTTATGCAAGTTTTATTAGTTTGTTATTAGGCAAATAGTACCAATGTTGGGACTTGCTGGAAAAGACTTAGCACTTAGCGGTTTATCAAGGGGGTCCCATACACCCCAACCGTGTTAGGAACGCATAATCAAGGAACATAACACCGGTTTATACGGTTCCTAACGGCATGAGTGGAACAAATCACCAAGCAAAAGGCTTAGCCTTCCACCCTTGCCAGTATATAGATGATTTCATTTAAGCATTTATATAGTGTGATATATCCCAACCAAACTTCAACATGAAGCAAGCATCTTCGATCTTCACCTGCAACTAGCAATGCTATAAGAAGGGCTGAGCGAAGCGTACTTAGCCAAGCAACGGTTTGCGTAGGTAGGATGGTTAAACATGGCAATGGTTACAATAGGAGGCTGACAAGAAGATCATGGGCATCGAGGCAAAACTATAGAGCGGAACTACTAGCAATAGGCAAAGATAGTAATGTTATCGGGGTTCGGTCATCTTGCCTGGGATTCCACAAGAGAGAAGAACGGATCCATGAAGTAGACGAAGCAACACAGACGAGAGAAACCTCACAACTCCGGAACGAAACCGAAGCTATCAAGAGAAGCAACCGGAAAGAAGCAAACAACTCGGTAAACACACAATCATAAGCATGGCATACGATGCACATCCAAGTATGATGCATGTCCGGTTTAAATATGCATGGCATGGCAAAGTGCACAAACAAAACTACAAGTTAAGTGGAGCTCAATATGCAACGAGTTGCATATTGACGAAACACCACATTTTAATTATTTAGTTGACTCTCGTTATTTACAAGACAAGATTAAATGTTTTTAGCATGGCAAGAGGTGAAACATAAATAAACTACACTATTTAAGCATTTTAAATGGGGCCGGAAATAACAACAACAAATTCCGGAAAAATCCCCATGAGCATGTTTAGTAATTATAAGCAAACAACAATTCACACATTTATAATGTTGTTAACATGATGCAGATGACATGATCAAGTTTTATGCAAGTTTTAATTAAAGGTTGACAAGAGAGACATGAAGTATTTGTCACCGTGGTGGAATGAAAGGGGGCCACGGCAACGATCCGAAAAATGATGCATCGGCAACAATTCGGTTCCGGTAACTCGTTGAGAGACCGATGCAAAAGGTAACGGAGAGCGAGACAAACGAGATGAAAGGTGGGGCGATCCCGTTACCGGGTTCCCACGAGTCGGTGACGAGGCAACCGAGGAACATGACAACGGACGAAACGGACACGGTGCAAACAAGGGAACATTTCATACAACACAAGCAAGCATCACACGGGTCATCGTCTCGGGTTATACCTTCGAAACACTCGTTTCGGGGCGGTTCGAGATCGTAGAGGAAGGAGTCGTTCACGAGGCGGTAGTTGTTCCGATATCGTGTCGTGGTACTTGGCGAATTCCTCGTTTCCGGGCGACGGTAGTGGTACATGCCGTAGAGGGAAGTAGTGGTACACGGGGCTTCGGCGACGGTAGGCGTTCATGATCCGTAGAGGTACTTGAGGGTTCCGATGGCTCCGGCGTCGGTAGTGGTACTTGTCGTTTCGCCGTGTAGGGGTACTTATCGTGGCGTCGGACGTCGGGGATGTAGACGTTCACGTTGGTGTACATGTCGACGGTAGTTGTACTCGTTATGTAGATGTTCGGGTGCGTTTGCGGTCTTTGGCGTGTAGGCGTACACGTTCATGTAGTTGTACTTGAGGGTCTCGGGGTCCCTCGTTCGAAGCTCTTGGCGTCCGGCAGCAAGCAAAAGAGGCGCTGCATAACATGGCAGCAAAAACAAAACAAAAACAAAACAGGAGCACGAGACAGTCCAAAGGAGGCAGCGGCTGGAGATGCTCGGGGAGGTCAAGACCATGGCGAGGAGGCGGCGGACGGAGGGAGCAGCACGGGGCGTCGGGGCGCATCGGTCGAAGGGATGCGGTCACGGCCGGCCTCCTGACGCGCGGGAGGAGGAGGGCCCGAGGCGCTCGGGATGGAGCTGAGGTGGTGATGGAGAACGGAGGCCACGGCGGCTGGAGGATGCGGCCGCGGAGGGAGACAGGGGAGCCGCGCAGTGGGCGAGGACGGAACAGCAAGGAGCTGCTCGGGCCAGGGAGCTCCTTGCCGTGGCGGAGGAAAAGAGGCCCGGGGCGCTCGCGCGCGAGGGCGACGGGGCGGAGGCGAAGCCACGGACTCGGCGATGGAGAGCCACGGGCAGAGCAGCGAGGGACTGGGCGCTCGGGCGCACACACGGCGGCCTGCGAGCTAGAGGGCGCGCTCGCGTCCGGCCTTGGGGCGCGCTGGTGAGGGAGCAAGATCGGGGGGGGGGGGGGGGGGGGGGGGGGGGGGGGGGG
>LR738716.1:4770514-4803042 GCA_902687465.1 Secale cereale
GGGTTCGGGCGAGCGAGGCTGGAGGGATCGGGATGAGATCGAGATGGGGACGACGAGGGGATAGATCGAGGAGAGTGCGAGGAGGGAACGAGGGTTTCCGGCGCTGCTAGCGAGCGAGAGGGACGAGTGGTGGCGGCGGGGAAGAGAGCGAGGGAAAGGAGAGGGAGTGCGGGGCTCGGGCTAGGGTTAGGATTGCTGATGGGCCGGCTGGAGGAGTTGGGCCCATAGGCCAGGAGGTGGGAGGCTGGGAAAAGGAGGCTGGGCTTCTCCTTTTCAGCAGCTCTTTCCCATTTAAAGAAATAGAACAAAGAAATAGAAAATCCCAGAGAGTTTGGAGATGATTTTGACTGAGATAAGAATATCCCTACAACCCTGGAATTGTGGGCTATTTTAAAAAAAAATGCTTTGGCAATTTTTAGAGACTACAAATTTATGCGAGTTCGGAAATAACTCGAACTTGCATAAATCCTTAGGCCAACCAAGCACTTCCAAAAGACATGGAAAAAAAAAGGAGGAGGAGGTCTAGGCAAGGGATTGAGAAGAAAAGGGCATGGGGAAAAATTATGCACGTGTGTTGGGTTAATTCCAACGAATGGAATATTTATTATATAGCTCCCTAAATATTGAGAGGCTTTTATATGTTGTAAAGAGAAGGCAACCTTCCCTCGATTTAAATGGACCGAAGGTCCACACGATTTATTGGTTGAGATGCAAAAATAAAATATGACATGATGGCATGATGACATGATGCAATGCGAAAATAAATAACACAAGCACAAATGAAACACACGGGCAACCCGGAACATCTGGAATCTTTTGGAATCTTCTGGGATCTTCTGGGACGTCGGTCTCGGGCGTCACAGGCCGCGCCCACAGGCCGCCTGGAGCCCCTGTGGGTCCCCCCGGCTGTACTTTGGCCGCACGGTAGCTCCTGGAACGCTGATTTTTTATATATTTTTCCTGGATTTTTCCTGGCAGTTCTCGTAATGTGAAAACCTGGAATACAAAAACAGCCGAAAACAGAAACTGGCACCGGGGTGCACTGGATTAGTAGGTTAGTCCAAATATGATCAAAAGTGTATGGAAGTGTATGAATATCATAGCAATATCACCCAAAAGTGGCATGGAGCAAGCAGACTCGAAGAATTACATCCCACTCCCACCGGCGGAAGATGTTCAGACGGGTCATCCAAATCAACTCGATCGCTCCAAAGACGAGGAGGCACTGAGAAAGCCCCCAAAGATCCAAGCTGTAACATGTTAGTCGTAGCAGACACCGGTGACCGCTCCTTAGCAGGCTCTCCCGCCTTAGACAAAGTCTTAGGTCCTGTACCTGAACCCTTATCACCATTATTCTGTGCACTCTCATCCTGGTTCCCGGAGCCATCTCCCCCCTCAGAAGTATCCATAGGATGAACCTCCTCAAAGTCCTTAAATAAATTTGGATCCTCATATTCGACCCCCAAAAGATACACAATGCCCTCATGAGACCAACGCACCACATCCGGCAAGAACTCAATGTTAGCAACACTGACAAGTAACCGCGCCACCCCATGAGCGCGCGTGAAAGGCATATCTACCTGTTCGGTCTTGCCAAGCAGGGACCCCAAGCTCCAAGTGACTAAGAAATTATCTAATGGTTCAGTTGGCGCCCCAGAGAAACGAACCCAAATCTGAGTCAGAGGCGTACCCTGCGGCTCCTTCTTTTTCCACTCATCAAACTGCAACACAAAACTAGTACCAGTGACTCTGCTCATGCCAAACTTGAGAATTCTCAACTGATCTTCCTTAGAAGGAAACTCAACTTTGTATGTCTGATCAGTTATCTTCATCAATGACCACTGAAAATTACCCGGTGGCAACTCCCGTAGCTGTTGGATAATTTGGGCTTCCGTCAGAGATCCATGCACCACCTTCACCACACCCGGGAAGGAGGTCTCAACCACTGGTGCCACCGGTGCCACACACGGTGACTCGAAAAACATCAACTCTGAGCAACAGACTCCATAGATATTGACCGAAGGCTTAGGCCCCAATAGAAGAGGACATTCTGCCGCCGTATGCCTCGGCTTCCGGCAAAGATCACACAACTCAGCATTGCACTCGGCCATAAAGTGACCCGGTTCACCGCAACGGAAACAAGTTAATTTTTTCTTCTTAATCGCCCACTTGGACGGCTTGTCTCCCTCGGACTTATCCGTACCCTTATCAGATACCGCATCACCAGTCAGAAGTGGTTCCGGCGCGACCACTGTTTGCAAAGCACGAATAGTCTCCATAGTATCTGTGGGCATCGCCGACCCATCTGTTGGCCCCTCCGCTAGGCTCGCCAACGATTCAGAAGCAGGTGGCAGTTGGCGTGGTGGAGGAGGCCGACGGAACCCACCTCGACCACCGCGACCACCTCGACCACCATGAAAGCGGCCCCGGAAGGGTCGGTCATTGGGGCCAACTGCCCCTTCCACAAAATTTCCGGGTGGTCCTTGAAACCCTCTTCCGTTAGCACCGTGCTCAGACCAAGCGTATCCGCGCCCACCTCCGGAGGACGATGATCCACGATGCAGACCATCTCCATAAGCGTTAAATCCATCGTCTCCCCACTGACCACGAGGTGGGTTACGGCTATCACCAGCGAAAGCTCCAGCTCCGCGGCCAAAACCGCCATGAACAGAGCCACCCCGCCCTCCAGCCATCTGCCTGGGCCACGGCCGTTGAGTAGGCGCCGACCTGGACGGCGGCGGCTCGTTCCTGGCAAGGGGCGCAGCAGCCTGCGCAAGCGCCGGCGCGGCCTGACCCGACGCTGGCGCCGAAGCAGAGCCAGCAGCCCCCGACCCCGTCCTCGCCGCAGGGCCGGTCGTCGCCGGAGCTACAGCCTTAGGAGGCATCACGACCCCGCGGTCAGCCGATCCCGCAGGCACACCGGCCAGGCTGGAGTCCTTCCGCACACGCCCTACCGCAGCCGCCGGGAAGCCCAGCCTCCCACGCCGACGAACCCTAGCAGTGCCGCAGGCACAAGGCGAAGGCGAACGTGCATGAGCGATCCCCCGATCTGAAACTTCTGCATGCACGTCGATCTCCAGAAGCTTAACGCAAGCCTGGTCAGCCCCCGGGCCTTAATCCCAGTACTAACCAAGCCCACCTCAGCAACGCTCCTCGAAACAGGCCCAAACTGGCCCAATAACGAGTTCAAACGCCTTTCTCTGGCCGCCTGGATCTCACCGCGATCCGACGCCGGCGCCGGCGCCCCAGCCGCCGGCAACCAAGATTTCCGACGCCGTTGAACAACTTTCCATGATCCAACAAAATCCCCAAGGGTAAGAGACGGCAAACGTACCTTAGGAATAGGGCCTTTCCAAGGCCTGATTGCCGTCGCCGCCGTCTTCCGGTGAACTATGCGCCGGATCATCTCAATCTTCTCCCCCGTATGCAGCCCAATCCTTGCCGGATCGTCGATGGGCAACACCTTGTCGTCGTAACCTGAATGGAAAAATTCCATGATCAGATCTGAAGGTGTCGGTGATGAGGGAGTTTCAAGCGAGTCTGCCGCGTCCTGCTCCTCATCCTAGTCGTCGTCGTTAGCCAGCGCCCAGAAGCGCCCGCCAACTCGCCGGCGCAGGCCACCGGCGGCGGCCAGCCCCGCCGTCTCCCCCGCACTCATCCCCCGCATGGAGTCCGCCGCGGTCCTGCAAGGGTCCACAACGTGCCTACCCATTTCTAGCTAGCTTGATGAAGATCTCTCAGTTGCATCTTGTCATGTGGCTCTCAGCTTCCCTGGACCGGACCAGGTGTTGCTCTCTGCCAACGGATTCGTGAATCTGGAGTTGATATCTGAAATTGGAACGGTATGGCACTTGTCTTTTAACTCTTTTATACTTGACCCCTTTTTTTGTCTTGTGCTATCTACGTATTTATTAAGTTATGTGTCACCACCAATTGGGGGTACTTAGATCACGATCTCACATTCTCAGTAATGATGACTTAATTTGTTTACTTTCTGTATTTTCTACCCAGTTCATTTTCACAAGAGATTTGGAACACTGCCCCGCATTTAGTAAGTTAAAGACATTATTACTCAATTAGTACTGGTGCGAGGCTCCTGACTTGGATCCACTAGCATGCATTCTGAAAAACTCACCAGTTCTAGAGAAGCTCACTCTTCAACTATTTTCGGAGGTATTAGTCTTCTAAATGGAGAATCATTGCATTGTTAAAGTTATTATCGATTATCCACCTTTTTTTTAATGTTTATGCTTGACTTAGGGACCAAATCATGAAGTGGAAATGAAAGGAAGCTACTACTGTTGCATGGAGAGACCGTCAGCAATATCAGAGCACCTTAACATAGTTGAAGTCAAGTGTAATGTGGTGGACAAGAGGATTTGAGGTTCTTGTGTGCATTTAACATACGTAAGCTAACTAATAACACTTTGCATATACTCTGTATTGTGAAATTAGCTTTCATATGTATGGAAGAAACTAATGTGGTGGACAAGAGGATTTGAGGTCAGTGTCGTTAGTGCTCTTGGACCAAGGCCTACCGCCATTGACTGTGGTGGTAGCTTGTCTGCCTACGTGCGCTGCATGTGGCGATAGAAAAAAAAAATCATATCTTGAAATATATTAGTATCCAGGGTCATTTTTTTACTAATATATTGTCACTAAAGGTTAAAGCAATTATTTTGGCCTCAAACTTGCCAAACATCTGATTATCCGAAGCGCACAAAGGCCCTCGTGTCTCTGAGTTGAGCGGAGCCGAAGACCATGCCAAACATAAGGAGCGTGCCAATGAGCAAAGACAGCCTGCGCCAAGCGTTGCCATCGAAGGCCGGAGCATCACAAGGCCCAAACGCGGCACCGTCTCCGCGGCCACAACGACCGCCATCGTCGTGAAGCCATGGCACACAAGCCGTTGCCGGACGAGCAACCCCTCTATCACCGTTCACGGCATGAGCTTATCTTAGCGGCGTCATTCGGGGACGGCTAGGAGGTGAAGAAGAGGGGCGGCGGCACCCGAGCTGCCATGAAGGTGATGCATGTGACGTGGGAAAGGAAGACTGTGCATTTTAACGGACTTCTTCTTTTGTTTGGTATGTGTGTGTCCTCGGCGAGGACGTCTTGACAGTGAACACAATGCCACAAAATGAACATATCATGACTCTGTGTCTGTATTGGTATGGCACTTGTGGCCCACTTAGCCATGATCGGTGAGCATAAGTTGTTTTCGTCTAGGAGATCATTGGCTCTCGGATCTGTATGATTCTTTAGCCTGTTTTTCATAGTGGTGCCATCGATGATGGTATCCGATGTGTTTTTGTTAGAGATTCTCTCATTTCATCGTCTCTACTGTTAAAGGGGGTTGGTGTTTGTACGTCTGGTTTTGTCCCCCACTTCGGTTTGGAGACCATATTATGCATTAACTCAATCAAATCTTACCTGAAATCATGCCCTGCATTAACTCAATAAAATCTTACCAAAATCATGTCCTACATTAACTCATTTTTTTTTTACCAAAATCATGCCCTACATAAACTCAATCAAATTTTACCAAAATCACGCGCTGCATTAATCAATCAAATCAAATATTTGTTACCAAAATCTCAACTAAATCAAAACTTTATTTGCCTTACCTACCCATACCAAATCAAATCATATCTTACCGAAAACTCAACTAAATCAAAACTATTTTCTTTCCTTCTCCACACACACTCAAATCAAATCAAATATTACCAAAATCTATAATTTGGTGGGTGTAACGTATATATCACACATGAATGGTGTTGAACCAATAGAATATGTATATCCCCGTTACAATGCACGGGCAATTTTTTTTATGAGTAGCTAGTTAGAGATGACGACTTTAAAGAGCTTTGATGTAACTTTTAGTTTTATAACAAAATGTTGTTGTTACTTTCTTTGTTAATTAAATATAATGTATTTCACTTAGTACTTAATAAATCAGATGTTTGCTAAAAAATAAACTTACTTTTATCGTCTATCATCAATAATTTTTAGGAAAAAAAATATAGTCCAAAGATAATCCTCAAGCACTGTGAGTTCTAGGGAGAGCGAGGCCAACAAGCCTCCAAATAACTAATGCATCCCTTTGAGCATTCGTAGTCGTAGCTAGGTGGTTTACGGATCAAAATGATTTTTTTATTATTTCTGGTGTTCGTTGTACTACCATGATTTAATATGAATAGATCGGAAGTATTCTCGCAAAAAAAAATTGCCTAAAAATGAACCAAAGGTGGGTTGTTTATCACAAAAAAAAACATGCCAATGCGCAGCCTTCAACGCCCATGCAACTCGGCAATTTGTTCATAATTCCAAACTAAGCATCTCAAACTCATGGTTCTTTTTGACTGTTTTTATAATGTCATGATCTTCTAAACATGGCATCACTTGTATCCGAAACAAAAAACTTCAAATATTCATGTTGGTCACCCTTATAAAAAAAGGTTCAAATATTCCTGATATAAATTTGAATGAAATAACTTTTATGCGTCTAAATTCAAAATATTCGTGCATAAAAAATGTCCATGTATATAAATTTCGCCATGTTTTTGGAAAAAGAAGGTCGTCATATGAAAACTGAAAAAAAACATAAAGAATTTGTGATCGAAATTTTTTTCAGTAATCCTCAAACAAAATTTATTCTGAAAGAAGAATAGTTGTGATGAAACAAGAAAAGTCTCATAAACATTTATTTCGGCCTGTGGAGAAAATATTTTGGGTAACGTGGTCATTTTTCAGCACTAAGATGAACAATTATTGCAAACAGCTATGGACAATATGTTTTCAAAAATGACTAAAATTTATAAAATAAAAAATGAACGAGAAATAAATAGGCAAAATGAACTGATAAAGACAGAGAAAAAGAAAAATATTTTAAAAGAGCTTTTTTAAATTATAAAATATTTAAAAAGAGCTTGCCGAAGAAAACGAATCGAACGTTTTGTAGATGGGCTGGCCCATGAGGCGGGAGCTTTTCCGTTCCTATATAGCCTTTCTCCTGGAGCCCAACCTCCCTTTGAAGGTGAGGCGAGGCGGGTCCGCCCATCTTCCGATTCTCGTGGCCGCGCGACATTCCGGCGAGGTGAGGGCGAGGCGACTCCGCCGCAACTCATCCCATTTTCTCCACCTTTCTTGCCTCGTTTGATCATTTCTTGCCTCGCAGCGCCGACGACGCAATGACTCCTAGGAAGAAGCGCAAGAGCGCGCCGCCGGCGGCCGTGGCCGTGGGCGCCGCCGACCGCATCGGCGCGCTCCCCGACAGCCTCCTCCAGCACGTGCTCTCCTTCCTCCCGGCGCAGGAGTCCGTCCGGACGTGCGTGCTGGCCCGGCGCTGGCGCCACCTCTGGAAGTCCGCTCGAGCCCTGCGCATCGTTGGCCTCGACGGCCAGGAGCCCGCCAGCGTCGAGGACCTCCGGGTGTTCGTCGACCACCTGCTGATGCTGCGCGACCGCACCGACCTGGAGAGCGTCGAGATGAGATTCCACAGCTGCTCCCAAGGCGAGGAGCCCTACGTGAGCCTATGGACCCGTTTCGTCCTCATGTGCAACGTCCGGGCGCTCGCCATTGAAATCTCCCATGCCTACTTCTACCCGGACGACCTGCCTCTCGCCTCCCGGCACCTGAAAACGCTGGACCTCCATGGTCTGGGCCTGCAGAAGGCGTTTCTTGATTTCGCTGGCTGCCCGGCGCTGGAGGATCTGAGGATGAGTGACTGCAACATCTCCGTCGACAGGATGTCGTCGCCTTCCCTGAAGCGTTTGAGCATCACTGGTTGCCTCTCCGATTTGCGTGCCCGGCTCCGCATTTCCACCCCGGGCCTTGTCTCTTTGAAGCTGGACGACTTCTTCGGTAAAACCCCTTTTCTTGAAAACATGGAGTTGCTGCAGGCTGCATGTGTGAACCTTGGCAAAAGCTTCAGCGATGTGTGTATGAATTATAGAAACTCCGGTGTCTTCTGTGGAGATAATAAGGACGGGTGTGTCAATTGTATTTCGCATAACGATGGCAGCAGCGACTGCGTGCTTCTGGGTGGGATCTCAAGTGCTAAACATCTTGAACTGATATCTGAACCGAGCAAGGTATGGCACTTTGTCTTTTAACTCCTTTATTTATGTTATATATACCTCTTTTGTGTTCCACTATCTATCTATATCATTTACGGAAAATCGGAGATAAACAGATTGCATGATTGCGAATATGATCATCTCGCATTCTCGGTAAGAATTACTTGATTTAATTACTTTTGGTATTTTTTCTCCAGTTCATTTTCACAAGAGATTTGAAATGCTGCCCTACATTTAGTAAGTTAAAGACTCTATTACTCAACGAATACTGGTGCGAGGCTCCGGACATGGATCCACTAGCTTGCATTCTGAAAAAATCACCAGTTCTAGAGAAGCTCACTCTTCAACTTTTTTCAAAGGTATAATTTTTTTTAACTAGATAACGGTTGCAGTGTTAAAAGTTATTATCGGTTATCTATCTTGGTTCAATGTTTTTTCTTAATGACAATAGGGACCGACTCATAAAGTGGAAATGAAAGGAAGCCACAGTCCAATGGAGGGATCATCTGCAATATCAGAGCACCTTAACATAGTTGAAGTCAAGTGTAATGTGGTCGACGAGAAGATTCTCAAAGTCTTGAAGTTCTTATCTGCATTTAACATACGTAAGCTAACAAATGACTCTTTACATGATCTCTATGTGTTTAAATTAACTTTCATATGTGGGAATGAAACTAATAAGAAAGCAAGTAGTAAATAGAATAACAAATTGTTCATGAAAACAGTTTGTAGGGATCTATTATTATTTAGTATACTGTTAAGACGATAAAATACGAACGGCTGAGATTCACTAGTATAAAATTCCGATATTGTACGGTTGACATTTGTCAAATATATAGGAACTACGTAAATCTAATTGGCTAGAAATAATTCAGTCGGCCAATTGTTGGATCCGGATGGGACTTGTAAGGTAAGCCAAGACCAATTAGCTTACGGTAGGATGAGTACTAGCTACATAGACATAAACTGATCAGTTTGTGTCTATAACTACAACACAAAATAATTCATGGAAAAAAAGGATCTGCACGGCTTATTTTTTTGACTACCAACCAACAAGATGAGATATGTGGTGGCGGAGAAAATAATTTCAACATAACATCCGCTTGTTCCTTCTGCTAATAAAAAGTTAGGGAATTTTTTTAGTTGTATCAAGATGAATTTGTTTGAAACAATAAGAAAAGAGTTCAGTACAATGAAGACCAGCATAAAAATTCATAGATTTGGTTGCTAATAGAGTCCACGGAGCGATGACATAAAAATCATGTAAATAATGCATGAGATAGCACAAGAAGAATCTATGGGTTCATGCTAATGTCATGTGTATGCAAGTGCGCGTGAATATGAAGGATGCAGATAATATATATTGTGGCAGCAACTATGCATATTGAAAGCAACAAATGATGTAGATTATATGGTAAGTCATTTTACGTATGCTGAACAATACAACATAGCAAAAACAAACCCAAGACAAGTTGTGAACCATCTAGCTAGAGTTAGTCCATAATATCCCAAAAGGATAATGCCAAAGTTTTAAATAGCGGGCTATACCATTTGGTGGTGGCTCAGTGAGAAGCAATGCAAAACTATGGTGGAGCTATAGCGAAGCTAAGCCTATTTAGATTTTTTTTTAAATCATGAAAAATAGAAAAAAAATAAGCATACAATCAGACATCATATATGATATATCCTCTAGCTGTAGCGGCGCTAAATGGATGAGTTCAAATTTAGTGCTATAGCGGGAATTGTAGATGTCTTCTCGTCATTCTCAGTTTAGTGTTAAATGTGCATTGTTTGGTGATCAACCAAGTAGCAGCCAAAATATCAAAGGCTGACAAAATTTTGGTGGGGTATATTTTGGCACCAATCAAACATACCAAAAAAAAAGCATGGACTATATAAAATACACGCAATAGAATGTTGCTAGCATGGTTTTTAATATATAAAAGGTAGTATATTGATTAGTCGAGTAAATTAGTGCCATTTTATCCTAAGCATTTCTTTCCATAGTACTATTATGTAAAATACTACTTCCTCCATTCCGTTTTATAGTGCGTATAGTTTCCAGCGGCAATACCAACGAGTGAGCTGGCACATGTACTTGGGTTTAATATACCCCTCCACTAACTCTGTCCAGCCCCATGTGCGCATCACCTCAGCCACGAGAAAGAGATAAGGGAGAGAGACAGGGGATGGAGCGATGCGGTGGGGTGGGGCGCTGGCTGTTCGGTGGGAGGGTAGTTTTGTCCAAAATCGCTCGCTGGACGAGATACGCACTACATTGCGAAATTCCCGTGAAAATTTTATGCGCACTATAAAACGGAATGGAGGGAGTACATAAGGATATTCAAATAAAAAATAGTCAAAGTGTTGCAGAGACCATTTCAAAATTAAACCGACATATCTAACATTCTATATGAATCTAGCCACGCAAATGTGTGGTTCAGTCTGCTAGTTCCGAATTGTTTGAGATATGAAAATCTGGATCAAGCCTTGCCAGGCTCGGAAATGAAACCAATATAATCCGTTTTGTTGGCAAAGGATGTTCAATATATGTCTTGCCAGAACAGCGAGTCTAACACAATATGGACTTGTTGATTAGTTCTGCTTTTATTCCGCACTAGCACAAATGTCTGAATTCATTAATTTAGAGTAGTTATATAGTATCTTCACATGCTGACATATTAGTTCTGAACAGTAACTTAAATGTCTGCAGTCATATACTCCCTCTGTACCATAATAGTATTTGTCTTTCTAGCAGCTCAATTTGAACTGCTAGAAAGACAAATATTATGGTACAGAGGGAATAATATTTTTGACTCGTTGCATTGTGGAACCATTGGTGCTAATTGATAACACATTTTTTTGTGGGCTCACTGGCTCGGAGCAGCTCCTTGCCCTTATGGGCTAAATTATTCGGCACCCAGTTTGCTTTTGTCAAGCGCTAAATTATTCGCCATTTCTGTAGACTTGCTTATGTAACATTTTTCTTCAGAAATAAAAGTCCATACATAACATTGTAGTAATGTATGTGATGATTGCATATTTCACATTTCCTTTGCCATGAAATTGCTTATAGTGTTGTCTGCCTTCTCATTTGGGAGTAGTTTAGCTAAACGTTTGGGTGTTAGAGTATCAAATATAATGGAAGTTTGTGTCTAGATTCATGTTAAATAAGTTGCGCCTGGTAAAGTGAATCTCTTTCATACATAATGATCTCTGTTCCAGTATCTTCATTTTCATTGTCAAGTAGCCGTGCATTGTGTACTTTTGCAGACACATCAGACTAATCTTTCTCATTTGTGTACAGGATTCGGTTTTTTGTAAGGGCGAGAAGATCTGGGTTGTCGATGGACTTACCGGCCCTTGACTATTCAGAAATGGAAGGTGTGAGTATGCTGCGACAAGGTTTCCATCATTTTGGTGCATGTGCATCTGATGCCAATTAATTCTACCGAACAAAGGAATAATTTAGAATTCGGAACATATAACTTGTGAACTCTAGACCATCTATCTAGCTGGACTTGGTTTTATGGTATCTTGTAATTTCTCACTTTTGGTTCATGATGAATTTATTGTTGTTGGACTGGTTAATAATTAGTACTCGCTTGGATGTCTTTTTTGGCTTCGGTGCATAACTTGTTGTGTTATGAATTTATTCCCTCTTTCTTATTCTCCCTATTTTGATTTCCACAATCTTTGCTGGTCCAGAGGGGAGGTGGCACCCTTGGACGTGGCGTCTTGGGGAGTACCATGCCATTCGGAGTCCCTTTCTCCAGTGTGCTCCTTGTCTAGTCATCACAGATTCATACCCATGACTTGCTCCTCCGCAAGCACATCCTCGATGCCTCGAAGTGTTGCTACCCCTTTTGCCCCCACACACTTGAAACAGCAGACACATACGATGTTCTCTCGCGGCATTATTAATGGTCTCCACTTCCCTCCCATTTTGACCCTTGTTCTCGCACGGTATCATCCACCGTGTATAAGCATCGGACATAGCGGCCATTTCCCCCAATGAATATCTGAGAAAAAAGCTGGTTCTCTATCTCTTCAGGCTCTTCACACCATTTAGATTCGACAATGACATAATTTGTATAATGTCTCAAGTTTACTCCACGAAAAGATGTGGCATGACATGGGATATGGTACCAAGGGAACAAGATCAACCATTGTCTATCTCTTAACCAAGAGATTAGCCAAGAGCTTATTTTACCCTCTCAACGTTTTCCCTTTTCTACTTCAAGATAATGTCATACATTTGTAGATACCTTAAGGATCTCTAGCCCGTTCCTTTCTATAATTATAAAAAAAACACCCCTTAAACTTAACTCCTAATAATAAGTTTTAAGGTATTGGGCAACTAGCTCACCTCCTAAATCTACCTCGAAATATTGTTCAACGTTTTGCATTCGATCATGTCCCACTAATAGTGCACATCGACACTCACACACCGCACTCCAGGCCCCCACCATTCCTATTTGAATCAGGTTGGGTCAAATCCACAACCTTCCTTAATATTGTACAACATTGTTGGGTCTCAAATAGATATTTGGCCCATGGGATCTGCCCAACGGCTGCACTTCAAAAGGCATCAAAGACTTGTGTGCCACCCTAGTGGGTTGGCAGAAGAACTCCAGCCCATCTACATGTGACCTTCTCAAAAAAGGTTAACCAGATTTGAAGAAGGAAAATATACCACTCGGTAGCTCGGCGTTTGTGGCAACGGGTATGACGCTATGTGAGCTTGCTCGGCGACGGCCGTTGGTAGTCTCGGGGTTGTGTCCCCCCCGGTCCACCGGGACTGGCTGGGGTTGCAGGCATGGACGCCTTCTACGGTGGAGGTGTCGACCCAGGCTCCGGACTGATGTCGGGCTAGGAGTGAAAGGCGGGACCTTTTGCTCTTTCTACTGTGGTTGGGATGATGTGTTGGAGATCGTTGGCGGTTCTCGGACATGGATGCCGGGGCGGCGACTCCGGATGGCGGTCTGCATGGGTGGCTCTCCGGCGGAGTCCATGGTGGTGATGGTGGCTATCACTCTTGGTCGTGTGGGCGGCAAGAGGGGTAGCGGTGGATGGCTTAGGCGGTCGTTCTGTCTTGACAGTGACGACGCCCCGGTCCGGACCTGGGGAGCTGGTCTCGCCGTGCTTGTCCTGAAGACCTCCTGGTGACACGTCGGAGTTACCGAGTGAAAGCTCAGCGCTTTGGCGCCGACGACGGTGACGCTTGCGGGCGCCGCTCTCTTCATGAAGACGTTGTCGAGATGCTCCTTTTTCATGTCAGGGTTCCGGGTGAAAACCCTTGTCCATTCTGGACTCAGCAGCGGCGATGCTTTGCGTCGTTTTCCCTCATGGGGCGTTGTCGTGGAGCTTAGGTGTGTTAGGGTGTAGTGTGGCGTTGTACTTAATTCTTCCTGTGTTATTTTTCAGTAGAGTTGTGTGCTCCGGTTATTCTGGGATCGACGTTGTATAAGAGCCGTCTCACCATCTTGTATCGTTCAGCCGTGTATTGAGAGAGAGAGAGAGAGTAGACCCCTCTCGACTCCGAAAAAAAAAGAACTTGAAAGAGACGCAATCACTTTCCTCTAAAAAGTTATCACAGAAAAAACCATTTTTAGAAACAAAGGGATAAAAGCGTGGGCTGCTATCAAAGGGGAAGAAAATACCAAATATTTCCACACATCGACCTCGCAAAGAGTTTGTAAGAACAAAATTGTTTGCCTTAACCACCAAGGTTTGAAATTCCATAAACAACTTTCAAAAAGCTACGATAGTTAAGGAGTATCTCAAGGACAACTAAAAAAAGGAGTATTTCAAGGACATCATGGGGACAGTTCCACAAACAACTTGGAACTTTTCCCTCCTAAACTTTTACCCTTCTCCAATTTACCAATTTCACAACCTCGACTCACCTTTTAAAGAAAGTGAACATTAAGGATGCTTTAATCTCATTCACAAAAAAATATGTGTTAATCTAGATGAAGACCCTACCTAGCCCAGGACCAAATGTATGTCTTGCAGTTTATTATGTAATGCACATTTTACCTTTCAAAGATATATTATTGCTATCGTTGCTGATTTTTGCGAAAAGATCATGGACGATTACTTCATCTATGGAACTTATTTCAATGATTGCTTGCACAATCATAACTTGGTTTTGCAGAGATGTGAGGGGACTCAACATGTTTTGAACGGAGAGAAGTGTCACTTTATGGTGAATAAATGTATTGTCCTTGGGCATAGAATCTCTGAAAGATGTCACTACTGCATGTTGCTACTAACGCGACACTACGATCAGAGACCCTTTGACGAAACGGTGTGCGATGCATTAATCACAAACGGGGATGTAAAAAAAAGTCAAAAAAGGTGCAACATTTGCGATCAATGATACATCAAACACGGTTCAAATTGTAGTTGCGTGTGCGATCCAGGGCACACGGTTGAGCCGTTCGAAATGTTTGCGGTGAGGCAGAACAATAGAAATGGGCAGCCAGATCAATGTGTGTGCGATATAGGGCATACAGTTCGCTCCGATGAACTGTTTGCTATTAGGGAGTGCAAGAGAAACGATTAGCCGGATCAAGGTGTGTGTGATATGGGGCATACGGTTCACCCAGACGAACTGTTTTCGATTAGCGAACACAACAGAAACGGTTCAACTTAACAAGATGTGTGTGATACTGGCAAACATCCGATTCAACGGTGAGCAACCATGTGGTCAACCTTCTGCCATCAATAAATTTTGACCTTGCTTCTCGTCACATTGCAGATTACAGCGCAATAAGTAAATGCAAATCTGTTCACACCTATCAAACTAATATGTGTTCACACTTAGCACCGAGCTATAAAAACTACCCACTCGAAAATTACTTCACAGTTCCTCTCCTCATCACCGACAAAACTAGGTCTTTCCTGTCAAGTCGTTTCGCCATGACCGGTAGGAGGAGTTTAGGGTGGACATATAACCAGGCAGCAAATACCAAGGCTGCGGAAGCACTAGAGAGGTCCGGTCGCAAAGCCGCAGCCGCAACAGAGATGTCCCGGCGCGCCGCGGAGCCCTCGAACGAGCTCTCACGGGCACGCGAGGGCTCTCACAAGCGCATTAGGGGCGTCGGCCATCGCGACGAGCCGGCGTTCCTAAAGTCCTTCGCCGGTGACGATGACATTCTCGCTGGCGTCACTACGCAGCAGGAGCTGGTCAACGGCTTGATGAAGCTGCTCAAGATCAGCGATGCCTCGGTTGACAAGGCGACCGGCCTCGTTGAGCAACTCATGGGTGACAATGCGAAGCTCCTCAAGGTGCTCGTCGAGAAGGAGGAGGAGGCCGTCGGCTAGAAGATGCTGCATGAGCAGAGCAGTGCCTCGGGGATGACACTGACAGCGGTTGTCGAGGAACTGATGGGTGACTTGAGGAAGCTCCGGATCTAGCGCGAGCAGGAGGTGGAGAAATCTGTGGCTGCTTTCAAGCAAAGTCGTGAGGAATTGAAGAAGGAGCTGGAGGATGTCCTCGCCCGATGATCCATCGACGAGTAGAGACAGTAGCGACCCAGATTGTTGTCTGCAATTTCCTTCTTCTCTTGCCCCCGTGTCTTCCAGGCTTTGCCGCATGTGGCATTTTAAATTATCCGGAATATGTAAGACAATTATTATCTACGCCATTGTAAATTTGTCGTCGTATAATCCGTTGCCATTTTATTTGTGGCCGTATTATCCGTTGCCCTATGTGGCAATTTAAATTAGACCGGAATACGAGTTGAAAAAACGAACAAAGCAAATGCTACCGTCACAAGCAAACATCCTCCGTCCAGGTGCTTTAATTAACTCATTAATGGAGAAGTTGTGAGCGAGGCGGGCGGCGGCTGGTGCATGGAGGTCAAAAAGCTCGCTTCCCGGTGAGCATGGGCGGCCTTGCTGCTTGCACGTGTCCCGTTGAGCCTGCGAGGTGGACAGGATGCACACGTCCCGTCGAGCCTGCGCGGCGAACTGCTCGCGCGCGTCCCGTCGAGCCTGCACGGCGGACTTCTCGTGCTCATCCCGTCTAATCAAACAACTGCATGCATGCCACCGAGCGGTTAAATTTCGACACCGTTAATATAATACAACCGTTTGCAATATTAACGTGTCAGCCTTTTGTTTCGAAAAGGACTTCGTTGGCTACTAATGTGTGCGCCTCTTCTCAAACTGGATATTTTTTTACCACGGCATATATGTGCCATGTAATGAAACCATGCCAAGTCTCATGTTTTTTGGGTGAGTTTTTGATTTACTTGGATTTAAAAACCAAGATTCTCAATGTTTCAGGAACACGACAACTTTATAATTCAACCCCATTCCTTAAATGAGACCTAAACATGCACCCAATGACAGACCTAAACATGCACCAAATGACACATGTACGATTTCCCACCCATTTTGCTTCACTGGAGCATGTGCTTGTAGTTCAAATTTGAATTATGGACTACATTAAATGCCTAGAAAACTTCGTAATTAGTAGTATATATACAATGGCCAAACGAACCCTGAACAATTTCAAATTTCAGTCCGACACTCGTGTTATTCTATGTTGCCTGTAAAAAACAAAGTTCAAGCCGAGAAGAGGCAGCGATTATCATTTCGCCCACAAGAGGGGCATGTTTCCCAACCGGAACCATGAGGGTTTCGACATGCTCCGTTTTGTAAGAGGCTTGTAATATATTTTCGCCCAAATTGGACAATTACACTACTAGGAAAAGGCCTACTAATGGCGCACCTAATTTGGCCATTAATGGCGCATTAGTGGTGCGCCATTACTAGCACGCCATTAGTATATTTTACTAATGGCGCACCGCAGATGCGCCATTAGTATGCACAGTAGTGCGCCATTAGTATGCCTCCCAGGGGCCATGTGTACCCAGGTGCTTTGGCATACTAATGGCGCACTCCAGCAGGATGCGCCATTAGTAATGTCCGCATAGTAATGGCGCACTGTCTGGTGATGCGCCATTAGTATCCTTTGGCATACTAATGGCGCACTGTGTTGTGATGCGCCATTAGTATGAATATTAGTTTTTTTTAATATTATTTTTCTGTTTTTTTGCACAGATTACAAAATGTATAATTGCACAGAATATAGACAGCACACATCAACAACAAATTCATCGAATACAATAGAAGATTAGTCTCTGAATACAATTCATCATATTAGTCTCCGAATACAATTCATCATATTAGTCTCCGAATTGAAAAGACCGAACAAAGATAGAACAATATATTACAAGTCTCGAGACCGTGAGTAGCGAGTTTGTCTTCACATTACAAGTCGATATCGATCATCTAAACTACCATCACATAGAAGAGAGCTGCGGTCATCACGATGAGCATCATCACGATGAAACTCGTCTTCATCCGGTTCCTCCAACGCTCCCTCCCCTCTCCCGCTAGATAGCGGGCGTATCTAGATTCGGCCTCGGCCCTAGTGGTGTACCCTTTGTAACTGTTACCGCTGAATCGGTGAACCTGTCTCCGACACTCCTCCCAGTCGTCGTAGACTCCGGGAACCTTACCCTTGTACACGACATACGACGGCATCGCTATGCACTAGCCAAACGAAACGTTAGTACCAATTCACAGACAATACATAAGCAATATATAAGTATGCAACAGAACGATCGAAAGAGAAAAGCAAGACATTAATAGCATCGATTGCATCTAAGTTGAACGACTCTCGAAACCAAAGAGACATACTACAAGTTCATTAAAGTTTAATTACAACATGAGCCAATCGATGTTTCAGAACTAGACACAGCATCACTGCTTTCGACTCGACTCAAGGGACCAGAGCGTGGATGAAGCCGCCTTCTATCGTGGGAGTCATGAAATCACGGGCGTTGTCAGCCTGCATTTGTAGCATTGTGTCGATGTCACTGTTCGACGGTTGATTTCTGAGGTAGAACTGCCCCGAGGTACGAAGGACATCTTGATGGATGATTTCCGCAAACTCCGACTGGATGCGAAAGAATTCTTGTCTGATGTCCGCGTCCTGGATTGCCGACACGCTCGCGGCCCAATCTTTGAGTTTACTCGGTAGCAGAAGTTGATGATGGTCCCGTACGATCGCCCGCATGTGATGGATGGCGTAGTAGGCACCCTTCTGACCGCCAGGCGGCTGCTTGACGCAGCAGAACGTCGTATTGTGGGAGAACACGTGCTTGCCGTACTTACGAATAGGCCTGGTGAAGGTGCCTCCAGATTTGGCGTAGCCGGGGAGAACATCATCAAGAACCTTCTTGACATTTGTGTAGTCTACTTTCGACTGACGGTCCGGGTCAAAATACGTGGCCATGGAATATTTGGGGCTTAGGAGGATGAGCGTGCAATGTGTGTCACTGCAGAAAACACGGAATGTTAAAAGAAGAACGATCGAAATCTAAGAATTCATATGTTACGGGGCGGTTGAGGCGGAGGACTTACTCGGGAAAGTAAGGCACGAGGAAGTTATCCTTATCTCGGTTTGCCAGAATGACGCCTTCGAGGTAAGAACTCGCGACTTGTCGGTCCCCAGCGCTGCCCAAGATCTTGGCACGCATGTAGAAGGGGTCGACTATCACGATGTCCGGGGTCTTGTCGCGAATGATCCGCATCTCCATACTCAGCGAAAATAGCCGAACGAAGGTGTAGTGCAGCGGAAGAAGGTTCAACATAGCGTGGATGTTATCAAACCGCAGGACGATCGTACCCCCGATGGAGTTATCCACAAAGCCCTTGCCCTCTAGCACCTGGGGCGCGAAAACCGGGTATGCCACATCCTTCTCTCTGAGACGCCGCTTCTCCAAAGAAAGAACACTGTCATGCAGACTTCGCATAGCACCGGTTGCAGCATCGAGCATATTTCTCGGTAGCATCGGCCTACCCGCCACATGCACCCTCCTCATTACATCCTCAGGTGAAGGTGGCCCGTCCTGAGCACGGATCGTACTCGGTGCCGGCTGGCTCGCACCCTTGTTAGTTTTTCTTTTGCGTGCCTTCTTCTTCTCCTGAATTGGGACCGAGTTCTGCTCAGAGACCGCCTTCTTGAGTGTGTTGGGGCTGATAATATTTCGCACCTCGCCTATCTGAGGCTTGGTGAAGTCGGTAGCTGGAGGCGTCTCCTGAGAGCTGAACGGCAGACGACGCCTGTTGCAACTTGGCTTCTCCGCGGTACCAGCTAGATCGCGCACGTCTTTTGTTGGGTTGGGTTCTTGAGAAGGAGGCCCCATGAAGTCGCCACCGTACCCACCATGATCGGCAAAGTACTGATCGACGTTGGCAAATGTATCGTCGTCGTCATCGTTCTGATCCTGTGCCATATGCATGTTTGGATCCAGTGGCATAGGGATTTCCGGCACCGTTGCGGCGGTCTTGCCATGGGGACGACTTGGCGCCGGCACGACTGGCGGTGTTGTCTTTTGGGTGGTGTCCCCCGCCCCAAAACGAATCTGGCTCTTCGGCCAAAGCAGGGGCCAGCTCAGGCAGGCGCTGAGGGTCATCACGTCATCATCGTCGGCCCCGACGGGTCGAATCGGAGGTAACACCTCGTCGCAGCCTGGCAGCACCCGAACCAGTTTAACCCTAAACAAGTTGGGTGGCATCTGGGTACCGTGGAACAAGGGGTTGCCCGGTTGAACGATTTTGCCCTTGGCGACATCGACCAACTCGTTGTTCACGAAGTGCACGAGAGTGCACGGAACGTCGGCGGCGCCCTGCGAAAACATGTAGGGCGTCAGGGATGCCCAGTCAAAGGCAAGGAGATGAAGTCCTCGGCCGAGAGAGGCTTAATTAGTTACCGTGATGATGGCGTCGAGCTCGGCTAATGTCGAGGCACCGCCAACGGCGGGCGTGCAGTTGACGGAGGGGCCGCTTGCTGCAGAGGTGCCGGCCGGCGTACACCCGGGTGCATTAAGCTCCCGTGTCGGCGTCGGAGACACCAATGCCGCCTCCGCCGGAGACACCAATGGCCCCGCCATCGCGTTCTGCGAGTTGCTGGCCGTGAAGCTGGGAATCGGGGGCGGCCCCTGTTGGCCGCCCGCAATCCACGCCTGCAACCCCTCGATCAAGCTAGGCACAATGGCGGTGATTGTCGCTCCGAGCTGTTGTTGCACTTGCTCTTGGACAATCTCCGGAATCCGCGCCACCTGTGCCTTGAGTTCTTGAACCTCGCGCGCCTGGCTTTCCGAGCTGGTCTTTTTCTCCTTTCGCCCACCAGCGTTATACTATGACGACCATTTTGTCGACAAGCCTTTGCCGGCCACACGACCAGCTGACGTCGGCTTCTCGAGCTTATCCTTGTTCTTCATTACATTCAACGCCCTATTTAGAGTCGTGTCCCAAGGGTTGCTCTTAGTCGACCCCGCGCTACTGCTTTCAATCGCCTGCGGAAGGAATGTGAATCATTTAGAAATTTGGCTTCATTAATTAAAATGCAACCATATGGAGCTAATTACGCGGGGGTGTATTCCTTACCAGAACAAGCTCAAGCGCCCTGGTCTTCGGATCCGTGGTAAGCTCCTTTGTTTTCGGGTCCTTCTTGTACCGGGCCCTGACAAAGTTCCTGGTCTGCTTGTCACCGTATTTATCGAAGAGGGGCGGTAGGCCTTGCTCGGCACGGTCCGCCTCCTCCTTGTCCCATATAGGCTCCGCCACTCTGTAACCGCCGGGACCGAGTGTGTGTTCCCCTAAGTTGAGCTCCCGCATTTCTTTCCCCCACTGACTTGATTCGGAGTGTGCGGTGCTCGAGCAATTGATCTTGAAGTCGTTGTAGTCATCTTCGGTGATCGAAGGATTTTTCTCCTTGATCTTCTCATAACTCTCACCTTTCTCGATCATTCTCTTCACATTGGTTTTCCAAGTAGACAGGGCCTTGCTCATCCTCGTGAGGGCAGCACTGTTCACTTTATTCCCTTTGAGGCTTGTGTTATCAAATTGAGCGGGGAACTTGTATCGTTCGTGCAGCTTTGTGAAGAGGAGGTTGCGCAAAATCCCTCGGTCAGGATGCCTCAGGTTCTCGGTGTTGATCGAGACAGTGCTCCGGAGAATGCACCCGAGCTGAAGCGAGTATGATACGTCCAAAACGTATCTATAATTTCTGCTTGCTCCATGCCACTTTTGGGTGATATTGCTATGATATTCATACACTTCCATACACTTTTGATCATATTTGGACTAACCTACTAATCCAGTGCACCCCGGTGCCAGTTTCTGTTTTCGGCTGTTTTTGTATTTCAGGTTTTCACGTTACGAGAACTGCTAGGAAAAATCCAGAAAAATCATATAAAAAATCAGCGTTCCAGAACCTACCTGGCATCCGAAGGGCAGCCGGGGGGCCACCAGGGCTCCAGGTGCCCTGGCGGCGCCCCCCCCCTGGGCCGCGCCGGGGGGCGCCTGGGCCCCCCGAAGCCCGTCTAGTGCCCCCCTTTGGCATATATTTAGAGCGTCCCTCGAAACCCTCGGGACGGGAACTCTTTTTCGCGATCTCATCTCTGTTCCGCCGCCGCCGCCGCTTCCAAGATCGGGAGCACCAGGAGAACTCTTCCCGGCACCCTGCCGGAGGGGAGGATCACCATCGGGAGCTTCTCCACCACCATGGACGCCTCCCGGATGAGTTGTGAGTAGTCTCCCTTGGACCATGAGTCCATGACCAGTAGCTATGTGATGTTCTCCTCCCGTTCTTGTGCTTCACTAATTAGTCCTCGTGAGCTGCCCTACATGATCGAGGCACATATGTAATCCTTATGCTGTTGCTATGTTGAGTTTGCTGGGATCCGATGGATTATGAGATTATGTTCAGATTGATCTTGAGTAATATATTTGATCTACCTCTTTTATATTTATGTTCATAAGTAATTCTTGCATGTTCTCCGTTGTTATTTATTGCTTTGGCCAAGTAATACGTAGTGACTCCAAGAGGGAACGTTATGCTCGATTGTGGGTTCATGCCCCTGGATGACTAGCTTGAGTAACAGAAACATGAGTCTAGGGGATGTGCTGTTGCCACAAGGGGGAAAACAACGGTGCTTGTGCCCGCGGGTGCAAGGATTGTTTACTTTACGCAAAGTTCTTTTAATGCAGTTGTCTGTTGCATTGAGTTTACACTATGGGTGGGACTCGCAACTTAATACCAGCGAGATGTTCTGGATAGATATCTCAAGGTGGATGATTAGTAGTAGATATTGATGGATTTCGGTCTACTTAATTTGGCGTACCGCCCATGCTTTGAACCTCAACCTTTCTTGCAATGTAATCAGCATTGGTTTGCGTTCGTGGTCCTGTCAATTGCCCAGCTGTAATTTGTTTACCTCACATAGCTGTTTTATCGTCTTTTGGGAGAGAGACATCACTAGTGAACATCATGAGACTCCGGTCCATATTACCATCATTGATCACATCCGCTATTTACTTTTCGCTTTTACTTACTATTGCAAACACTATATATCACTACTATCATTTGCGTTTAATCCTTTGTGAACTACAAGGCCGGAGGGATTGACAACCTCTCTGTACTCGTTGGGAGCAAAGTTATTTGTATCTGTGTGCAGGTCCATGTTGACTGCTAATCCGTGCCGTTAGCAGTTGACACCTACTTGTTGAACCTAGGAGTCTCTGGGGATTCGATCCTTGGCATCTTTGCTAAGGGAAAACACTTCTACATACTGCATCTTACACCTTCCACTTGGGGTAACCAACGAGGGGTTAGAGGCCCATCAAGGAGTATTTTCTGGCGCCGTTGCCGGGGACTCCACTCTTCAGGATAGGGGAGTTGCACGCTATCTTTTACCTTTGCTTTTTAGTCTTGTTAGTTTACCTTTCAGTTTTTGCTTTAGTACCTTTTATCAAAAATCACAAAAATAGTTATCTTGCTTGCTTGTTACTATGGGTTCCACCGAGAACACCAAGTTGTGTGACTTCACTAGTCACAACAACGATGACTTTATCAGCACACCTATAACTACACCTGCCACTTCAGCACCTTCATATGAAATTAAACCTGCTTTACTGAACTTAGTCATGAAAGATCAATTCTCCGGTGCTGGAGATGATGCTGCTTTACACTTGAACAACTTTATTGAACTTTGTGATATGCAAAAGTACCAAGAAATAGATGGTAATATTGTTAAGCTCAAGCTTTTTCCTTTCTCCTTGAGAGGAGGAGCTAAAATATGGTTTCAGTCTTTGCCTAGGAATAGCATAGATTCATGGGACAAGTGCAAAGATGCTTTTGTCGGAAAATACTATCCACCTGCTAAAATTATCCAACTTAGAAGTAACATAATGAATTTTAAACAATTGGATAATGAACACGTTGCCCAAGCTTGGGAACGTATGAAATCTCTTATCAAGAACTGCCCTACTCATGGTTTGACTACTTGGATGGTTATCCAAACTTTTTATGCAGGCTTGAACTTTACCTCGCGGAACTTGTTAGATTCGGCCGCGGGAGGAACTTTTATGTCAACTACACTTGGTGCTGCCACAAAGCTTCTCGATGAGATGATGACCAACTATTCCCAATGGCACACCGAACGCGCTCCAACAGGTAGGAAGGTAAACTCTGTCGAGGAGATTTCCTCCTTAAATGAAAAAGTTGACTTAATCATGTCTCTACTTTCGAAGCAATCCTCTGTTGATCCTCGTGATGTTCCTTCAAATTCTTTGATTGCTCAAGAACAAGTAGATGTGAACTTTATCTCTAGAAACAATTTTAACAACAATGCTTATAGGAGTAACTTTGGTAGCAATCCTAGACCGTTCCCCTCTAATTCTTATGGGAACAACAATGCTTATCCTAGTACCAAGAACTCCACTACTGAACTAGAGATTATGCTTAAAGATTTCATCACTACCCAAAAAGCCTTTAATAAGAGTGTAGAAGAAAAACTACATAAACTAGATGATCTTTCTTTTAAGGTAGACCATTTAGCCAATGAGGTAAAATTGCTAAATATTAAAACTTCTCCTCTTGAGGAGAGGGAAGTCACTCCTATAAATGCTATTCAAGTGCAAATTAATGAAAATATTAGGATGATGGCTAAACTTAAAGAGAGATGGGCTAGAGAAAGGGAGGAAGAAGATAGAATTAAGAGCCTTCCTACCCACCACACTGTTGCTACTATCCAAGTTGTTGAGGATATCCAAACTCTTAGCACCCAATGTACTCCTGGTCCCAATGGACCTATTAATGGTGATGCTATGACTATAGAAACTACCAAACAAGTGAACCTAAAGGACACCACTACCACTTTACTTGATGCTCGTGATCTTGATTTTGATAATTGCACTCTTACCGAAGTTATTGATTTCCTTCACAAAATGTCTAGAGATCCCCGCACTAGCACGCTTAACCTTGCCTTCACAGAGCATATCACTAATGCTCTCATCAAAGCTAGGGAGGAGAAACTTAGAGTAGAAGCCTCCATACCTAGAAAGCTAGAAGATGGTTGGGATCCTATGATAAAAATTAAATTGAATGACTTCTCTTGCTATGCATTATGTGATGTTGGAGCTAGTACCTCTGTTATGCCCAAAAGAATATATGATATGCTTAAATTGAAACCTTATGATTCTTGTTCTTTTGGTGTTCGTCTCGTTGATTCTTCCATAAAGAAACCTTTGGGGAGGATCGACGATGTTCTTCTCGTTGTTAATGATAATTATGTTCCCGTTGATTTTACTATTATGGATATTGAATGTGATCCTTCATGTCCAATTATTTTGGGACGTCCCTTTTTGCGCACCGTTGGTGCTATCATTGACATGAAAGAGGGTAATATAAAATTCCAGTTTCCTCTCAAGAAAGGGATGGAACACTTCCCTCGAAAGAAGATCAAGTTACCTTTTGAGTCTGTTGTACGGGCTAGCTATTCTTTTACTCTTGATAAAACTTGATCTATATGCATTATGCCTAGCTTAAAGGCATAAAAGAAAGCGCTTTTGGGAGGCAGCCCAATGAATAAATTTTTATATTTTGCTTTTGTTGTGTCTTGATGTTGTTTACTACTGTAGCATCATCATTGTATCTTTGCTTTTCATATTTGTGCCAAGTATAGCCTCTGATTGCTAGAAAGTTCAAAAGTTGTGAGGTGCTGTCCAGGAAACAGATTCTGTCCTTGGATAGAAAAATTCGTATAAAATCACCAGATCATCTTTTTGGTCTGAATTTTTTCGAAAGCGTTCTCTATATAATTGTTTTTCGTGCATCTGTTCTGAGTTTTTTGATTTGAGTTGCAGAAGTGCCCCGAACAAATCAATTACTACCTGCTGTTCTGTTTTTCACAGATTCTGTCCTGTTTTGCCTTTCCTTCATTTTGCAAATCAAGAGCTTGCTTTTTCTTTGCAAAAACCTTTTGGCAATCTTGAGAAACAGTAGAACTTCAAGAATATCTTTATTTCCAGCAAGGTGCAATTATTTTATTAAGGGTACTAACCTCGCTAATCAGATTATGATGAGTTATGTATGAAGGGAGTTTTCAAGTGTGCGAGGGAAGATGATAAAAAGATTCAGGAGTGTCAAGCGCTCAAGCTTGGGGATGCCCCCGTGCACCCCCAAGAAATATTCAAGGAGACTCAAGCGTCTAAGCTTGGGGATGCCCCCGTGCATCCCCTTCTCCATCAACATTATCAGTTCGTCTTTCGTTTCGCTATATTTTATCACTTCATGTGTTAAGTGCTATGCTTGGAGCGTCTTGCTTTTAGTTTTCTTTTTAGTTTTTCATAACGAGTCGGAACTCAGCTTTCTTTATGTGGGAGAGAAACACGCTCCACTATCTACCTAGAACATAACATAGAATTTTCATGTCTATCTTTGCTGTGTGTGTTCTTTGTCTTTTAATAGCTACTATCATGCTCTGCTCTTAGTATTCATGCTTATCTTTTCAAAGAGCTTTTGTTTAGTTGGTTGCTTGAACTCTCTTTAATTATCATGCTCACCTTATTAAGAGAGTTTGCTTCCGTTGCATTGGTTGATATGTCTATGATAAATATGCTACGTGCATAATGGTGCTTAGTAGTTCAGGTTTTCTTATGGATAGTCTCAAATAGCTAGGGGATTCCCAATGTGTTATTGGAGTACCAACATGATTTGTTTGCCGATGATGTGGTATGGTTTAGTAATATCTTCCTTCGAGAATTTATTTTGATTGACTTGGCGTATGCTCACGCATATTTAAGACTGTAAAGAAAGTCTGTCAAGCCTTGATGATCTTTTATTTCTGAGTAGCGATATAACTACCATGCCTGATTCAATATTGCTTTGTCGCTCTGCATGATTATGACCGTCATTGCTCTCTTAGTTGGTCGCTCCCAGTCTTTTGCTAACCTCCACCTGTACTAAGCAGACTAACCTTGCAATACATAGCTCATGGGAAAGTAGCTTAAAAACTATTGTGGTAAAGAATATGTTGCCTATGTATCTTATTTCTTATAAGTTGCTTGCTGAGCGGTAACCATGTTTCTGGGGACGCCATCAACTGTCACACTTTTGTTGAATATCATGTGAGTTGCTATGCATGTTCGTCTTGTCTGAAGTAAGGGTGATTTGCCATGGGTTGAATGAGTATGCATATTGTTAGAGAAGAACATTGGGCCGCCAACCAAAGCCATGTATCATGGTGGAAGTTTTAGCTTGGACATTAATCCTCAATCTCTTATGAGAATATGCTTATGCATTTGAGAGGAGTCCGTCATCTATTTTCTATGTTGTCCCGGTATGGATGTCCTCAAGTTGAGATCTATCAAAAACGAGAAATCAAATGCGATTTATCTCCTTGGACCTTTGTACAGGTGGCATAGAGGTACCCCTTTGTGACACTTGGTTAAAACATATGTAATGCAATGATAACCCATGGAAATCCGAGCTAATTAGGACAAGGTGCAAGCACTATTGGTATTCGATGCATGAGGCTTGCAACTTATAGGATGTCTTATACATGACACATATGAAGTACTACTACCGTTGACAAAATTGCTTCTATGTTTTTAAAATAAAAAGCTCTAACACATAACCATTCTTTTACTTTTATGTTGAGTCTCCACCTTCTTTTAAAAGCACCAACTACTGAGAGCATGATTGTCATTCTAAGTGTAATGTGCATTGTCCCAAAGTAGCATTGTCTTTTGCATGACTGTGATATCGTTTATTTTGAAATCATTGTATCTAGTCATCACTTAAACCTTGAAGGTGCCCCTGCATTTATGTTTTGCTTCACTAAAGGGGGCAAGCTAGATATCACTTTATCATATTTGCACATCATGTTCATTGCAAATCTATTTGATGCTTCAATGTCATGTTGTAAAACTTTCAGTCATTTGTGATTTTCTCATGAGGCAACTTAATTACTATAGAATCATTGTCTCAGTAAGCTTTTGTCATATGACTATGAGAAAGTCCTATATGGTTAATAGCATGTCACCACAGAAATTATTCTTGTTATCATTTACCTACTCGAGGACGAGCAGGAATTAAGCTTGGGGATGTTGATACGTCCAAAACGTATCTATAATTTCTGCTTGCTCCATGCCACTTTTGGGTGATATTGCTATGATATTCATACACTTCCATACACTTTTGATCATATTTGGACTAACCTACTAATCCAGTGCACCCCGGTGCCAGTTTCTGTTTTCGGCTGTTTTTGTATTTCAGGTTTTCACGTTACGAGAACTGCCAGGAAAAATCCAGAAAAATCATATAAAAAATCAGCGTTCCAGAACCTACCTAGCGTCCGAAGGGCAGCCGGGGGGGCACCAGGGCTCCAGGCGCCCTGGCGGCGCACCCCCCCCCCCTGGGCCGCGCCGGGGGGGCGCCTGGGCCCCCCGAAGCCCGTCTGGTGCCCCCCTTTGGCATATATTTAGAGCGTCCCTCGAAACCCTCGGGACGGGAACTCTTTTTCGCGATCTCATCTCTGTTCCGCCGCCGCCGCCGCTTCCAAGATCGGGAGCACCAGGAGAACTCTTCCCGGCACCCTGCCGGAGGGGAGGATCACCATCGGGAGCTTCTCCACCACCATGGACGCCTCCCGGATGAGTTGTGAGTAGTCTCCCTTGGACCATGAGTCCATGACCAGTAGCTATGTGATGTTCTCCTCCCGTTCTTGTGCTTCACTAATTAGTCCTCGTGAGCTGCCCTACATGATCGAGGCACATATGTAATCCTTATGTTGTTGCTATGTTGAGTTTGCTGGGATCCGATGGATTATGAGATTATGTTCAGATTGATCTTGAGTAATATATTTGATCTACCTCTTTTATATTTATGTTCATAAGTAATTCTTGCATGTTCTCCGTTGTTATTTATTGCTTTGGCCAAGTAATACGTAGTGACTCCAAGAGGGAACGTTATGCTCGATTGTGGGTTCATGCCCCTCGATGACTAGCTTGAGTGACAGAAACATGAGTCTAGGGGATGTATTGTTGCCACAAGGGGGAAAACAACTGTATTTGTGCCCGCGGGTGCAAGGATTGTTTACTTTACGCAAAGTTCTTTTAATGCAGTTGTCTGTTGCATTGAGTTTACACTATGGGTGGGACTCGCAACTTAATACCAGCGAGATGTTCTGGATAGATATCTCAAGGTGGATGATTAGTAGTAGATATTGATGGATTTCGGTCTACTTAATTTGGCGTACCGCCCATGCTTTGAACCTCAACCTTTCTTGCAATGTAATCAGCATTGGTTTGCGTTCGTGGTCCTGTCAATTGCCCAGTTGTAATTTGTTTACCTCACATAGCTGTTTTATCGTCTTTTGGGAGAGAGACATCACTAGTGAACATCATGAGACTCCGGTCCATATTACCATCATTGATCACATCCGCTATTTACTTTTCGCTTTTACTTACTATTGCAAACACTATCTATCACTACTATCATTTGCGTTTAATCCTTTGTGAACTACAAGGCCGGAGGGATTGACAACCTCTCTGTACTCGTTGGGAGCAAAGTTATTTGTATCTGTGTGCAGGTCCATGTTGACTGCTAATCCGCGCCGTTAGCAGTTGACACCTACTTGTTGAACCTAGGAGTCTCTGGGGATTCGATCATTGGCATCTTTGCTAAGGGAAAACACTTCTACATACTGCATCTTACACCTTCCACTTGGGGTAACCAACGAGGGGTTAGAGGCCCATCAGAGTACCCCTTGACTATTCGTTCGGGCGCCGTTGGATTCCCGTCGGAGTCCACTTCAGTAACTTCCTCCTTGAGGGTGCGGAGCACGGTCGGGCGCCAGGCCTTCCGTTGCCTCTTCGGTTGGCTGCCATCTGTGCGTGCGCCGCCATCATCAGTGGTGGCATCCTCGGCGGCACCATCAGTTGTGGCATCAGTGGGGTCATCCTCGGCGGTTCCATCAGTGGTCTCAGGATCGGTGGGGAAGGCGGCGTCCTCATACAAGTGAGGTTGTTCCTCCATCTCCTGGGACAGCTCCCAGAATGCCTTGCCGCCCGAACCGCCGGCCTCATCGTTGTTGGCCATGTTTCTCTCTAAATAGGAACAAAGTTTGGTCAAAAAGTTGGTTATTGTCAAGGAACAAGATCATGGTCTCATCATTTAGGGTTTGTCGACACCGAGGCATCCTAAAAGCTAAGCTTTTATAATTGAGGGTTTTTCGACGCCGAGGCACCCTAAAAGCCTAAGCTTTCATCATTTCGGTTTTTATCGACACCGAGGCACCCTAAAAGCCAAGGTTTTATAATTTATGGTTTGTCGACACCGAGGCATCCTAAACACTAAGCTGGGAAGGAGAATTCTAAGTTGGGCCTAATCACTTGGCTCTATTGCCGCCTATGGTTTAATGCAGGTAGAATAAAGGGGCACTTGATCCTACTTAATTAACTACTAAGATACCCCGGCCCATGCATTAGTCACAAGTACCCTATATGTCCTATTTTTAGCAAAGTCATGCTAAAATTCACGGAAAATTTCAGCATGACCTTTCTTGAAAATAGGACATATGGAGTACCCGAATTTGCCAGAACGGAAGTTAATCGACATTCCAGCAAACTCAAGGGCCTCTCAGGGTACCTGCAAAATCATCACGACACGATGGTCGGAGACAAAACCCAGCAAACTAGCAAAGTTACTGACGTGTTTACAGAAATTGTTTTCTGTAAAAGATGATCATCATCTTTACAAGTCTTTCTCAATGTGATCACAAGTAATTCAGAGGCATCACAAGTAATTCAGAGCATCACAAGGCATTAGTAGTTCTGTACATGAACAAGTTTTACCAAGCACATCAATATGTACTGTATTTCATTGTGGAGTGATATACAGTATGTTACAGCAAAGAAACTGCTTAATCCATGCCTCAGCTTATCAACAGTCATTACTTGTCAAATACAGAAGAAGGAACAATTTATTTGTGACATAGTTACAAATGATGACAGAATAAAGCAACACCCTGTACTAGCCTAAAAACAAGTGAAGTTTCACCCATATAAAAACAGGTGCAAACAAAATAATGACACTCAATTTAGATAGCAAAAAAAGTGAACATCAAGGGTTCATGGGAATTCAGCAAAGGTGCACAAGAGACAGTGTAAGCTTCAGACCCAGCAGACCAGTACAAATTTGCTAGGCTATAAATTCCTGAATTCTAGTCACATTGACACTCCTGGTTTTCTACAAACACCAAGTACTAGGGCACACAAAAGTTCTGAAATTTGTGTGCCTAACTGAATTAACTGAATTTTCAGTAACCGAATAAACTGAATTTTCAAAACTGACAAATATTAATAGGTTGACTACAGCAAATCCAATTTGCAAGCTTGACTACATATAATTAGAGCAACTTGTTGAGCTAATTTTGAGCAGAACTCCTTGAGGAACTAGCAGCAAGCTCTGTTGGAAAAGGCAGTGCCTAGGAACATTAATAGTACTAAAACAATCATACTTGAGAACATCTTTTCAAGAAAGAAAGGAACATTAATAGTTTTTCACACGAGAAGGCCACAACAACCAGCACCAATAGGCCAAGACTCCCTGAAGGGGCAGTTTCTTCAGCTACACATTGTGCAGTTGCTACTAAAGATAAGTGGGCAGCACTGAGAAACTTCAGAAAGTCAAAAGGGCTTTGCTTTGTTTGTGGTGAGAGATGGTCCAAGGATCATGTGTGCAAATCTACAGTCCAACTTCATATTGTGTAGGAAATGATAGAAAAACTGCAATAGCAGTCCACTGATGAATATGAATCTTGTGACACTAAACTACACCTTGAAGGTTCAGGACATACCATGAAATTATATGCTACTATTGTTGGCAAGCAACCTGAGACACGAGTGTTACAGCTATAAATTGAGTTGTAAGGGCATCAAATGTACTTCTTAGTGGACTCTAACAGTACTCATTCTTTTCTGGATAGTAAACACCAGCAGTTACAAGGGCATCAAGAGTAAGGTAGTTAAATTGCAAGGGACAGTTGCAGAAGAATTTGCTTACACTTGCGTATCACTTTCGGCAATACAGATGGAAGAGCAAGCTACTGTTCAAGAAAGAAAGGTAGGAGGAGGATGCCATGGGGAGTTTGGAGCTTTATACCTTGGCGTGGTGTTGGCGACGGTGAGGGGCCCGTGGTCGGCGAGGATCTGGAGGAGGCGGCTCGCCGGAGATGGCCATGCACCTGGGAGAGGCCGGGGCGTCGGGGGCGCGGGCGTCGAGGCCGAGGCGTCGGGGGCGCGGGCGGCGGCGGCGTAGCTCCGGGCATCCGGGGCGTCGGGGGCGCGGGCGTCGAGGCCGGGGCGTCGAGGGCGCGAGCGGCGGCGGCGTAGCTCCGGGCGTCCGGGGCGTCGGGGGCGCGGGCGTCGAGGGCGTCGGCGGGTGCGGCCGGAGAGAGAGGCGTCGGCGGGTGAGGGAGAGAGAGGCGTCGGGGAGAGGGGGGAGATCTGGCGAGAGGGGGAGAGAGGAGGGTGCGGCCGGCCCCATAAGTATGGGGGGATTACTAATGGCGCACCGCAGCTATGTGCGCCATAAGTATGTAGACTCTAATGGCGCACCACCCCCAGGTGCGCCATTAGTATTGTGTTCTACTCACTAGCCCGACAGAAAGCTATATATTTCACCTAACCCACTACCTAACAGAACCCCCACACTAGCCCGACTGGTCAGCACTCTGCACACCCACCAGGAGGTCCTGGGTTCGATTCCCAGCCTCCCCAAATTTTTTTTTGCTTTTAAAAATGATGTTTGACACTTATTTGTGTTTAAATATGTTCAAACTTGTTTAAATCATAAGAGTAATATTTTTTTATAAAAAAGTAATATTTTTTTTAAAAATATCATCAAATTTGTTATTTGAAAATATTTATGAATATGAAAAAATATCATCAAATTTATTATTTTGAATATATCATGGGTCGGCGGCGGCGGTTGAGTAGGGGAATCGAGGGTGCAGGGGGTCGGCGGCGGCGGCCGGTGGACCGGGGGGTGCTCGGCGGCGGCGGTTGAGTAGGGGA
>LR738716.1:4806069-4850725 GCA_902687465.1 Secale cereale
CAAACTGGTGGGGCACTTGTTCCCCTTGGGAAGACGTTCGTGCCAGAATGACATGTTCTCATCGAAGCATGCGTCGGTCATTTTGTGTTTTACCTTCATCTCCAGAGCCATGAGCGTTACTTTCAGGCGGGTATCCTCGGGCCTGCATCCTTCATACAATGGAGTAACCGCATCTAACTCAAGTTGATCCATCTTGGCTTTCTCTCGGGCGGCAGCTCTTGCGTTATCGGTCTGCTTGAGAAGCAGCTCTTGAATATGAGGGTCCTGCACCCAGCCCATCGATGGTCCAGCGTCGTCTGCTCCGCCGGCATCATCATCTTCATGATCATGCCCGTCGTCTGCTCCGGCATCTTCCTCATCATCATGTCCTGCATCTTCTACATGATGACTGTGTACAGCATCACCGTCGTGATCATCTCCTGGGGATTCTTCGTCTTCTCGCCCGCCCGAGCCGCGGTGGTTGTCTTGCTGCCCTTCCTCATTTCTTGCCCGGCCCGCATGGACGACTTCGTAGTCATCTTCATCACCTTGCCACCGATAGCCATCCATGAAACCACGCAAGAGCAGGTGGTCCCGCACCTGCCCGGAATCCGAGTCCGCAATAAGGCTCTTCAGCTTGCATCTTCGACACGGACATCTTATCTCCGTCTCGTTCTTTTGAAGCATCTCGGCCTTCGCGGACCTCAAAAACCTATTCACGATGCCTTCGGTCATCGTGCGCACCATGGTCGCCTGCGGGGTAGAGCAAAACGATATTTTAGAACCAAGAAAAATTTTGCCATGACTTTCCCTAAAAATAGGACAAAAAAGAATGCTTAATGCCAAAATTCTCACCGAAACGGAAATGAATCAACATTCCGGGAAAATATTGGCAACTATCGCATTTCAAATACCGGTACACCTCCAAACACAAACACATATGCAACACAACAAACATATGCAACACCACGAACATACATAGATCTAGCTAGGCCATAAAAAGTGCATGTGCACATTGTTGTATGGAGAACAACATAAATATAGCTTCCCCCTTACTTACCTATCAAAACAAGGTAATTTAACCACTTAATTTGAATGAATATATGGTGGAAATGAGGTGAAAAAGAGGAGGGGCCCGAGAGGAGAGGAGGTGGAGAGAATGAAGTGGGGGAGAAAGTGAGTGTGGGTAGGAGAGGCTGTCCAAAATATCTTGTTGCTGCCCACTTACTAATGGCGCACCCATTATAAATGCGCCATTAGTAATCAAGGTTACTAATGACGCATTTATAGTAGGTGCGCCATTACTAGTTTTGCAAAAAAAAAACATACTAATGGCGCACTGTCGCACAGTGCGCCATTACTAGTTTAAACTAGTAATGGCGCACTCTGGGACGGTGCGCCATTAGTAGTTTTGTAAAAAAAAGAATAAAAAATATCATAAAAAAACATTAATGGCGCACTTTACTGCTGGTGCGCCATTACTAGTTACAACTAGTAATGGCGCACTTCGTCTCGATGCGTCATTAGTATGTTTGGACAGGCGCGCTAGTTCAAAAAAAATGTTTTGATACTAATGACGCACTCTGGGCCTGGTGCGCCATTAGTAGTTTGAACTCTAATGGCGTATCTGTTGTTGGTGCGCCATTACTATATACTAATGGCGCACTGCTTGTCTGGTGCGCCATTAGTATCAATTCCATCTATAGCCCTTTTCCTAGTAGTGTTATATGTACCATGTAGTGACACCATGCCAAGTTTCATGATTTCCTGATGAGTTTTGGATTTACAGAGATTTAAAAACCGAGATTCACAATGTTTGTGGCCAAGCCAGGACGGCGAGATGGTTGAATTCGTTCACATTCGTTCCATGGGACCTAAACATGCACCCCAAGGAAACATGTACGTTTTTTTCTAGCCATTTTGGTGCACTGGAGCATGTATTGGTAGTTTGGATTTGAATTATGGACATTAAATGCCTAGAAAAATCAATTAATGAATAAAAAAGGTCAAACGAACCCTAAATAATTTCAAGGTTCAGCGCAAATCTCCCGTTGTTCCGTGCAGCGTGTAGAAGAAAATACGAGGCTAGAAGAGGGAGTGATTATCGTTTGGCTCATAAGGGGACACGTTTCCCTATCGAAAATTTGAAACCACGAGGGTTCTTGCGACAGGCTCCGGTTTGTAAAAGGTTTATAATAAAGCCTGGCCCAAATTGGCAATGTTTTTACCACGACATATATGTGTCATGACGTGACACCATGCCACCTTTGATGACTTTCTAGTGAGTTTTGGATTTATGGGGACTTAAAAACCAAGATTCGAAATGTTGGAGGACGAGCCAGGACACCGGTACGGTTGTAATTCGTTCCCATTCCTGACATGGGACCTAAACATGCACCCAAGGACACATGTATATTTTTTATAGCCATTTTGGTGAACTAGAGCATGTATTTGTAGTTCAGATTTGAATTATGGACATTAAATGCCTAGGAAACTCAATTAGTGTATAAAAGGCCAAACGAACCCTGAATAAGTTTAAATTACAGCATGGATATCCTATCGTTCCATGTTGCCCGTGGAAGAAAATAGAAGGCGAAAAGAGGCAGTGATTACGTTTCGTCCACAAGGAGAACACGCTCCTCTATCGGAAACCCCAAGGCTTCTTTGAGAGAAGCTCCGGTTTTTGTAAGAGGTTTGTAATAAAGCTTGGCCCAAATTGGACAATGTTTTTACCACGACATATATGTGCCATGACGTGACACCATGACCCCATGCGTCTTTGGGCCCCGGAGATGTAAAAATTACTTATTTTGCATCTGCCTCTTCTATTGGAGAATTGGAGAGGCACACAATTTTTTTTACCCGTCAGGACTTGTTTGGATCAAGTTATGCAAAAGATTGCAAGAAGTTTATAATCTCTTATTACTCATGCAAGTAGTATTCTTAGCCAGGAATCGATATTTAGCTGTATATATGTGACTTATCTGCTCCTTTACATCAAACGGTTCCGATAGCGGATTTTCATAATCTGGGTATTACAGGTTCCCTTTTGGTTCGTGTATCCTTATTTGCATCCTTATTAGAGCATCTACAGCCGGGCGTATCAAATCCGACCCCTCAAACACCCGCGGACGTGATCGGACGCGTCTGCGGATAGTGACCGGCCACGCCTTAAATATTTGATTCTACAACCAGACAACTCAAATTAAAAACCTTAAATCCATATTATTACATGCAACGTGAAACCTATTCTAACTGAAGCTCGTTCGGTTCTGCCATGGCCATGTCCGGTGGCCGGCTGCGCTCCCTAGAGTGTTGGTTCGGTTGTCGGCAAGGTAGAGTAGGGCATAGGACACGAGCCGGCTCGCGGGACTCAAGGCGCCGCCATCTCCCATGCCCTACTCTTCTTTGTCGAAGCCCGAAACCCAAACAGTGCCGGTGAACGTCAGATCGATGATGGATTCGTCCTCGAACAAGCCGGAGACGTCCACCATGATGTGTTGAGGCGTCGGGACTGATGCACCATACGGGGCGCCGGAGAATGCAACTCCGCCTCGCCGATGTCCATCGTCGCGAGGGCTACCGCCGCCTCCCGCGCCCGCTGGCTCGCACGGCGGGCACGCCGTGCCATGTTCTCGTCGTACGAGGCCCATGGTGCGTCCCGATGCTCGGCGCGCCAATGGAGGGGTTGCGCGTCCACCACCGCGTTTGTACGCCGGACGGACCGCACCACCTCCGACGAGGTAGCGACGACACACCTAGTGCGGATCCATATGCCAATTGGGCAGACGCAATGGATTCCTGACAGAAGGAGTCCGAGCGCTGTCGGGCATGGGCCTCCTCCCGGGAGCGGCGGAGCGCAAGCCGGACAGCCATCTCCTCCTCGGGGTCGACGGATCTGGAGGTGATGGACTCGGATCCTCTGCCCTCCATGCCGGTGACCGCCGGAGATGAGCTTGGGCGACGGAAGGGAGTGAAGTTTAGTGGCTAGGGTTTGATCCGGCGAGCAAATAGGGAGGAATACATGTGGGGTCGTGGGCCGGGTCTGACATGGCTGGCGCGCCCGGGCGCCCCCATATCTGTCCCATATTTTGGGCTGGATATGAGGGGTGCCGATCAGCCTGAGAATTTGAGGCGTCCGTCTGGGTCGAAATTTCGTGACCGAGCAGCCAGCCCGGCGTTTGATGTGGGTTTGAGGCGCCCGGCTGTAGATGCTCTTAGTGTACCCTCATAAGTAGCAACCAAATCAAGAGAATAAATCAAATATTCGAATACCGTGAATGAGGAACTTCTCACTTGCAATCTAGGAGGCTTATCATAAAGGGATTTTATTCATTCTTTGAGACAAAATCCAAGGTTTGGGATGTCAAAAGTTGTTTCTTTGCTTCTAAGAATATATATATATTCATCTCCAACCCAGCTGATGACCAAGGGGCCGGTAAACGTGTTTATTGTAACCACGAAAATCATAATTTGTAGTCTCAAAACCCATGGAATTTGTGATCATGACTTTAGCAACCCCTACCTTGAAAAAATGTAATTCTGACGTGTTCTAAAAAAGGAATAATCGTATGTGACCAGCCCGTCAATACAAGTCACATTAGACTTGTGTTGCAGAAGTACTCGCACAAGGCCGCAAGCAATCTTTATGAAAAGACACAAAGTTAAGTTTGCACCTACTAGCTAGATTGCGTTTTCGTTATTTTCTAAACATAGAAATGTACTCTTTTGCTAATCTCAAAAAGATAAAATGGATTCATATGCAGCGACCAATCCTGAAACCCTCGTACCCACGTCGTCTAAACTGCGTCGCCTCTGGGCGGCTCGGGCGGAGCTCAGCACCGCCGGCGCCTCCTCCCACCCCGCCCCCTCCACCTCCCCTTGCCGTCGCCGAATGACGCGCCCGGGCTAAGCCTGCGCAGCGAACGGCGGCGGCGGGGGCTCTCCTGGACCGCTGCGGCGCAGGCAGCTCTGGATCTCGGGCGGCGGCCTGTTCTGCACGGCGGTGGTCGGCTGCTGCGGCCGCGTGGGCGGCGCGGCAGCGGGGCCTGGTGGTGCTCCTGCCTCTCCCTTGGCGGCGCTCGGCTTCGGGGGCGTGGTGCTTCGGATCTCAGCGCTCCTCCATGGGTCTCCGTTTCTGCTCGGCTGGGCGGCGAGGGAACCTCGGTGGTGCTCCGGTGGCCGGCGGGGAGGCTGGTGGTTGCTAGATCTGGCCGGGCGTGGCTAGATCTGAGCAGTCTTCGGGGGTTCTCTGCTGCTGACTGCTTGTTGTCTCCGCGTGGTGCGGTGTCTGCGGCGTGGCGGTGGTGACCTCCTGCCCCAGGCCTGGTGGGTGTGGTGGACCTTGTGTGGTGATGGCGTGGTGGCTGCGCAGGGGGTGTGCGGGTGCGGGCCGGCTTCGGCCGGCTGCGCGAGGGCGTTCATCGGGTCTACTCCGAGCGCAAGCTTTGCCCGGCTATGGCTGGCCGGCGGTGGCGGCGCCTTTTGGGCGTCGTTCCCCTTCTTGAAGGCACCGTCGTGGAGTTCTCCGACCCGGTCCATCCTCGGATCTCGTTCTTCAAGCGAAAGCCTAGACCCATCTTGGTCGGGCAACGACGTCGCCTCAACGGCGTTTCCCTCTTTAGGGCGTTGCTTTGAAGATCGGTGATTCTTCCCCGCCCTTCTCTTGGGCTGGACGTGCACGGCTCACGGTTGGCAGGTGCCCAACTGGTGATGCGAGTGGTTGGCGTTGCGATGCGTGTGGCGACGACGATGATGGCATGTGGAGCTGGGTCGCGGCCTGTCCTTCTGATGTCGGCGGTTCGGTTCGCCAATGAGTCTGCCTATGCTTGTTTCTCACTGTGACAGAGAAGTCGAAGCTGCGTGCGGCGGGGCCCCTACGGCAACGATGACTCCATGAGGGTGGTTCGAGCGGACGGTGCTCTCCGGAGGCGGTGCTGGGCTAGGCTGGTGCGAGGCGTGCAACTTTCTCCACTGAAGCGTATCAACAAAATCGGAGATGCCGGTCCTCGACGCCGCCCGTCGATTGTTTGGCTTTGGCTAACAAGGTCGTCGCGTGTCGTTCTTTCGAAGGGGCTTGGACAGGTCGTCTGCGGCGGAGTCGGAGCCGCTTGCTCGGGGAGAGGCGATGACGATGGCAATGTATGCAGCCTCGACGGTGCCCTCTTCTCGGCGGTGTGTGTGGTCTTGTTGGTGCCAAGTCGGCCGGGGTGCCCTTTCTTGTGGGCTTGTTGTAACGGTTTTCGCCCGGGTTTTCGTTAATTAACCGGTCAACTCTATTCTACTTTTTTAATGAATCGGGCCCTAAGGCACCGCGTTTCAAAAAAAAACGTCGTCTAAACTTGTCTAGGTGCGCCGATTTTGAAACATTTGGAATTTGAAACATCATGAGCAAAGAGGAAACTCGGTCATCGACACCAGAGGAGTTTCCTCGCTCGCCGTCCGTCCGTCCGTCCCCACCGGCTCACCGGCGCCGGCCGTCAAACGGAGGCCCAAAAATCTTGCTGCCGATCAATCAAAACATCTAGAGGGATCGTAGGACGAAAATGATACACTTACGGGCAACTTTCACGGAAAGTGGGCTACGCTCTGATGTGGCAGAATGAGAGAACGATGTGAGCCGCAGTTGACGCAGAGTGAAAAATTGAGCGCCGATCAGCTCGCTCCTCCTACGCGCGTAGATGTTTTCCGTGCGCTGCTGGCCGTCCGTAAGTGTAGCATCGTTGATCGTTGGATGGGGGAATATAATCCAGCCCCTCGATGGGCACAGATGCTCGAAAAATCGAAAAGCGCGCAACAGGATACGATGCCCCAACCCCAACCCCTCCGCATCTATCATCGAGACAATAATGCCCGTAGCACAGCACCTATCCATCGCCCGCACCGTCCACACCTTGGACGGCGCGCATCATCTGCTACCTCTCGCCTGGGCAACAACACGTACACGAAAACAAAAGATAAAAAGTACGAAAGTGCCTTTCTGCTCCCGGGCTCAAATGAGCCCGGTGAACAGTAAAATCGAAAAAAAATCGAAAAAATTTTAAAAAATTTCAAACTTTTTTGTGGATGAAACATTGACAAAAGTTCTAAGTGCATGCAAAAATTCGTCAAGGAATCACATTCCTAGAAGGAGTGCCAAAAAAAACAAAATCAGTGCTCTAAAATGCTTTTGAAAGTAGCATTTTCAGAGTACTGATTTTGTTTTTTTTGGCACGCCTTTTAGGAATGTTATTTCATGACGAATTTTTGCATGCACTTAGAACTTTTGTCAATGTTTCACCCAAAAAAAAGTTTGGAATTTTTCGATTTTTTTTCGATTTTTTTCCGATTTTACTGTTCACCCGGGCTCATTTGAGCCCGGGAGCAGATACTCCACGTCCAAGTACGAAGTAGGGCTTCTCCAACAGTTTTCAAATCACTCTTGCTGGGGCTGGGACCTGACAAGCTTTTAAGCTAAGATTAGCAAGAGAATGATTACCACCATGGGTTTAAGCTACGATTATCTTCTTCTCCCATCTTTTGGCGTGGCGCGCTGGTGATGGGGCATGTGCAGCTCTTTCTCTCTCCCATGCGGACAAAATTACTGTTCCGACCCTTTGGGCTAACAAATTTCGAATTTGACCTCGCTTTGAAAACAAGATCGATTTTAACCTTTTTAGGTGGCGCCAACATCCCTGGCGTCTGGGTTGTGAAGGAGACGCCACGAACCTTGGCGTTTGGCCCCTGGCCCGCACGGCTCGCCTGCTGCGTTGACTGTCTGACGTGGCAAAGGGCCAGACGCCAGGGACCCTGGCGTTTCCTCCTCGGGACCCAGACGCCACCATCCTTGGCGTCTGGCCCTGGTAAGTGGATAACCCCCCGGGAGAGTGTGTGGGACCCACCCCACTCACTCTCCCCATTCATCCCGAGCTGCTCTCACTCCTCAAGCTCTCCTCCTCTCTCCCACTCCTCAAGCCCCCCCTCAAATCCTCTCCAAAAGGTGGTTCCTTCAAGTGGATCTTTCCATCACTTTGTTGCTTGTGGTAATCTCCCCCAAATCCCCCAATTTTTTTTGGTCAAATCTTGTTATTTTGGTTGCATTTTTGACATGTGGGTGGAACCCTAGTTAATATTTCCCTCCTTATTATAGTGTGGATTTCTTGATTAACTTTGGAAATATAGTGATATGCAATGTGTGTAGTAGGAATATTTGCTTGTTGAGTAGAAAGATTGGGGGTTAGGGTTAGTTAGTGTTATGGATAATTATGCTTAGTATGTGTTAATTAATGACACCTTTGTGGGCATCCAATAATTTAGTGTTTGATATGATTTGGATATAATGAAATGCTTGTGGACAAACACCATTTCTCATTGATGCCTTAAATGCATTCATGTTGTTTTTAGATGGGGAGACTTGTTAATGTTCATTATATGGACAAGGAGGCATTCTTGAGTAACAATGCCGACACGGGTGAAGAAATAATGGTTTTTGATACAAACCCTAGCTATGAGGATGTTGTTGCAAAAGTGAGACATGTCTTAAATTGGATGGACAACAATGTTGATGTTAAGTTAATTGGAAGGTATGATGTTGGAGTTGGAACCAAATCTCGGTTGAAAAGTATGCCCATCACCTCGGATTTGCATTGGGATGTATACAAGGAAAAAGTTTCTCAATCGGAAGATAAGTCACTTGAATTGTTTGCCACCAAGGTTGAATCTCCGCGGTTTACATTTGATTTGAACATTCATGTGTCTTCCCCAATGAATGCCATGACTGAGAGAACAATTGTGCCACTTGTTGAGGAAATGGTTGTGGTTGATGTCCCCAATGCTTATCGCCAACCACATCCCCGTCTACCATTTACTGAAGCAAATGAGGTTGAGTGGTATGCCCCCAACGCTTCTAGCCAACCACCAACTAGCCAAGCAAATGCAGTTGAAGTGATTGATAGTAAGAAAGTAATTGAAGAGGATGGAGATGCTCATGATGATGATGAAGAGCAAGAGGAAGGCTTTCATGGAAATGATGTTGGTGACTTGGATGCGTACATAGCGCAAAAGGATATGGATCGTGAGTTGCCTTTTAGGCGTCAATATGCATATGACTCGGATGATGAAGGTCCGGGGCAAGATTTGGATGAGGATGGTTTCACAAAGGATGAAAATCAAATGTACTTTGAGCTGACGGGCTTAGAAAAAAGAACTCACTTGTTTCGAGATCTCAGCCTTGCCCATAAAGCCGTAGTTGATGGTGGCATGAGAATGACGGCGATTGAGCCAACACCATGCCCGGATCCAGGCGAACCAAGGGAGGAGAACGAGGACGAGAATGCTTATCTGAAGAAAGGAGTGAAGTTTCTGACATTGGCTATGCTGAAGATTTGGTTGTCTGACTATGCCATTCGGAACCATAGGCCTTATTATGTTAAGCACTCTGACATTAAGTTGCGTTACACCGTGATTTGTGAGCAAGAAGGATGCCCATGGAAGGTTCGAGCAAGAAAGCTTGAAGAAACTGGAGAATGGGTGTTAAGAAGTTGTGTTGCCACTCATAGGTGCAAACCGCCATCGAAACGGGTTATAAAGACACACCGTCAACTCCTCCACTGGAGAATGGTGTGGTGATGTTTGCAAGGTGAAAGTGTCCACGGACCGCAAAAAGGCATGGACCGAAGGTAGAAGATTCTTTGTGTGTCCCAACTATGCACATGATCGTGCGCGGCCAACTAACGCATATGACAACCCACCGGTATGTTACACATACATCCAAATAATGTCGATATGATTGAACTCATATTACTAACACAAAACATGGTTTGCATGTAGTCACCTCCTCCACTTTGCAAATACTTCACTTGGATAGATGATGAAGTACCGAAAGATGTCCAGGAGGACCAATATCGAGATTGCTTACGGAGGCAGCGCCTGTTTGAGGAGTCCTTAGCACGGGAGGAGGAGCGGCTGCGTCGTGAAACTGAGAGGAACGAGCGCAAGAAGCGTGAGCAAGAGAAGGCACGTAAAGAGAAGAAGGCTCGTGAAGAAGAGAGGGCACGGAAGCTTGCAAGGGCTCGCGATGCACGAGAGGAGGACGAGGCACGTGACAAGAAGGGAAAGTGGCCCCGTACTACTCAGTAGACAAATGGAAAAGGCATCATTATCGTCGATGGACTTTTTAGCCATTCGGAACTCATTCGGAACTCATTTTGTGTTATGAACTTGTCATTAGAGATTATCTGAAAACTATGTACTCTGTGTGAAAACTATGTATTGGGATCTTGAATGTGGGATTTCTGTCATGTTTGAATGTGTGCAAAATTATGCAAAGTAACTATGTCTTAATTTGTGCAAGTTAGATGGAGGACCAGACGCCAAGGATACAGGCGTTTGGCATCTGCTGCACACCCAAACGCCAAGGTCCCTGGCGTCTGGCTATGCACCACCACACGGCCAGCAAATCAGACGCATGTCTGCCTCTGCGCGCGATCCAGACGCCATGGTCCCTGGCGTCTGGTCTGCACCACCACACGGCCATCGCAGCAGACGGTGGTCTGCCTCTGCGCGCGACCCAGACGCCACAGACCATGGCGTCTGGTCTCTACGCAGGCCACCAGACAGGCACAGACCTGCGTCTGGCTCTGCGCGCGACCCAGACGCCAGAGACCATGGCGTTTGGCCCTCCTCTCCACCCAGACGCCAGAGACCATGGCGTTTGGCCCTCCTCTCCACCCAGACGCCATGATCCTTGGCGTTTGGCCTGTTACCATTGGATAAAAGGCTCTTGGCCCACCTCTAGCCTTTCATTGCATTCTTCACCACTCACATTCACGAGCTGCTGCCCCCCTCACTTCCTCTCCACCATCATAACCCCCCTCAAATCTGTCGCGAATCGGTCCCGTTTCACCGTTGGATCTTCGGGATTTCCAACCGAGAAGGTAAATCAACCCTACCCCCATTTTTTGGTTGGTTTAATGTGTCAGAGTTTTGTGCAAACCCTAGCTTTCGTACTGTTGCTCAAGGGGTAGGTTAGGTACTCAGTGCTATCTGTGTGTTGTAGATGGCTAAGGGTACTCAGTGGGTGCTTAGCCCCATTGTTCATGTGCAAGGATTTGCTCCAATTGTTGTTCAAGTTACTGAAGAGGAGCTCACTTTTGATTGGTTGAAGACTAAATTCATGTTGAAGCAAGGGCTGAAGGAAGACGATTTTGTGTACTACATCAGCAGCAAAACTTCTAATGGCCCTGGGGAAAGAAAATTAGTTGACATAACTGATGATGACAAGATTCAAGAAATGCTGAGCGAATGGGGATGGAAAAGGGTTGTTGAGTTGCATTGCTACAGGAAACCGAGTTATCTTTGATGAACTTGTCAGTGCAGATCCGTCTCTCCGCCGGGCCAGACGTCGTCACTCGCGCTTCTATCTATCAGTAGAGACATTACCATCTATTTCTGCATGAGATTTATGTTTATTCTATGTATGAGACAAATGACTATGCACTTATGTCTGAGACATATGCCTACTTTATTTTAGTACTCTGTTATCCGAGCTACGGTACAATGCTTACCAATGCAGAGTCCCGAGGGTGTTTTATAGACATATGTGTTGATCATACGTGGCAAAAACGTATTGTCCTAAGCAAATAAGAGAAAAGTACTGCCCCAGGGCCAGACGCCAGGGTCCATGGCGCCTGGTCCCTGATACCCAGACGCCAGGGTCCATGGCGCCTGGTCCCTGATACCCAGACGCCAGGGTCCATGGCGCCTGGTCCCTGATACTCATTAAACAAACAGCACATGAATCACAAATAGCCACAACAAAGATATTTAACCAACAAACAATCAACATATCACAGATAGCACATGACTATTAACCGACAAACAACAACAAGTTCATATAAAGCAACGACAACAAGTTCATGTAAAGAAACGACAACAAGTTCATTGAAACAAGTTCATGCAAACAAAGTAAACCAAGTTCATGCAAACAAACTACAAGCTCACTTCCTACTCCTCCGCATCAGCCTCCTCCTCCTCCTCCTCCTCCGCATCAACCTCCTCCTCCGCATCAATGGTGGACTTATATCTTTGCATTCCTTTTGGTATAAGCTGATGAGGATACTCCGGACTATGGAATTGTCTGTTCCATGTCTTCTTTCTACCTTTCTTGGCTGGTGTCTTAGCCATGGCTTTGCCTTTCCTAGAGCGAGGATTGCCTTGTGTCGGTTGTGTAACCTGTGATGGTTGTGGAGCATCAACATCATACTCATGCTCTTCATGGACTTCCTCCTCTATAGCCTCTTCATGTGCTGGCTCCTCTTCATGTGTTGGTTCCTCTTCATGGACCTCCACCTCTATGTCCTCTTCGTTCTGGAGATAACAGCGTCTATTACCTCTGGCGGCACGGCTACCAGGTGCAAACACATCACTGGACTGAGCTCCATGGCAAGAAAGCATAGCTGCCATCTTATGGAACCGCTTCTTGAACTTCTGCACAACACAAAATATGATATGATATGAGATGCAAATAACTAATCCGCGAAGAGAAGCTTTTATAATATATTGCTCACACCTCCATCGTGCTCCTAAGAGTCCTCTCAGATAATGCACCACCATGTGGATGACTCAGTGCTACGTTGGCATCGTTGACGCACAGAAGCAACTCTCTGCCCTGCAATTCATGAACAAACCAAACTTATGTATTTGAAAGAAGAAAATATAGTGGAAGTATATTAAACTAGGTTCATTGGCATACCATTTCGTCATGCATCGGTGCATAGTCAACGTGAGCCCCTCTTGTGTCTCTTACCGCCGTGTTGAAGGTATTATAACCTTCTGCAGTCTCCGGGTCTTCGGACGCCAACTCCGACCACTCCTCCTGAGTCCAACCAGGCTTTAGCTTTAACCGGTAACGATCCGCATACCAGACTTGATACTTCTGATATGCTGACTGATTGTGAGGTCTATTCTCTGATTCCACTAACGTGTCTCTTTGATTCCAAATTTCTATCCATTCACGGTGTTTGTTTGACCAATCCGATATATCCTGATTGTTCCTTCGATCGAACCTACAAATGATGCATGGTACAAGCATTAATAAACAACGATTTATTCAATGCTCTACTACATACTCAAGGACATGCTTGCTTACCGATGCAGATATAGCATTCTCTCGTTGCTCTTCTCAATTGGAATACCTTGTCTTCTTCCAAATTGCCTTGCCACACGGTCTACAAAGTGCCACTCGACTGCGAAGAAGCATATCATTGGGCACCTCGCCCGCCAAAGATGGCTATCACGCGTGCACATCTCGTTAAGAGAGAAGCCACGATCATCCACATAAGGCAACCAATGAACCTACAAAACAAAGAGATACATTGTTAGATAAAAATTTCACTCTTGACTAAATATTGTCTCATTGAACTTCTAAATACCTGCTCAGCAGTCAAGGTATCCAGCTCGTTCATATAGCACTTGTATCTCACATGCGAGCTTCCTGTGTACACTGTCACTTGTTCCCAATAGTACGCAAGTGTAGGGCGTCGATATGGGTCAACATCATGCACCCCGTCATGATTACCCCGTGTGTTTGGCATGTCAGGGTTCTTGAAATCGGGCCGTCCTACCGGGATCCGCTCCCACATCCACACGGATAGGCTCCAAACAAACCCAGACAATGAGGATGTATCTCCCTTCCTGCGACACGCCAAGTCTAGCTGCAATAAAACAAACATGTTAGATATGGAGGCGCATGATAAATGCAAGATAGATGGTTGCAAATATCTCTTACCTGACGATACAAATATGCTAGTGCGGCCGAACCCCAACTATACTGGGTATCCCAGTTACTGAGTAGCTCCAAATACATCCAGAGGGCTGAGTTCCCGGTTGCGTCTGAGAAGATTACCTTGGTTAATACATACCAAAGATAGGCCCGCGCGTACTGCTGCACAACCACGTCATTGGCACCCTCAGGGCACGGATTGGTTTCTCCCCTGACTTGTTTTAGCCAAGAATGCCTCACTTTCGAGGGATCGGCCTTGCCTGGCAGAGGGTCCTCAGGCTGAACACCAATTAAAATGCCAGTCCGTTCTCGCCAATTAACGGCGCTGACACGACCGGTAACAGCTTGTCCGTTGATAGGAAGGCCGCTTATCATAGCCATGTCCTCTAGGGTCATCGTCATCTCCCCAAATGGAAGGTGGAACGAGTGAGTCTCGGGCCTCCAACGATCCACAAGTGCGGTAAGCGCCGCGTGGTTCACCGGCGGAGCGCGTCGGTTAAACTGCAACACGAATGGGAGAAGACCCAATCTCCGAATGTACGGCTCGTACCGCGCGTCGTAAGGAAAGTCATCAGCGGAATGACCCCTCATGCGCATAGCAACTACAGGCTGCAAATAAAGTCATGTTTTGATCAATACAAGAACACAAATGGGAAACGACGAAAATTCTGCACAAGTCTGGTTTCGTACCTTTCCGTTCTCAATGGCACGAGCACGATGTTCCTGATCCCACTCCACGATTAATCCGTCATACCAAGGTCCACCATCATCCGCCATCCTACCAAATAAATCACAAACATAAATAAATACACAAACAATATGAAACAATACAATTCCCTTCTCAAACACAACCACATCATTTTTTTTCTTCATATGCACACATAATTCTTCAAAAACATACCAACATCATCTCAATCAATCAAATAAATTTCTCAAATAATATGCCACGTTTCATCTTATGCAACATTCTTATTGACAACATATGCAAATACATATCTTCTATTTCATCATATCTTTTGCAAATAAAATACGCCAACAATAGGATTATCTATACATAGAGTCATCATATATAAATTCAACCGTATTGTTATACCACATACACACATCATCTATCAAACCAAATTATCAAACACGTCTATTTTACATACAAAAATCATGTATTCATCACCCCTCTTAGTACCAAAAAAAAATTCTCTTGGACAACATATCCACTAAATAGAATTGATTTTGCCTACATGTTCAACTACACATCATCTACTACCTAGCAAATCATCTATCAACTACAAACAAATTCCTAAACAAAGAAACCATCTACTCATCTAACATCACCTAGTGTTGAATAATGCATCAAAAAGAAGAGGATTCAACCAAAAGAAATTGGAGGAGAGGGGGATGAATACCTCAAGGATGCTTAGGGGGCTCAGATCCACGAACTAGAGTAGAGGATGGAGTAGATCAGGGGAGGATTTGGTGTGAGGGAGAAGAGGGGCGAAGGAGAGGACCGCTCTGTTCGTGCGCCGCCAGGGAGAAGAGGGAATGGGTGGTTGGGCTCGGCCCGCGGGGGTTATCCACTTACCAGGGCCAGACGCCAAGGATGGTGGCGTCTGGGTCGCGAGGAGGAAACGCCAAGGACCGTGGCGTCTGGCCTCGTTGCCACGTCAGACAGTCAACGAGAAGCGAGTCGTGCGGGCCAGGGGCCAAACGCCAGGGTTCATGGCGTCTCCTTCACAACCCAGACGCCAGGGATGTTGGCGCCACCTAAAAAGGTTAAAATCGATCATGTTTTCAAAGCGAGGTCAAATTCGAAATTTGTTAGCCCAAAGGGTCGGAACAGTAATTTTGTCCCTCCCATGCGCGCGAACGTACGGTGGCCAGAGCGAGCACAGGATTCGGATAGGCAAGGCAGGCGGAGGACGCTGACACGGGCGAGCAGCACAGTGCGCTCCGGCAGACTGGCAGCATTGACCGGCCAGTAAAAACTGGAGCACCAGATCGGATTGACACCTCACGGCGACGCTTCCGCCCCACATGCCTCTGCGGGGCCGACACACAGGTCACGGGCCGTTGCAGTAAAAATAGCCTACGTCCAATAAAATTATACTCTGCATTGTGCTCTGTCTTTCCTTCCACCCCATCGGCCAACTGTGCTGCGCATGAACGTTCGATCCTATCCTCATCTACACGCCCCCACCAAAACGCAACAGTAATGCTGTGCCGTCACAGACTATAACAACAGACAACGGTGCTACTAGCTTAAAGACAACGCAACCACTAGACACTGACAGGAAAGTGGATCCAAAACAGCACCAGACAGGGCATGACACCCCATGGTAGCCCAGACAAAACCCCACTTTCCCCACACAAAACCTCAGCAGATCAAAGATCAAAGTACCAGCCCTAGTTAATCACCTTCCAAACCAGTTGTACTTCATCATAATCAACTGACAAACAGGATGGCACAGAGAGATAATAGCCCTACCACTAGAGGAGAGATCTGATCTGACAAGAGATAATTCATTCATTCATTCATTCATGGATAGAGGATAATAAACGGCCAGCATCCTTTACTTCATCGATGAAACCAAAAAACAGAGATGCGTTGCAATCTCCTCACCATCACCACACAAAAATCACCATCATCACGACCTTAAACATCAACTGAGGGTACCAGAGACCAATTCATAGCAAAATTAACCATCACACGGACTGACTGACTGACTCACGGACTTGCGGACGACGGATTCCGAGAACGGAGGGGGAAGATAAAATAAGCGAGGCGGCTGAGCGCTTGGACCCAGATCGATCCATCGGCAAAACTAAGACGAGAGGTATTTAGGCGCAATCTATAGAGGGAGAGGGGCGGGGAGATCGCCCTCACTTGGTGCAGTCGCGGGAGATGTGGCCGGGCTCGCCGCAGTTGTAGCAGGAGCGGTCGCCGCCGCCGCCTCCGCCACCGAACCGCCCGCCGCCGCCGCCGCCGAAGCCGCTGCTGGTGGGGCAGTCCCTCGCGATGTGGCCGGGCTCGCCGCAGTTGTAGCAGTTGCCGCCGCCCCCGCCGCCGTAGCCGCCGCCGCCGGCGCCGCCGTTGAAGCAGTCCCTGGCGATGTGGCCTTGCTCGCCGCACTTGTAGCAGCCGCCGCCGCCGCCTCCTCCGCCCCCGGCGGGGCCGTTGACGGAGCAGTCCCTGGCCATGTGGCCAGGCTCGCCGCACTTGAAGCAGGCCCCACCGGCGCCTCCACCGCCGGATCTCCTCTGGCCGCCCCAGCCGCCGCCGCCACCACCACCACCGTACCCACCGCCATACCCGCCAGATCCGTCCCCGCCGCGGGCGCCGAAGCCGCCGCCGCCGCGAGATCCGCCACCGCCGCGGGATCCGAAGCCGCCGCCGCCGCCGCCCGCGCCGCCCTGCACGAAGGATCCGTCGGGGCCGGTGACGTCGACGGCCTTGGTGCGGCCGTCGTCGCCCTCGGAGACGGCGAACTCGACCGCCTCGCCCTCGGCCAGCGAGCGGAAGCCGTCGGCCTTGATGGAGGACTGGTGCACGAAGAGGTCCTCGCTGCCGTCGTCGGGGGAGATGAAGCCGAACCCCTTGGTGTCGTTGAACCACTTGACCGTCCCCTTCATCCGCGCCTCCATCGCCATCGCCGCCGCCCCCGAAACCCTACCGACGAGCAGATTTTTTTCCTCCCTCGCTCGATCGATCGATCTTATCTGCTCGGGGTGGGGGAGGAGGCCGGGCTTATATAGGCGGCGGCGGGCGGGGTATACGAGGAGAGGAGGGAGGGGCGTGGAACAACCCGGGGGCGGATCGGACGGCTGGGGGCGTGCCGGGGGGCGTGATGGACGGCTCGGGGTGGCCTGGGGGACGTGGTTGGACGGGAGGGGGCTGACGTGCGGGGGCCGGGCTTGGCACGTGTGGGCTGGCCAGGTTGGTTTCTGTGGGCAGAGACCATGACCGGTGGGCCGCCGCTCGCCAGGAGGTTGCTGGATCCGGTGTAGGCGGGAATCGAGGCTCTGGGTTGTTGCTAAACGGGTCCAGGACCATGCACCCGTGTGATCGCATGGCATCTGTTTTCTGTTTCAAAAGGTAAAAGGAGGCTGGTGGAATACTTCAAAAAGTAAATCCCATCTCGATTTCACTAGATATTTTGCGTAAAGATCAATTCCGATTTGTTTATGCTTTCTATAACGATTTTGAAGTGCTACGCGTCAACCGACTGATTTTTGTAAAAGTCGGCCAGGCCACGAGCCATTTGATTCAGGATGCTCACCGTACAATCCTTCTTCTTCCTATATACCCCCATTGCAGCAGGGCCTTTGTTGCAGAGCATTTTCGGAACCTAGATCATCATTGCAATAAGAGACTTCTTGTAATTGTGATAGGACTCTTTTTGGAAGAAAAAAACATCTCCCGCTCAGCAACAGGATACTTGTTACAAAAGAGTTGGTTGTTTAACAATGATAGCACAATGCATTTATGTCGGGGGTTTGGTGCGACATATGCCAAAGGATGGCTAATTATGCATGGGGACGATAGAACGTCGCCAGGCCCTCGAAGCGGGATGAGGCGGTACTTCGGACGCCTACGGGATTTACCCAGGTTCGGGGCTCTCCTTGGAGATAACACCACAAATCCTGCTCTGTGGGGACTCCGCGCCATGACTATCGTCAATATAGTAGCTACAAGGTTGCTCCTTGAGCTGTGTTGGCTAGAGGAGGAAGATGAGCAAGGCTCCTCCTTCTCTAGATGAATGTGGATAGCTAAAGTTCTGAACCCCTTGCATGGGGAGATCTGGGGGGTTTATATAGGCCTACCCCCTAGGGGTACAATGGTAATCCGGCCGGGTGCAGGCCCCGGCCGTCAGCGTCTCTGGACGCCGGCTTCTCCGCCGGTTGCTGGGCCCGCCGCTTGGTGGGTCCCGCCGGCTGCTGGGGGCATGTTGGTTAAGTAGGGCCCGCCGTCTGCGGGCCAGGGAGACTGCCTTTTACTCTTGCCTCGCCTCTAATGATGGTGGCTTTGTCGGGGAGGGCATGGATACAGTCCCGTCGCCTGGCGGGCGCTCACTATAGCCACGCCCATCTTATCAGATTAATGGCTCACAGACTCCAAGGGGAGGAGGGGCCGCCTGCTGGATGCCGGCCTGCCCTTGGCGCCGCCTGCTAGGGACTTGCTGCCTTCTGGTAGCTTGCAGACAGGTAGGACCCGCCGCCTACAGGCTGTACCGCCCGCTCGTCGTGGGAGCTTGGCCACCTCTGACTGGGCGATGTCATGGACCGCGTGGCTACAGTGTCGTGCCGGACGAGGGGTGTCCGTATGGTACACTCGCACTGTGGCCACGCATACCCTAGATTCTGGGGTGGCAGGCCACATTGTAGCCACGCCCCGTCTTATCACGGTTAAGTCGGTGCAGACTTTGACGGGCGCGGGGCCGCATGCTAGATGTCGGCTCTCTGGAGCCGCCTGATGATAGCACGTTGCCTTCTGGCCGCCGGCTCGTCGGACCAGACGGCCCAACGATGCGGCCTGGCTTGCAGATGATGGAGGGGCACAGTCGGCCCCGATGTCGTGAAACGCTATTTGTGGTTGATGAAGACACCCGTGGTCAATATCTCTGAAAGTAGTCCCGAAGCTGGTGGGGCACTACGGCCGAGAGCAGAGCAGTGGTGCTTCAGTGGCTTCATATTCCGTAAGATCTAACAAACTTTCCTTCGTCTGTCTCCCGGAGAGGCCGACTGTCAGAAGCCAGCCGTCGAATTTGAAACGTCTGGGAAGATGCCGAGTGGTAAGCCAGCTGGGGAGTGGGCGCGGCGCCCGTTTCCTGCGCGCCACACCGCGCCAGCAGGCCAGACCGGCCTGCCAGCCCACGCGCACGACGGGACGTCGCTGCAGGCTAATACGTCTCCAACGTATCTACTTTTCCAAACACTTTTGCCCTTGTTTTGGACTCTAACTTGCATGATTTGAATGGAACTAACCCGGACTGACGTTGTTTTCAGCAGAATTGCCATGGTGTTGTTTTTGTGCAGAAATAGAAAGTTCTCGGAATGACCTGAAAATCCACGGAGAATTGTTTTGGAAAATATAAAAAAATATCTACAGAAAGATCCACGTCAGGGGGCCCACACCCTGTCCACGAGGGTGGGGGTCGCGCCCCCTCCCCCTGGGCGCACCCCCCTGCCTCCTGGTCCCCCTGATGCTCCACCGACGTACCCCCGGACTCCATATATTCACTTCCGGGGAGAAAAAAATTAGAGAGGAAGAATTATCACGTTTTACGATACGGAGCCGCCACCAAGCCCTAATCTCTCTCGGGAGGGTTGATCTGGAGTCCGTTCGGGGCTCCGGAGAGTGGACATCGTCGCCATCGTCATCATCAAACTTCCTCCATCACCAATTTCATGATGCTCACCGCCGTGCGTGAGTAATCCCATCGTAGGCTTGCTGGACGGTGATGGGTTGGATGAGATTTACCATGTAATCGAGTTAGTTTTGTTAGGGTTTGATCCCTAGTATCCACTATGTTCTAAGATTGATGTTGATATGACTTTGCTATGCTTAATGCTTGTCACTAGGGACCGAGTGCCATGATTTCAGATCTGAACCTATTATGTTTTCATGAATATATGTGTGTTCTTGATCCTATCTTGCAAGTCTATAGTCACCTACTATGTGTTATGATCCGGCAACCCCGAAGTGACAATAATCGGGACCACTCCCGATGATGACCGTAGTTTGAGGAGTTCATGTATTCACTATGTGTTAATGCTTTGGTCTGGTACTCTATTAAAAGGAGGCATTAATATCCATTAGTTTCCACTAGGACCCCGCTGCCACGGGAGGGTAGGACAAAAGATGGCATGCAAGTTTTTTTTCCATAAGCACGTATGACTATATTCGGAATACATGCCTACATTACATTGATGAACTCGAGCTAGTTCGGTGTCACCCTAGGTTATAACTTTTACATGACGAATCGCATCCGACATAATTCCCCATCACCGATCCAATGCCTACGAGCTTTTCACATATTGCTTGTCGCTTATTTACTTTCACGTTGCTACTGTTACAAAAACTACAAAAACACTATCGTTACTTTTATTGCTGTTACCGCTATCTCCATATTACTTTGCTACTAAACTACCTTGCTACAGATACTAAGTTTCCAAGTGTGGTTGAATTGACAACTCAGCTGCTAATACTTAATAGTATTCTTTGGCTCCCCTTGTGTCGAATCAATAAATTTGGGTTGAATACTTTACCCTCGAAAACTATTGCGATCCCCTACACTTGTGGGTTATCAAGACTATTTTCTGGCGCCGTTGCCGGGGAGCATAGCTCTCGCGGGGCTGCACCTCTCCATCAACACCATCATCAACCTCCTCCTCACCATCTCCATGTGTGAGTAGTCTTCTCCGGGGCCGAGGGTTCGTACGTGTAGCTATGTGGTTATCTCTCTCTCCCATGATGTGATCTTCGTTGTGATCATAGGCTATGTTAATCTAGGGTGATCCCATGATATTTCCCCTTCCTCTATGTATTGGATTGATGTACTCACTTGTCTTTATCTAGTATAATCCCCGAGACCAAGGTGACAGCGGTCTATTGGACATGGATTAGAAAAATATTTTCATGAGTGATTTCCTCTCTTGTGTGTTGATTGAAGATTGAGAGTCTCTTGGTGCTTGTCTTTGACTATCCTTTAGTTATGTTGTGGTGATTGTGGGACTCTCTTTGGATGGCCGCGGTGACATTGGGAAATCCTTAGATTGAGAACTACGAACTTTGAGGTGTGCTTTTTTAGCCCTACATAATTCTCGTCCTCTCTTGACCACGAAGGAATGACCTCCGGGTGCGTCTCCATTGCATGTTTTATGGGAAATATCATGTGATTTGATTATGTTAATGTTGTTGGGAGTTGCCACTCGTGAAAGTATGATCCCTAGGCCTTGTTTCCACCATTGCAATACCATTTGTGCTCACGTTTACCACTTGTTTGCTTGCTGCACTTTTTATTACAGATTTATATTACTTTGCTTTGCCATCCATATCACTTACCATTTAACATCTCTTCGCCGAACTAGTGCACCTATACATCTAACAAGTGTATTAGGTGTGTTGGGGAAACAAGAGACTTCTTGTATCTTAGTTGCAGGGTTGCTTGAGAGAGACCATCTTCAACCTCTACTTCCCTGAGTTCGATAAACCTTAGGTCATCCACTTGAGGGAAATTGTTGCTGTCCTACAAACCTCTGCGCTTGGAGGCCCAACATAGTATACAAGAGTAGAAGCGTGTGTAGACATCAATATGCGAAGGGGGGCAGCCAGAGGCGGAGCAGGGGCCCCAGGCGCCCCCTGGCGCGGCCAGGGGTGGGGCCGCGCCAGGTGGCCGCCTGGGCCTCCCCTGGCTCCCCTCTAGCCCCGCTTTGGTTCTTCGCGAAGCTTCCTGTACGCTGATTTTTCCTGTATTTTTCCCGGAATTTTTGGAGCACTTTTAATATGGGGGAAACCTGAAATAGAAAAACAGCAGAAAACAGGAACTGGCACTGTGGTGCACTGAGTTAATAGGTTAGTCCAAATATGATCAAAAGTGTATGGAAATGCATCAATATCATAGCAATATCACACAAAAGGAGCATGAAGCAAGCAGAAATTATAGATACGTTTTGGACGTATCAATTATATTTCTAGAGTTAAAGGTGAAGTGAACTTATTAGTATACATACTTCTACGGTTACCACTCAAGTAGAACAAGTACTTAAGACTCAGAATGATTTAATCTTGAGCCATATTACCTTGTCTTCTCTCGTGTATTAAATGCTCGCAGATTCTAGCTTAGTCCAATGCACGTACACTATTATTATTATCCACACCGTTCGGTCGTGCGAGTGAAAGGCAATAAGGATGATACATGATGAACTAATTGAGATGAGAAAAGCTGGTATGAACTCGACCTCTCTTGTTTTTGTAAATATGATAGTTCATCGTTCCTGATTCAGCTTGTTATGAATGAAACATGCTTGCAATGACAATTAGAGATCATAGCTGCTTATGCCATGCTTAATTAGCTGAGAGTTTATAATGGTCTATCTTATGTGCCAACATGATATTAAATTGGTTGTGATGTGGTATGATGGGGTGGTATCCTCATTTGAATGATTCAAGTGGTCTGATGTGACGCCCCCGATTTGACCGTACACTAATCATACACGCAAATGTGTACGGCCAAGATCACGGACTCACTGGAAGATATCACAACACAACTCTAGACACAAATTAAAATAATAAAAGCTTTATATTACAAGCCAGGGGCCTCGAGGGCTCGAATACACAAGAGTCAACGGAAGCAATAATATCTGTGTACAGACATAAGTTAAACAAGTTTGCCTTAAGAAGGCTAGCACAAAAGTAACAACGATCGAAAAGGCAAGGCCTCCTGCCTGGGACCTCCTAACAACTCCTCGAAGCCGAACTCCACATAGAAACATCCACGGGATCTTCTGGAATCTGGACTCCATCAATCTGGTTGCATCATCCGAGAAGAAGGAACAAAAGGGGGAAAAGGGGGAGCAAAGCAACCGTGAGTACTCATCCAAAGTACTCGCAAGCAAGGATCCACACTACATATGCAATGATATATGTGTAAAGGGGTAATATCTGTGGGCTAAACTGCAGAATGCCAGAATAAGAGGGGGATAACTAATCCAATCGAAGACTACGCTTCTGGCAGCCTCCATCTTGCAGCAGTAGAAGAGAGTAGCCGGAAAGTAACTAGTATCCTCGCTCCTGGTAGCCTCCGTCTTGCAGCAGTAGAAGGGAGTAGATGGTAAGTTCACCAAGTAACATCGTATAGCATAATCCTACCCGGCGATCCTCCATTCGTCGCCCTGTGGGAAAGCGATCACCGGGTTGTATCTGGAACTTGTCTGGGTGTGTTTTATTAAGTCTCCAGTGCTAGTTGTCATGAGATCAGAGTACAACTCCGGGTCGTCCTTTTACCGAAGGACACGGCTATTCGAATAGATTAACTTCCCTGCAGGGGTGCACCACATAACCCAGCACGCTCGATCCCATTTGGCCGGACACACTTTCCTGGGTCATGCCCGGCCTCGGAAGATCAACACGTCGCAACCCTACCTAAGCACAACAGAGAGGTCAGCACGCCGGTCTAAACCCTAAGCGCACGGGGGTCTGGGCCCATCGCCCAATGCACACCTGCACGTTGCGAGGGCGACCGGTAAGCAGACCTAGCCACTCCTAATACCAGAGCGGAGTTCCAGTCCAATCCGGCGCGTACCGCTAAGTCGCTGACGTCAAGAAGGCTTTGGCTGATACCACGACGTCAAGTGCCCATAACTATTCCCACGTAGCTGGTTAGTGCGTATAGGCCAATGGCCAGACTCAGATCAAATACCAAGATCTCGTTAAGCGTGTTATTATGAAATAACCGCGGACAACGACCAGGGCCAGGCCCACCTGTCTCCTAGGTGTTCGCAACCCTCCCTGTCGCTCCGCCATAAAGTAACCATCAAGGGGCTATCGGGAACCCAGGCCCACCACTACCTGTGTGGAACCACCTGCCCCTTCAGCCCCCATATCCGAATCATCATCGTGAGTATGTAATAGTATAATATATACCTGTGATCACCTCCTGAAGTTGGTTTCTGTGGGCAGAGACCATGACCGGTGGGCCGCCGCTCGCCAGGAGGTTGCTGGATCCGGTGTACGCGGGAATCAAGGCTCTGGGTTGTTGCTAAACGGGTCCAGGACCATGCACCCGTGTGAACCAGGGACTCTAGCATGGCATCTGTTTTCTGTTTCAAAAGGTAAAAGGAGGCTGGTGGAATACTTCAAAAAGTAAATATCATCTCGATTTCACTAGATATTTTGTGTGTAAAGAACAATTCCGATTTTGTTTTTGTTTTTCTCTAACGGTTTTGGCGTGCTACGCGTCAATCGGCTGATTTTTTTTTTTTGCAAAAGACGAGCCATCTGATTCATGGTGCTCACCTTACAATCCTTCTTCTCTCTATATAATACCCCATTGCAGCAGGGATTTTGTTGTAGAGCATTTTCGGAACCTGGATCATCATTGCAATAAGAGACTTCTTGTAATTGTGATAGGACTCTCTTTGGAAGAAAAAAACATCTCCCGCTCAGCAACAGGATACTTGTTAAAAAGAGTTGGTTGTTTAACAATGATAGCACAATGCATTTATGTCGGTGGTTTGGTGCGACATATGCCAAAGGATGGCTAATTATGCATGGGGACGATAGAACGTCGCCAGGCCCTGGAAGTGGGATGAGGCGGTACTTCGGACTCCTACGGGATTTACCCAGGTTCGGGGCTCTCCGTGAAGATAACGCCCCTAATCCTGCTCTGCGGGGACTTCGCGTCATGACTATCGTCAATATAGTAGATACAAGGTTGCTCCTTGAGCTGTGTTTGCTAGAGGAGGAAGATGAGCAAGGCTAGCTCTAGCTCCTCCTTCTCTAGATGAATGTGGATAGCTAAATTTCTGAACCCCTTGCATGGGGAGACCAGGGGGGTTTATATCAGGGGCGGAGCTGGAGCTAATCTTACCCTGATGCACCACTTAACCATGGAAAAAAAATTCAAGCATGGATGCTGCATTTTATAGCTTGTAATATGGATTACTAAACATAACATGAGTGTATTTATAAAAGCAAAATGCAACAGTCAATCTGCTTAATTATTGAAAAGGTCTAGCATTCTCAAATTGAAACACATCATCACATATCAAGGTTCATTGACATAAAATATAAAAGCTAGAATCAAATTTTCAAGTAGAACATAGTAACATGCCCAAATCAAAGTACTTAAATCTGCAAAAAAAAAATTACCTGATCGATTTGAATCTGATTGATCGTATCATCGCCACGCCCGGGACAGGACAGGAGATGAGGAGATGGGATTGGTTTGTTTTTTGTTCGCTACAAAAAAAGTTGTTTTTTTGTTTGAGAGAAAGGCTTTGTGCGTGCGTCAAGGCAAGTGCTCGAGCGTGTATACCTTTTTTTTAGAACATCGAGCGTGTACAGCCGGGCTGTTTGGCGCAGCACCGTACCTGGATGAGGATGCATGGCACTGTATACCTTTTGTTGAGACGTGGGCTGCTGGTAGCGGAGCAAAGGGTGCCTCGTGCAGCTGGTTCAAAGGGCCCTGTAGCACTCTTCTTGGCACACCCTGATGCACTGACCTGAAGACCTGATATTTAGCATAATTTTTTTTGCCGGACCCTGTAGCCTGTGCCACAGCCTCAGCCCAAAGGGCTCCGCCCCTGGTTTATATAGGCCTACCCCCCAGGGGCACAATGGTAATCCGGCCGGGTGCAGGCCCCAGACGTCAGCGTCTCTGGACGCCGGCTTCTCCGCCGGCTGCTGGGCCCCGCCTCTTGGTGGGTCTCGCTGGCTGCTGGGGGCATGTCCGTTAAGTGGGGCCCGCCATCTGCGGGTAAGGGTGACTGCCTTTTACTGTTGCCTCGCCTCTGATGACGGTGGCTTTGTCGGGGAGGGCATGGCTATAGTCTCGCCGCCTGGCGGGCGCTCACTATAGCCACGCCCTATCTTATCAGCTTAATGGCTCACAGAGGGGAGGAGGGGCCGCCTCCTGGATGCCGGCCTGCCCTTGCCGCCGCCTTCTGGTAGCTCGCAGACAGGTAGGACCCGTTGCCTGCAGGCTGTACCGCCCGCTCGTCGTGGGAGCATGGCCACCTCTGACGTGGGCGATGTCATGGGCCGTGTGGCTACAGTGCCGTGCCGGGCGAGGGATGTCCGTATGGTACACTCGCACTGTGGCCACGCTTACCCTGGATACCGGGGTGGCAGGCCACATTGTAGCCACGCCCCGTCTTGTCACGGTTAAGAGGGTGCAGACTTTGAGGGGGCGCGGGGGCGCCTGCTAGATGTCGGAACTCTGGAGCCGCCTGATGAAAGCACGCCGCCTTCTGGCAGCCAGCTCATCAGACCAGATGGCCCAACGAGGCGGCCTGGCTTGCGGATGATGGAGGGGCACAGTCGGCCCCGATGTCTTGAAACGCTATTGGTGGTTGATGAAGACACTCGTGGTCAATATCTCCGACAGTAGTCCCCGAAGCTGGTGGAGCACTATGGCCGAGAGCAGAGCAGTGGTGCTTTAGCAGCTTCATATTCCATAAGATCTAACAAACTTTCCTTCGTCTGTCTCCTGGAGAGGCCAACTGTCAGAAGCTAGCCGTCGAATTTGAAACGTCTGGGAAGACGCCGAGTGGTAAACTGTAGCGAGCACGATCCGCATGGACCGAAGTCTCTGTGTTTCAGTGTCATCCCTGGATCGGTAATGCTGACACAGACAGTACTTGAAGGATTTATAACAGAGTTGTAATGCCCAGGATGGGACTATATCTCCTACGTGTCGAGGCACGACTTAAAGATATAAGCCCATCCTAGAATGATCTCAAGTTTGGTATCTTTGCACGACTCATGTAAAAGAGGGATTAAATTGCAAAAGGAGATAGTTGGCTTACACTCGCCACTTCACACAATACATTACATAAGCAAGACATCATTCAAAACATCACAACCCGACTACGGGTGAAGATCCAAAGAAAGATACCAAAACAACATAAAGCCACAGGTCAGGATCGAATCCTAGTAGAAGAACCACTACTGATCGTCGAAACGTCACAAGCATACGACCACTCTCTTCATCGAACTCCCGGTGAAGTACTGATCCATCTCCTGCATCAAACTCGGCTGAACCTGCATCTGGTGTGGTGAAGTAACTGTGAGCCACAGAGGACTCAGCAATCCCGTTCCCGGGTAACATGACTATTTAAGCCTTGGGTGAGGACAAGGCTGAAGAAAGAACAAGAGGTGAAGGAACAACAAGAGTCTGCAGTAGCAACTAGCACTAACTTACGTAAAAGAGAGCGAGAAGAGAAGTGCCTCGGTCGAGAGATGATCACGAAGTGATCCTAACTAAAGCCGGTCAAACATAACCCCACCGAGTTCAACTCCCGAATCCCTATTCGGAAATTGACAGTCACGGTACACACGCTAGTAGTGTATTGAAACATTGTGTCAAGTTATCTACAACCGGATATTAACAAGCTCCCATCTGCCACATAACCACGGGCACGGCTTTCGAAAGTTCAAACCCTGCAGGGGTGTTCCAACTTGGCCCATCACAAGCCCACGATCCGCGGAGTCGCAACTCCAAAAGTGGGAAGACCCGAGTATTCTCGGAATCCCGTGCTCAAGATACTCCGAAACTAAGGTAAGGCTAATCCAGCAAATCCTCCCGGCGTGCCGACACCCTGATAGTAGCCGCGCGTATCTAGTCTCAGGCCACGACCGGATGAGCACAGCGTACAGTGGCCGAAATACCCAAGTTGCCAAGGGGGGCCCCGCACACGACTCTAGTTTGGACCAACACTCACATCGAGCACTGGCCCAGGGGGGTTGAATTAAAATAAAATGGATAGCTAGTCCCTATGCAAGTTTTATTAGTTATTAGGCGAATAGTACCAATGTTGGGACTTGCTGGAAAAGACTTAGCACTTAGCGGTTTATCAAGGGGGTCCCATACACCCCAACCGTGTTAGGAACGCAAAATCAAGGAACATAACATCGGTTTATACGGTTCCTAACGGCATGAGTGGAACAAATCACCAAGCAAAAGGCTTAGCCTTCCACCCTTGCCAATATATAGAGGATTTCATTTAAGCATTTATATAGTGTGATATAACCCAACCACTTCAACATGAAGCAAGCATCTTCAATCTTCACCTGCAACTAACAATGCTATAAGAGGGGCTGAGCGAAGCGTACTTAGCCATTCAACGGTTTGCATAGGTAGGGTGGTTAGACAGGTTCATGGTTACAATAGGAGGCTGACAGGAAAACATGGGCATCGAGGCAATATACTAAAGAGCGATACTCTAGCAATAGGCAGAGATAGTAATGGTATCCGGGTTCGGTCATCTTGCCTGGAATTCCACAGAGGGAGAAGAACGGATCCACGAAGTAGACGGAGCAACATAGACGAGCGAATCCTCACAACTCCGGATCGAAAACGAAGCTAACAAGAGAAGCAACCGGAAAGAAAGAAACAACACGGTAAACACACAAGCATAAACATGTCATACGATGCACATCCAAGTATGATGCATGTCCGGTTTAAATATGCATGGCATGGCAAAGTGCACAAACAAAACTACAAGTTAAGTGGAGCTCAATATGCAACGAGTTGCATATTGACGAAACACCACATTTTAATTATTTAATGGACTCTCGCTATTTACAAGACAAGATTAAATGTTTGTTAACATGGCAAGAGGTGGAGCATAAAAAGACTACACTATTTAGGCATTTTAAATGAGGCCGGAAGAACAACAACAATTCCCGGAAAATCCCCATGAGCATGTTTAGTAATTATAAGCAAACAACAATTAAACATTTTAGTGTTGTTAACATGATGCGGATGACATGAACAAGTTTATGCAATTTAGTTAAACATTAACATGAAGAGATGTGAAGCACTTGTCACCGTGGTGGAAGGAAAGGGTGCCACGGCAACAATTCCGAAAATGATGCCACGGCAACATATCGGTTCCGGTAACTCGTTGAGAGTCCGGTGCAAAAGGAAAGATGGCGTGAGCGAGTCAAACGAGATGAAAGGTGGGGCGATCCCATCACCGGGTTCCCACGAGTCGGTGACGAGGCAACCGAGGAACATGACAAACGGACGAAACGGCACGGAGCACACACGGGAAACATTTCATACAACACAAGCAAGCATCTCACGGGTCATCGTCTCGGGGTTATACCTTCGAAACACTCGTTTCGGGGCGGTTCGAGATCGTAGAGGAAGGAGTCGTTCTCGGGAGTCGGGGTACACTGTTGGGGAACGTAGTATTTTAAAATTTTCCTACGATCACGCAAGATCTATCTACCAGATGCATAGCAACGAGAGGGGAGAGTGAGTCTACGTACCCTCGTAGACCAAAAGCGGAAGCGTTAGAACAACGCGGTTGATGTAGTCGTACGTCTTCACGGCCCGACCGATCAAGCACCGAAACTACGGCACCTCCGAGTTCTAGCACACGTTCAGCTCGATGACGTCCCTCGAACTCCGATCCAGTCGAGTGTCGAGGGAGAGTTCCGTCAGCACGACGGCGTGGTGACGATCTTGATGTTCTACCGTCGCAGGGCTTCGCCTAAGCACCGCTACAATATTTATCGAGGAGAACTATGGTGGAGGGGGGCACCGCACACGGCTAAGAGATCAAGAGATCAATTGTTGTGTCTAGAGGTGCCCCCCTGCCCCCGTATATAAAGGAGGGAGGGAGAGGCCGGCCCTAGAGGGGGCGCACCAAGTGTGGGGAGTCCTACTAGGACTCCCAAGTCCTAGTAGGATTCCCCTTTCCTTTCCGGAGTAGGAGAGAAGGAAAGAGGGGGAGAGGGAGAAGGAAAAGGGGGCTGCACCCCTTGTCCAATTCGGACCAGAGGGGGGTGCATGCCTTCTTCCTTTTGGCCTCTCTCCTCTATTCCCGTAACTCCCCGGTACTCCGAAAATACCCGAATCACTCGGAACCTTTCCGATGTCCGAATATAGTCGTCCAATATATCGATTTTTACGTCTCGACCATTTTGAGACTCCTCGTCATGTCCCCGATCTCATCCGGGACTCCGAACTCCTTCGGTACATCAAAACTCATAAACTCATAATAAAACTATCATCGAAACCTTAAGCGTGCGGACCCTACGGGTTCGAGAACTATGTAGACATGACCGAGACACGTCTCCGGTCAATAACCAATAGCGGAACCTGGATGCTCATATTGGCTCCCACATATTCTACGAAGATCTTTATCGGTCAAACCGCATAACAACATACATTGTTCCCTTTGTCATCGGTATGTTACATGCCCGAGATTCGATCGTCGGTATCTCAATACCTAGTTCAATCTCGTTACCAACAAGTCTCTTTACTCGTTCCGTAATACATCATCCCGCAACTAACTCATTAGCTGCAATGCTTGCAAGGCTTATAGTGATGTGCATTACCGAGTGGGCCCAGAGATACCTCTCCGACAATCGGAGTGACAAATCCTAATCTCGAAATACGCCAACCCAACAAGTACCTTCGGAGACACCTGTAGAGTACCTTTATAATCACCCAGTTACGTTGTGACGTTTGGTAGCACACAAAGTGTTCCTCCGGTATTCGGGAGTTGCATAATCTCATAGTCATAGGAACATGTATAAGTCAAGAAGAAAGCAATAGCAGTAAAACTTAAACGATCATAGTGCTAAGCTAACGGATGGGTCTTGTCCATCAGATCATTCTCCTAATGATGTGATCCCGTTGATCAAATGACAACTCATGTCTATGGCTAGGAAACATAACCATCTTTGATCAATGAGCTAGTCTAGTAGAGGCATACTAGGGACACTCTGTTTTGTCTATGTATTCACACATGTATTAAGTTTCTGGTTAATACAATTCTAGCATGAATAATAAACATTTATCATGATATAAGGAAATAAATAATAACTTTATTATTGCCTCTAGGGCATATTTCCTTCATACACGTGTAGTCGTTCACATCCCGTTCGGAGAGGTACTTGCGGTCTCGGCGACGGTAGGGGTACACGGCGACGGTAGTTGTTCACGTTCGTAGATGTACTCGTCATCGTAGCCGTTCGGTCGTCGTGGTACTTGGTCGTGGTACATGGCATCGGTAGATGTACTCGTTCCGTTCGGTCTTGCCGGTCTCGTCTCGAGTCGTAGTTGTACATGTCGTCGAGGTACTTGTTACATCGCGATCGTAGGGGTACTTGGTGTTTCCGGGCGTCGGTAGTCGTACACGGGGGTCGTCGAGCGTAGTGGTACTCATTTCCGTAGATGTTCGGGTGCATACGTAGAGGTACTTGGTCTCGGCGACGGTAGTCGTACTCGGTCGTAGACGTTCCGTAGAGGTACACGGGCGACGGTAGGGGTACTTGCGTCGATCTTGCCAAAACCTGCTGGACCAAAACAACAACATATCCGACGGAAAAACACAGCAGCAGCAGTTCGAGCTCCCTGGGACGACGAGGTCATGGCAGCAGCAAAACTCGGAGAGGCACTGGAGGTGCTCGGGCGACTCTTGGCGACGGGGCCGGCACGCTGGCTGCCTTGGCGCGCGGAGGAAGACCGCGGGGAGGCGGAGAGCAAGGCGACGGTGGAGGACGGCTGGGGCGCACGAACTGCAGAGGAGGCTTGAGGGCGCTGGCCAGCTCGCGGCAGAGGAGGACGGGACGATGGCGAGGCGCAGCTCCTGGCGCTGGTGGTGCGCTCCAAGGGGCGGCGACGGAGGGGCGAGGCGCACGGCGCGCGGCCTGGCTGGCCTCGAGTGCTCGAGGACGGGCGCGGGGTGGGACGACCGGGCTCCTGGTCGCTGGGCCAGCGAGGCGAGGTAGCCGCGGCGTGCTGGAGAGGAGGGAACGGGTCGCTGCGAGGCGACGGAGGGAGCTGCGACCCATGCGCGCGCCGATGGGAGATGGAGGGCGCAACTCGAGGGTGCGGGCGCCGGGCTTCGGCCTACTTGGATGCGGAGAGGAGGGAGCCGCGCAAGAGATCGAGGGAGCGGGACTCGGGGTCGGGAATCGGGCGATGCGAGGGGATCGAGAGGATGAGGTGCTGGCGGCGGGGGAAAGGAGAGCGAGGGGAGGAGCGCTGGCTCGGGGCAGTCGGTCGCTAGGGTTCGGCCGGCTGGGCCTGGGCTGAAGGCAGGCTGCGGCTGGAGTTGGCTGGTGGGCCTGGGAGGCCCAAGTGGGCTAAAGGAGGCCCAAGATGGACTCTCCAGCCTCACTCTTCTTAGGTCTTTATTTAAAACAGAAAAGAAAGAAGAAAGAAAAGGTTAGGGGAGAGATTTAATCACGGAGTTGAATCTCTGGACTCACACAAAATGTCAGGGATTTAATTAAAATAGAAGGAGGGTTTCTGGAAGATGAAAATTCAAACAAGTTTGAATAAATGTCGAACTGTTTGAATTTAGAAAACCCATTAGATGACGTCCAAATGGGTTGGAATTTCAAGAGATGGCCCTACACATTAGATGTGATTTATGGGAAGATTTGGAACATTTATGGAAGAAGTAAAATTGCAACACAATTTTACTAAAAGGCCTCAAAGGAAGAAATGAAGTTGCATTGGATAAAAGAAAATTGAAGAATGGTGCAATTGTGTTATAGGTGATTCCAAGGAATGGAATATTTATTAATATAGCTCCCTAATAATATTGAGAGGCTTTTATATGTTATAAAGAGAAGTCATCCTTCCCTCGATTTAAATGGACCGAAGGTCCACACGATTTATTTAAGTTGAGATGCAAAATAAATATGACATGATGGCATGATGACATGATGCAATGCAAAAATAAATAACACAAGCAAAATAAAACACACGGGAGTCCCGGAACATCTGGAATCTTCTGGAATCTTCTGGAATCTTCTGGGACGTCGGTCTTCGGGCGTCACAACTCTCCCACACTAACAGAGGATCTCGACCCGAGATCCTAGAGATATCACCGGGTAAAAACGGAAGAAGAAGAGGTAAAACAAAGTTGCTTCTTTGACAGACGAGTGAAACCACGAACCTTGAGAGGTTGAACAAAATGAAAGAAGAATACAACGGAGATGAACGAATATGAAAACTTCGTTAGAAAAAAAGAGGACAAGGAACATTACGAGAACCTTGTAGGTTGAAAGACAAGAAACAAGAGCTTACGACCCAAAAGAATATGAAACTGCAACGGTATATCCAAGGAATAAAATGACAGAATTTGGACAACACTCCGTCTGAAAATGGAAGGAATCAACATGAATTTGAGGAGATGGAATGATACTTGAAGAAAACAACAGCATATTGCCTCCGAAATAATTAAAAGAATGTTACAAGGGGTAAGACAGATTTCAGACAGCACTCCGGTTGAAAAGAGCGGCAAAAACTTGATAAGATGATGGAACTAGAATGGAGGACACAACACTCCGGTAAAATGATGAGCAAGGTAAAAAAACACATGATCTCGATAAAACGATATGATGGTTTGGAGAGAGCAACATCACAATGCCTCCGGAATGAAAGAATATAGAATATAGTTCAATGAAAGAAATGAACGGAGAAAAGTATGACAACTTCTCTCAAAAATGAATTTGAAAGAGCATCCTTACGAAGAAGGGTTGAACGGAGTTGTTGGAAAAAAACAACAACGAAAAGAATAAGCTCGATGTGGGCTTATGGAAAACATCTCAAAATTAAGAGGTGATAACCAGCCACTGAGGAGAACATTTGATTGGATTGAGATCAACAAGGAGACGATAAACTTATTTCGTGTGAATGATAAATGAAGAACTTGGGTCATTTATAAGCACCATAATTGCAACAATCCTTAGGGAAAGCTTTTAGATGAAAATACGACCCAAGATAACTCCAAGAAATAAAAATGAGGGGTTGAAAGGATCTCCTAAAGAGAAAGAATTGATGGTTTTAAATATCTCATTCTTGATAACTCGTGAATCATGAAACGAGAAGGAATTGTCAAGAATGACATAACACCATCTGAAAAGATAAGGTAGAAAGAATTGCAATTGGAAAGCAAGATGAAGAATGCTTGAGCTCCAACAAGAATCTTGAAGAAAACTTCAAGGATGAATTAAATGATGATGAACCACCATGAAGAACTCCGGTAAAGAAAGCATGAGAAGTGAAAGATGAAAAGAATAAGATTCAAGACCTGCGATGAATCAGATAGAACTCCAGAAAACAAGATGAAGAATTTAGAACCGAGAATATGATATGATGAACAAGCTCCAGACAAAAGAATTAAATCACCTTGAAGGAATAAGAATAAGAATTATGTCATGCATCTCCTTCACCAATTTAAATTGATGACAACCAAAGGATTTGGCATACTACTTATTCTCGTTGGAAAGAATTAAAGAGAGATCTAGCACAACCTTGGATAAATATTCAACGAAGCACCGGTAGGATTGTGAAAAGAACAATTGAATTGATATGATAACAACGGAAGAGTAACTTGAAAGAACCACCGTAAGAATATGGAGACGAACGAAGAGGCATCAATGAAGAATATTTGGAGGACGAAGTTGAAAACTGAGAACGAAGAAATCTTCTGAGATGATGGCCTTCGGAGGATCACAATGGAAAGAATTCATGAAATGCTTCGGATGGTTATGAAAATAATTCCTCACAATCGGAACAATAATGAGGATGGCATGAAGCTAGAACCACGAATCTTCAAGAAGACGACCAAGATTTAAGAGAAACTCTTCTCCGGTCTTCAAATGTTGAGAATGAAGACGAGAATACCATGAAGAATTTCGAGATACTCCGGACGAATGACAAGAGGAAGGTGGAGCTAAAGATGGAAATAATTGAAAACAAGCTTGGAGAAGGCATGTGACTGATGGAAAACATTCTTACGTCACACTTTGAAAAGAATTTTAGAATAACTCCAGAAAATAGAAGAGTCAGGTAAGATCCTGGAAAAGACCTGTGGGTTAGGGCCCACTCAAAGAAATCACCGTTAGAAAAGATTGCTTGCGAGATATAGCACCGGTTGAATTAAATGGCTTGGATGAGATATCAATCTCAAAATAGTTTGAACGGATTAAGAATGGAATTATGAATCTTCAGCACTCCGGATATGAATAGCAAGAGGAGAATGATTAATTGGTGCATCGGAATAAGAAAGCATTGCGAAATGAGGAAAAGGATAAGATCAACACCGAAATCTTGAATTACATCCACCGACAGAATTTGAGAACAAAAGAATGATGAACTTGAAGCTCTTGAGCATCTTCCTGAGAGATCACCGGATAAGAACATTGAAGGAAAAGAATGAAGAAACATCAGATGAATAAAATGGATACTTCATTTGAGAATTCTTGCTCTAAGAAGAAGAAGGGTGGGAGGGTGGGGAAAACAAAGACATCTTGGGACGAACAAAATGGACACCGGTTGAAAAGGATTAACATGAAGATCTTGATGGTCAATAAGAATTAGCACTCCCATAGAAATATGAGAACACCGATGAAGAAAGGTATGGAATCAACATTTGACATCGAAGCAACTCGAATACCAGAATCAAAATGAAAACAAGGATAGAATGTTGCAGAAGAATCTTCACAATATCATCCGAACAGAGAATTGAACGGATGAATTCCGCAGGTACATCAACTTGACGAGAAGCCACTTGGAGAATAAAAGGTAAATAAAAAGGAACAAGGATCAGATAGAACAAATACAAGATAGAAGCTTCGTTCGACATCTTCGTGCTGAAAGCTCATGGAACGTGTTACAAAAGGGTTTTGCAATCCCCGGATCAGCATAGCCAAGGATCCTTTAAGATGCAACTCCCGATCGGAACAAGCCCATAAAACCACTTCACTCAATGTAGAACCCCGAACTTCATATCGTGCATTCGTTGGAAGAATGCCTAGAACTACTGGATGAACCCACCTATTAATTTCCGAAAGTTTCCAGTTATGCAATCAGGTGTTGGGGATACAGGGGAAGCACCGCGCAATCAACTCTAAACCTACATCCAGCTGTATCCATCCTTCAACACATAACTAGTCTTTCTCGGAAACCGTTTACCTCGGACCTTCGAAACGCATCCACTATACAAGCTATGGCAATACTCCCGAACTACCTCCCTAGTACTGGGTGATGTCGGGGTTATCTTGCCACTAACCGCATAGGAGAGTTTTCGATGTCGGCCGTCTTAAGTATTCTAGTACTACCGCCATGGATTTGTGACAACAACACCTCGGAGCTCAACTCCCCGGGACACTGCCACAACCCCTAATGACAGGAGGCATCGAGAACAATGTTCTCGTCACAAAGACATCGAAACAATCCAAACAATACTCGCGAGATCCTAAAAATAAATTTGGTGCAATTTTTGAAAGTAGAAGAGTCAAGAGTAATCGTCAGGAGTCCTCACCAGAGTGAAAGGGGATGAGAAGCAAAGAAATCCTACTCTCCGATATATATAGGACTCAAAACATTTTCAGTGTGTGCCTAGACTCAACCGTCAACGATTCGATCAATCAGTGGGGGCTTCTAGGTCGGAGAAGGCTCTGATACCAACTTGTAATGCCCAGGATGGGACTATATCTCCTACGTGTTGAGGCACGACTTAAAGATATAAGCCCATCCTAGAATGATCTCAAGTTTGGTATCTTTGCATGACTCATGTAAAAGAGGGATTAAATTGCAAAAGGAGATAATTGGCTTACACTCGCCACTTCACACAATACATTACATAAGCAAGACATCATTCAAAACATCACAACCCGACTACGGGTGAAGATCCAAAGAAAGATACCAAAACAACATAAAGCCACAGGTCAGGATCGAATCCTAGTAGAAGAACCACTACTGATCGTCGAAACGTCACAAGCATATGACCACTCTCTTCATCGAACTCCCGGTGAAGTACTGATCCATCTCCTGCATCAAACTCGGCTGAACCTGCATCTGGTGTGGTGAAGTAACTGTGAGCCACAGAGGACTCAGCAATCCCGTTCCCGGGTAACATGACTATTTAAGCCTCGGGTGAGGACAAGGCTGAAGAAAGAACAAGAGGTGAAGGAACAACAAGAGTCTGCAGCAGCAACTAGCACTAACTTACGTAAAAGAGAGCGAGAAGAGAAGTGCCTCGGTCGAGAGATGATCACGAAGTGATCCTAACTAAAGCCGGTCAAACATAACCCCACCATGTTCAACTCCCGAATCCCTATTCGGAAATTGACAGTCACGGTACACACGCTGGTAATGTATTGAAACATTGTGTCAAGTTATCTACAACCGCATATTAACAAGCTCCCATCTGCCACATAACCGCGGGGACGACTTTCGAAAGTTCAAACCCTGCAGGCGTGTTCCAACTTGGCCCATCACAAGCCCACGATCCGCGGAGTCGCAACTCCAAAAGTGGGAAGACCCGAGTATTCTCGAAATCCCGTGCTCAAGATACTCCGAACTAAGGTAAGGCTAATCCAGCAAATCCTCCCGGCGTGCCGACACCCTGATAGTAGCCGCGCGTATCTAGTCTCAGGCCACGACCGGATGAGCACAGCGTACAGTGGCCGAAATACCCAAGTTGCCAAGGGGGGCCCCGCACACGACTCTAGTTTGGACCAACACTCATATCGAGCACTGGCCCAGGGGGGTTGAATTAAAATAAAAGGGATAGCTAGTCCCTATGCAAGTTTTATTAGTTATTAGGCGAATAGTACCAATGTTGGGACTTGCTGGAAAAGACTTAGCACTTAGCGGTTTATCAAGGGGGTCCCATACACCCCAACCGTGTTAGGAACGCAAAATCAAGGAACATAACACCGGTTTATACGGTTCCTAACGGCATGAGTGGAACAAATCACCAAGCAAAAGGCTTAGCCTTCCACCCTTGCCAATATATAGATGATTTCATTTAAGCATTTATATAGTGTGATATAACCCAACCACTTCAACATGAAGCAAGCATCTTCAATCTTCACCTGCAACTAACAATGCTATAAGAGGGGCTGAGCGAAGCGTACTTAGCCATTCAACGGTTTGCATAGGTAGGGTGGTTAGACAGGTTCATGGTTACAATAGGAGGCTGACAGGAAAACATGGGCATCGAGGCAATATACTAAAGAGCGATACTCTAGCAATAGGCAGAGATAGTAATGGTATCCGGGTTCGGTCATCTTGCCTGGAATTCCACAGAGGGAGAAGAACGGATCCACTAAGTAGACGGAGCAACATAGACGAGCGAATCCTCACAACTCCGGATCGAAACCGAAGCTAACAAGAGAAGCAACCGGAAAGAAAGAAACAACACGGTAAACACACAAGCATAAACATGTCATACGATGCACATCCAAGTATGATGCATGTCCGGTTTAAATATGCATGGCATGGCAAAGTGCACAAACAAAACTACAAGTTAAGTGGAGCTCAATATGCAACGAGTTGCATATTGACGAAACACCACATTTTAATTATTTAATGGACTCTCGCTATTTACAAGACAAGATTAAATGTTTGTTAACATGGCAAGAGGTGGAGCATAAAAAGACTACACTATTTAGGCATTTTAAATGAGGCCGGAAGAACAACAACAATTCCCGGAAAATCCCCATGAGCATGTTTAGTAATTATAAGCAAACAACAATTAAACATTTTAGTGTTGTTAACATGATGCGGATGACATGATCAAGTTTATGCAATTTAGTTAAACATTAACATGAAGAGATGTGAAGCACTTGTCACCGTGGTGGAAGGAAAGGGTACCACGGCAACAATTCCGAAAATGATGCCACGGCAACATATCGGTTCCGGTAACTCGTTGAGAGTCCGGTGCAAAAGGAAAGATGGCGTGAGCGAGTCAAACGAGATGAAAGGTGGGGCGATCCCGTCACCGGGTTCCCACGAGTCGGTGACGAGGCAACCGAGGAACATGACAAACGGACGAAACGGCACGGAGCACACACGGGAAACATTTCATACAACACAAGCAAGCATCTCACGGGTCATCGTCTCGGGGTTATACCTTCGAAACACTCGTTTCGGGGCGGTTCGAGATCGTAGAGGAAGGAGTCGTTCTCGGGAGTCGGGGTACACGTGTAGTCGTTCACATCCCGTTCGGAGAGGTACTTGCGGTCTCGGCGACGGTAGGGGTACACGGCGACGGTAGTTGTTCACGTTCATAGATGTACTCGTCATCGTAGCCGTTCGGTCGTCGTGGTACTTGGTCGTGGTACATGGCATCGGTAGATGTACTCGTTCCGTTCGGTCTTGCCGGTCTCGTCTCGAGTCGTAGTTGTACATGTCGTCGAGGTACTTGTTACATCGCGATCGTAGGGGTACTTGGTGTTTCCGGGCGTCGGTAGTCGTACACGGGGGTCGTCGAGCGTAGTGGTACTCATTTCCGTAGATGTTCGGGTGCATACGTAGAGGTACTTGGTCTCGGCGACGGTAGTCGTACTCGGTCGTAGACGTTCCGTAGAGGTACACGGGCGACGGTAGGGGTACTTGCGTCGATCTTGCCAAAACCTGCTGGACCAAAACAACAACATATCCGACGGAAAAACACAGCAGCAGCAGTTCGAGCTCCCCGGGACGACGAGGTCATGGCAGCAGCAAAACTCGGAGAGGCACTGGAGGTGCTCGGGCGACTCTTGGCGATGGGGCCGGCACGCTGGCTGCCTTGGCGCGCGGAGGAAGACCGCGGGGAGGCGGGGAGCAAGGCGACGATGGAGGATGGCTGGGGCGCACGAACTGCAGAGGAGGCTTGAGGGCGCTGGCCAGCTCGCGGCAGAGGAGGACGGGACGATGGCGAGGCGCAGCTCCTGGCGCTGGTGGTGCGCTCCAAGGGGCGGCGACGGAGGGGCGAGGCGCACGGGGCGCGGCCTGGCTGGCCTCGAGTGCTCGAGGACGAGCGCGGGGTGGGACGACCGGGCTCCTGGTCGCTGGGCCAGCGAGGCGGCGAGGCGAGGTAGCCGCGGCGTGCTGGAGAGGAGGGAACGGGTCGCTGCGAGGCAACGGAGGGAGCTGCGACCCATGCGCGCGCCGATGGGAGATGGAGGGCGCAGCTCGAGGGTGCGGGCATCGGGCTTCGGCCTACTTGGATGCGGAGAGGAGGGAGCCGCGGAGGAGATCGAGGGAGCGGGACTCGGGGTCGGGAATCGGGCGATGCGAGGGGATCGAGAGGATGAGGTGCTGGCGGCGGGGGAAAGGAGAGCGAGGGGAGGAGCGCTGGCTCGGGGCAGTCGGTTGCTAGGGTTCGGCCGGCTGGGCCTGGGCTGAAGGCAGGCTGCGGCTGGAGTTGGCTGGTGGGCCTGGGAGGCCCAAGTGGGCTAAAGGAGGCCCAAGCTGGACTCTCCAGCCTCACTCTTCTTAGGTCTTTATTTAAAACAGAAAAGAAAGAGGAAAGAAAAGGTTAGGGGAGAGATTTAATCACGGAGTTGAATCTCTGGACTCACACAAAATGTCAGGGATTTAATTAAAATAGAAGAAGGGTTTTTGGAAGATGAAAATTCAAACAAGTTTGAATAAATGTCGAACTGTTTGAATTTAGAAAACCCTTTAGATGACGTCCAAATGGGTTGGAATTTCAAGAGATGGCCCTACACATTAGATGTGATTTATGGGAAGATTTGGAACATTTATGGAAGAAGTAAAATTGCAACACAATTTTACTAAAAGGCCTCAAAGGAAGAAATGAAGTTGCATTGGATAAAAGAAAATTGAAGAATGGTGCAATTGTGTTATAGGTGATTCCAAGGAATGGAATATTTATTAATATAGCTCCCTAATAATATTGAGAGGCTTTTATATGTTATAAAGAGAAGTCATCCTTTCCTCGATTTAAATGGACCGAAGGTCCACACGATTTATTTAAGTTGAGATGCAAAATAAATATGACATGATGGCATGATGACATGATGCAATGCAAAAATAAATAACACAAGCAAAATAAAACACACGGGAGTCCCGGAACATCTGGAGTCTTCTGGAATCTTCTGGAATCTTCTGGGACGTCGGTCTTCGTGCGTCACAAGAGTGGCAATCACACACTTATTACAACGAATGTCTCAAAAGAGAACTTATTACAAAAGTCTATGGCTTAAGGCCATCTAACTAAATAACAGCGGAAGGCTTGGAAGATAAGTGAGTCCATCAACTCCAACGGCATAGCTGAGTGCATGACAAACGAACTAGCACGTCTTACTCCTCGTGTGAAAAGTCTGCAACGTAACATGTTGCAGCCCGAAACGGGTCAGCACATGGAATATGCTGGCAAGATAACACAGTAGAGCAAGTAACAGAGTAAAGGATAACACTATATGCATATTTGGCTGGTGGAGACTCTATGGTTAAAGTTTTTGCGTAAAGCCAATTTTTTCCTACAACAAAGGAATATATTTTATTTTAACTATCATGGTAGTTGAAACATCATTGAGAAGGTACCTCCAACTCAATCCCAATTAAAGTAGTCATCATTAACCCAACAAATTAATTTTAGAGTGATGAGATCAACCAATAATTCAAGTACCAGATACTCAAGATTGTCCATAACCGGGGACACGGCTAATCATGATCAGTTTGTACACTATGCAGAGGTTTGTGCACTTTTCCCCACAAGACTCGATCTCCTTCATTGGATTTCTTGCACTGCATGGTGTTTGAGAAACGGATGACCGAGACACAGTCTTTCAGAAGCATTCACTCTTTACCTCAGGTGGACCGGTACACCTACTTTCCCCTACATCTGGCTAGTCCACCACGAAAGAGCTCAAACAACTTACTCATACTATGCCAGAGCCTATAATGGCATTGTGGCTGCACACAAAAGTTTCCAGCATGAATAGTTTTATGATCCCTTTGAGCCTGGGTGCCATTCCATAGGAAAAATCACACGGTACCCCCGGGATTTCCTAGGACAACACATGATTCTCCAGGTGCCCTACAACCAATCCACCCAGATGTGTATTCAAGTAGGCACCTTAAGTTGAACCATTAATTAACATCTCACATCTGTCATGGATTTCACTCAAACCCAAACCACGTCTACGAGCATAGCATGGCAACCTAAGCATAACGTAGAAGTAACTCCCAAGGGCTTGAAAATAATGCAGGTAATAGGTTCTACCTCAATCTAGTTCCCAGACCCACAAGTTAAGAGATCCAACTCATGCAATGTGTGAGGGTTTGATCTAATGCATAAAAACTGGGTAATAAAGGGGTATGATCAAAGTGTTACTTGCCTTGCTGATGATTCGCAAAACCTAGAGACTCGTAGTAGCACGTTTCGCACTTCGGGAATTCTATCGCAAGCAAACAATAGTATACATAAGAAATCAAGCTAAGATGCACAAACAGAACTCCAAATAAGAAGATCTAACCGAAAAGTTCAACTTAAGAACTCCGGTTTGCAAAAATAAACAAATCAAACGGAGCAACGAAACTCAAACTGCGAAAGAAACAAGATCTGTTTACTAGATTGATCTAAAGTCAAATTTTACAGTAGCAAAACCTTGTTCAAGTTGGTTAAACGGAAAGTGGGCTTCGAGGCGAAGATCTGGGCTTTTGAATCGCCTGATTCCGTCTCTCGAGCGAAAAGAAAAACTAAAAACAAGATCAGGGCAGAAATCGCGATCGAAAATAATCGCAGAAAAGCCCCGAAAATGAAAACTGACGAACAGGCTAACGAACGAACGTTCGCTGTCTGTGACTAACGGGCGAACCGCGTTTGGTAAGACAAACATACAGACGAACGTCCCCAAACTAACTAAACCGAAAAAAACGAACCGATCTATAAAAAAACGGATCTAAGGTTTACTAAAAAAACGAACGGTTTTCTAAAAGAAAAACCGGCGGCTACCTCGCGAACGAAACGGTGGCGGCGGCAGTCTCCGGCGGCGGCGGCGGTGGGTGGCGGCGGCGGTGGCAGCTCGCGGCGGCGCGGCGGCGGGAAGGCGGCGGCGGCTCGGTTTCATTAGATATTTTGCGTAAAGATCAATTCCGATTTGTTTTTGCTTTCTCTAACCCCCATTGCAGCAGGGCCTTTGTTGCAGAGCATTTTCGGAACCTGATCATCGTTGCAATATGAGACTTCTTGTAATTGTGATAGGACTCTCTTTGGAAGAAAAAAACATTTCCCGCTCAGCAACAGGATACTTGTTACAAAAGAGTTGGCTGTTTAACAATGATAGCACAATGCATTTATGTCGGGGGTTTGGTGCGACATGTGCCAAAGGATGGCTAATTATGCATGGGGACGATAGAACGTCGCCAGGCCCTGGAAGCGGGATGAGGCGGTACTTCGGACGCCTACGGGATTTACCCAGGTTCGGGGCTCTCCATGGAGATAACACACCTAATCCATGAGTTGTGTTGGCTAGAGGAGGAAGATGAGCAAGGCTAGCTCTAGCTCTTCCTTCTCTAGATGAATGTGGGTAGCTAAATTTCTTAACCCCTTGCATGGGAGACCTGGGGGGTTTATATAGGCCTACCCCCTAGGGGTACAATGGTAATCCGGCCTGGTGCAGGCCCCGGACGTCAGCGTCTCTGGACGCCGGCTTCTCCGCCGGCTGCTGGGCCCCGCCGCTTGGTGGGTCTCACCGGCTGCTGGGCCCCGCCGCTTGGTGGGTCTCGCCGGTTGCTGGGGGCAAGTCTGTTAAGTGGGACCCGCCGTCTGCGGGTAAGGGTGACTGCCTTTTACTGTTGCCTCGCCTTTGATGACGGTGGCTTTGTCGGGGAGGGCATGGCTACAGTCTCGCCGTCTGGCGGGCGCTCACTATAGCCACGCCCTATCTTATCAGCTTAATGGCTCACAGACTCCAAGGGGAGGAGGGGCCGCCTCCTAGATGCCGGCCTGCCCTTGGCGCTGCCTTCTGGTAGCTCGCAGACAGGTAGGACCCGTTGCCTGCAGGCTGTACCGCCCGCTCGTCATGGGAGCATGGCCACCTCTGACATGGGCGATGTCATGGGCCGCGTGGCTACAGTGCCGTGCCGGGCGAGGGATGTCCGTATGGTACACTCGCACTATGGCCACGCTTACCCTGGATACCGGGATGGCAGGCCACATTCACTAGTAGAGAACAGGCCTTTTGCCCCGGTTGGTAAGGGCCTTTTGCCCCGGTTCTTGAACCGGGACTAAAGGGTCGGTACTAATGCCCTAGCCCTTTAGTCCCGGTTCAATCTAGAACCGGGACATATGGGTCTCCACGTGGCCTGTGCGCGGAGCCCAGGCAGGAGGGCCTTTGGTCCCGGGTGGTGGCACCAACCGGGACCAAAAGGCATCAACGCGTCAGCATTTCTGTGGCTGTGATTTTTTTTAAAGATGGGGGGGGGG
>LR738716.1:4850791-4879836 GCA_902687465.1 Secale cereale
TGGGGGGTTAATTTAGGTGTTTCATATGTTGTGTTAGCTAGCTAATTAATAGAGAGAAGTGTCCTCTCTTATGTCCGTGCTTGGTCGACGCTACGTACTACACATATGTATAGAGAGGACTAGACACGCTAGCTAGCTAGCTAGTAAGCAAACGAAGGAAACAGAAGATCGTCATCAACATGTATATGCATACAGAGAGAAGTGATATCGACCACCTCTCCTTCTCCGAGAGATTGGTCGAACAACAAGTTCTCGTATATCTATCCAACACTACCGGGTACATATATACAATAACTATCTCTTACAAATATAATCTCCTATCATATGGACGCATGGCCCACATAGTATTCTCCATCTTCAGCGATCACGTGGTCAAGGAAGAATGCCGCCAATTCCTCTTGAATTGCTCGCAGATGATCTGGTGCTAGGAGTTCATTCCGCATCCGAAAGATCTAATTTGAAGAAGGGGGTCAATACATATGATGGTAATGAAATAAAATTATGAATATTATTAATTTCTTACGCACTTCAAATTGTGCGTCAGAGTAGCCCCGCTCACAGGTCGTGTGGCGGATGGACTCGCAAATGTAGTATCCACAGAAATCATTCCCTTGTTCCTGCCACAACCACTTTACAAGAAATAGAGGTCAATCGAACTGATAAGCAAGAATGCCAAATGGTATTGATGAAACTAGCGCTTGAATCAATAGGAGATGCACGGAACATGCTACTATATAGTACTTACTTTTGGGTGTCTAAATTGCAGCTTCTTCGGCAGTCCCGGAGCTTTTTGGTGAATTTTTTCCAAACCCTGCCAGACAAAGAAAACAATTACTTGATATCAGAAATGAACAAAGTTGCTGATATGCATGGTGGATAATGATCGATTTAACTTACTTCTCGAGCATTTGAGTCATGTCCGCATACTCCTTGGGATCTTTTCGTTTAGACTCCAAGACAGTTACTACTCCCTGCTCAAGCTTAATCTCTAGGAGAATATAGTGGAAGCTGCGCACGCATGCATGAACTCATCAATTACATTACTATAACCTTGACTAATATATAAGGGAAACCGAATATGGACAAGACAGTAACACTCACTTGAAGTTGTAAGGAAAGAGTATTATATCTTTGTTTTCATTTACCACCAACGATCATAGCAAGTTGGCCTCGGTATCTGCGGAACGCAATTCAACCTCAGTTGCATCTATGAGATATGTGTTAATGAACCCTATATCACCGACTTGTCTTTTCTTCAATTCGACGATCTTCAATCTGCATAATATAGTGAGGATAATTATAAATACATGTAATGAAAGAGCTGAGCTATATAGAGAGACTTAATGACAGAAGTAGTACTACTTACAGACAGTAGCAGGTGACCGTTGCTTTATCGAGGGCCAATTGATTGAAAAACTGATAGAACTCCTCAAATGGAATAGGCAACAGTTCAATTCCAACGAGGTCATGCTCCGGTTTAACTCTCACATACAAACTATCCCTCCCCCCAGACTCTCTTCAGATTTTCAAGTACCAATCATGCAATCTTCGCATCATCGTTGATAGAGATCGTTCATCTTTGACGAGAGGCTTCCCGTACTCGTATCTTTGTATCTGCGCCTCCAAGAAATCATAATGTACATCGTCGGGCAGGTAATCTCCATGATTGCTATAACCGGGCACCATCCTCGGATCATTAGCGACGATGTCGCTAGACACCTTGAGCGGGGGGCACGATTGGTCCGCTTGTTCGCCGAGCTGGGCAATTTGTTTCCCATCTCGTCCTTCTGCTAACCTTTAATCACTTCTAGTACTTCCCGACCGCTTCGCTTCGTGAAATGACTTTTCAATAATGCGGTCATAGTTGTCTTTCGGCTGACTTTTCGCTGGTTTCTTCAGGGCAGCAAGAGTGCGCTTTGCTTTCACCGGATCTATCTTCTCCTCCGGAGGTGGATGTCTCTGTGCTTTCAACCCTTCAAGCCAGTCCTTCACTTCGCCTTCAGCGATCTTCGTGTTTTCCTCGTCGGACCTCTCGTATGGTAACTTCTCTAGAGGCGTGAGAGAAGGACCGAATCTGTATTGCCTCCCGCCTCTGGATGTACTGCTAGACGCCGGCAGACCAGACGAAGCGGATGTCTTCTTTCCATGCTTACGTGCCGGAGCAGCCGGAGCGGCGGCAGGTCTCTTCCGCCCTTGCTGACTAGGCGGAGAAGGAGGAGGCTGGCTGCTCGGGCGCGCCGGTGCAGGCGGAGAAGGAGGCGGAGTGCCGCCACGCGCCGGAGAAGGAGCCGGAGTGGGTGGTCAAGCTGGAGGTCCTCAAATCCCTCCGTTATTTCATCCACCATCACCCTAGCATATCCTTCTGGAATCGGCCGACAGTGAAAAGTTGCGCCGGTTCCAGTAGGATAAACAGAGCCAGCAGCCGCCTTGACCTTCATATTTATCCATTGCGTCTTAAGGTGGCAATTTTGAGACTCCGTGATAGCATCCACGGGATAGCTGGCAGGAGCCGTCAAGACATGCTCCGGCTGAAGCAGCTCGGTGGAAGCCACGCTGCTTCTCCGCTGAGATGGCGGGGTAGCTTCGGGGGAAGCTTCAGCAGTTCTTTTGTCCCGATTTGCTTCTTGTCCCTCTATCGCTTGTATTCTGGCGTGCAGCGCCTGCAGTTCGGCCTGCTGCACTTTCTTCCTCCTCTCGTGGCATTTGTAACCGCCTGCGTACGGAAACCCAGCACTCCACGAAACGGAGCCTGGCGTGCCTCGTGTCGGTCCAGGGTGCTCGGGATTCCCGAGGGCCATTGTGAGCTCGTCGTTCCTCTCTGTCGGGAAAGAACGTCCCTTGCTGCGCTGCTTTGATATAGTGCCGCATCATCTTGAGTGGTATTTCCAATTGTTTGTCCGTCCAAATGCACCACCCTGATACAAGGTCCAAGGTTCCGCCAGCCCCGAAGAACCAAGTCCGGCAACGGTCTGGCCAGTTCATTGTATCTGGTTCGATCCCTTTCTGAAGCAGATCATTCTCAGCCTTGACCCACTTAGGCCGGCCACTAAGGTAGCCACCTGACCCCGTGCGATGATGATGCATCTTCTTCGCAGCATTTGTCTGGTTTGTCGTCGACATCTTCTTACTCTTTTCCGATGTCTTATAGGCCACAAATGCGGGCCAGTCATCTCTGATCTTCTCATATATGCCCTAGAATTCTGGAGTCTCTTTTTTGCGGACAAACTTATTCAGGTGTTTCTTCCACCCCCTGAATAGTTCTGCCATCTTCGTAAGAGCAAAAGACTTGATTAATTCATCTGTAACTGGCTTCGCCGGATCAGCCTCTGGCGGTAGGGTGAAATTTGACTTCAGCTCAGTCCAAAGATCTTCTTTCTGCATATCAGTGACATAAGACACCTGAGGGTCTTCTGCAGCCGGCTTTAACCATTGATGGATGCTGATCGGGATCTTGTCCCTAACCAGAACCCCGCACTGATTAACAAATGCGTTTTTTGTCCGGATGGGTTCAATCGGTTGGCCGATGCGCGCGATTTCTGTGATCTCAAACTTTTCATCCGAGCTCAACTTTTTCTTCGGGCCTCGTCTCCTTACCGAAGATGTGCTCGATCCGGAGGGCTAGAAAAAGGAACAAAGACGAGAGTTAATTAATTAATATGTGTACATACCAAAACGATGAATGCATCAATTAACTAGTCAGCATAGGCTTAACTAATATATATACTGATACGTCCAAAACGTATCTATAATTTCTGCTTGCTCCATGCCACTTTTGGGTGATATTGCTATGATATTTATACACTTCCATACACTTTTGATCATATTTGGACTAACCTACTAATCCAGTGCACCCCAGTGCCAGTTTCTGTTTTCGGCTGTTTTTGTATTTCAGGTTTTCACATTACGAGAACTGTCAGGAAAAATCCAGAAAAATTATATAAAAAATCAGTGTTCCAGAACCTACCTTGCGCCCGAAGTACAGCCGGGGGGGGGGGGGCACCAGGGCCCCAGGCGCCCTGGCGGCGCGCCCCCCCTGGGCCACGCCGGGGGGGCGCCCGGGCCCCCCGAGCCCCGTCTGGTGCCCCCCTTTGGCATATATTTAGAGCGTCCTTCGAAACCCTCGGGACGGGAACTCTTTTTCGCGATCTCATCTATGTTCCGCCGCCGCCGCCGCTTGCAAGATTGGGAGCACCAGGAGAACTCTTCCCGCACCCTGCCGGAGGGAAGGATCACCATCGGGAGCCTCTCCACCACCATGGACGCCTCCCGGATGAGTTGTGAGTAGTCTCCCTTGGACCATGAGTCCATGACCAGTAGCTATGTGATGTTCTCCTCCCGTTCTTGTGCTTCACTAATTAGTCCTCGTGAGCTGCCCTACATGATCGAGGCACATATGTAATCCTTATGCTGTTGCTATGATGAGTTTGCTGGGATACGATGGATTATGAGATTATGTTCAGATTGTGATTGAGTAATATATTTGATCTACCTCTTTTATATTTATGTTCATAAGTAATTCTTGCATGTTCTCCGTTGTTATTTATTGCTTTGGCCAAGTAATACGTAGTGACTCCAAGAGGGAACGTTATGCTTGATTGTGGGTTCATGCCCCTCGATGACTAGCTTGAGTGACAGAGACATGAGTCTAGGGGATGTGCTGTTGCCACAAGGGGGAAAACAACGGTGCTTGTGCCCGCGGGTGCAAGGATTGTTTACTTTACGCAAAGTTCTTTTAATGCAGTTGTCTGTTGCATTGAGTTTACACTATGGGTGGGACTCGCAACTTAATACCAGCGAGATGTTCTGGATAGATATCTCAAGGTGGATGATTAGTAGTAGATATTGATGGATTTCGGTCTACTTACTTTGGCGTACCGCCCATGCTTTGAACCTCAACCTTTCTTGCAATGTAGTCAGCATTGGTTTGCGTGTGTGGTCCTGTCAATTGCCCAGCTGTAATTCGTTTACCTCACATAGCTGTTTTATCGTCTTTTGGGAGAGAGACATCACTAGTGAACATCATGAGACTCCGGTCCATATTACCATCATTGATCACATCCGCTATTTACTTTTCGCTATTACTTACTATTGCAAACATTATCTATCACTACTATCATTTGCGTTTAATCCTTTGTGAACTACAAGGCCGGAGGGATTGACAACCTCTCTGTACTCGTTGGGAGAAGATGTTATTTGTATCTGTGTGCAGGTCCACGTTGATTGCTAATATCTGGCGCCGTGAGCAGTTGACACCTACTTGTTGAACCTAGGAGTCTCTGGGGATTCGATCCTTGGCATCTTTGCTAAGGGAAAAACTTCGACAACACTGCATCTCAAACCTTCCACTTGGGGTAACCAACGAGGGGTTAGAGGCCCATCAAGGAGTTTTTCTGGCGCCATTGCCGGGGACTCCACTCTTCAGGATATGGGAGTTGCATGCTATCTTTTACCTTTGCTTTTTAGTCTTGTTAGTTTACCTTTCAGTTTTTGCTTTAGTACCTTTTTTCGAAAATCACAAAAATAGTTATCTTGCTTGCTTGCTACTATGGGTTCCACCGAGAACACCAAGTTGTGTGACTTCACTAGTCACAACAACGATGACTTTATCAGCACACCTATCACTACACCTGCCACTTCAGCACCTTCATATGAAATTAAACCTGCTTTACTGAACTTAGTCATGAAAGATCAATTCTCCGGTGCTGGAGATGATGCTGCCTGCTTTACACTTAAACAACTTTGTTGAACTTTGTGATGTGCAAAAGTACCAAGAAATAGATGGTAATATTGTTAATCTTAAGCTTTTTCCTTTCTCCTTGAGAGGAGGAGCTAAAATTTGGTTTCAGTCTTTGCCTAGAAATAGCATAGATTCATGGGACAAGTGCAAAGATGCTTTTATCGGAAAATACTATCCACCTGCTAAAATTATCCAACTAAGAAGTAACATAATGAATTTTAAACAATTGGATAATGAACACGTTTCCCAAGCTTGGGAACGTATGAAATCTCTTATCAAGAAATGCCCTACTCATGGTTTGACTACTTGGATGGTTATCCAAACTTTTTATGCAGGCTTGAACTTTACCTCGCGGAACTTGTTAGATTCGGCCGCAGGAGGAACTTTTATGTCAACTACACTTGGTGCTGCCACAAAGCTTCTCGATGAGATGATGACCAACTATTCCCAATGGCACACCGAACGCGCTCCAATAGGTAGGAAGGTAAACTCTGTCGAGGAGATTTCCTCCTTAAATGAAAAAGTTGACTTGATCATGTCTCTACTTTCGAAGCAATCTTCTGTTGATCCTCGCGATGTTCCTTTAAATTCTTTGATTGCTCAAGAACAAGTAGATGTGAACTTTATCTCTAGAAACAATTTTAACAACAATGCTTATAGGAGTAACTTTGGTAGTAATCCTAGACCGTTCCCCTCTAATTTCTATGGGAATAACAATGCTTATCCTAGCACCAAGAACTCCATCCAAAAAGATAGAGATTTGCCTGGCTATGAGAAACTGCTAGAAATAGAGAAGGCCACTAAGAATTACATGCACACCCAATATGAAAAAAACAAAACCTTCTCGAGGCAATTAAATGAGCATACTGCTATCTTGCAAGACATTAGTAGACGATTAGAGAACATAAATATTGAGATTTCTAACCTCCAGACTAGACTCACTATCACTGAGACCCAAGTTTCCAATATGTCCCACACACAAGCCACTTTGATAAACCAAATGGCAGCTAAACCCGAAGTGGTTGCATCCCTAAGGGAGGAAGAAGATAGAATTAAGAGCCTTCCTACCCACCGCACTGTTGCTACTATCCAAGTTGTTGAGGATATCCAAACTCTTAGCACCCAATGTACTCCTGGTCCCATTGGACCTATTAATGGTGATGCTATGACTATAGAAACTACCAAACAAGTGAGCCTAAAGGACACCACTACCACTTTACTTGATGCTCATGACCTTGATTTTGATAATTGCACTCTTACCGAAGTTATTGATTTCCTTCACAAGATGTCTAGAGACCCCCGCACTAGCACGCTTAACCTTGCCTTTACAGAGCATATCACTAATGCTCTCATCAAAGCTAGGGAGGAGAAACTTAGAGTAGAAGCCTCCATACCTAGAAAGCTAGAAGATGGTTGGGATCCTATGATAAAAATTAAATTGAATGACTTCTCTTGCTATGCATTATGTGATGTTGGAGCTAGTACCTCTGTTATGCCCAAAAGAATATATGATATGCTTAAATTGAAACCTTATGATTCTTGTTCTTTTGGTGTTCGTCTCGTTGATTCTTCCATAAAGAAACCTTTGGGGAGGATCGACGATGTTCTTATCGTTGTTAATGATAATTATGTTCCCGTTGATTTCACTATTATGGATATTGAATGTGATCCTTCATGTCCAATTATTTTGGGACGTCCCTTTTTACGCACCGTTGGTGCTATCATTGACATGAAAGAGGGTAATATAAAATTTCAGTTTCCTCTCAAGAAAGGGATGGAACACTTCCCTCGAAAGAAGATCAAGTTACCTTTTGAGTCCGTTGTACGGGCTAGCTATTCTTTTACTCTTGATAAAACTTGATCTATATGCATTATGCCTAGCTTAAAGGCATAAAAGAAAGCGCTTTTGGGAGGCAACCCACATGAATAAATTTTTATATTTTGCTTTTGTTGTGTCTTGATGTTGTTTACTACAGTAGCATCATCATTGTATCTTTGCTTTTCATATTTGTGCCAAGTATAGCCTCTGATTGCTAGAAAGTTCAAAAGTTGTGAGGTGCTGTCCAGAAAACAGATTCTGTCCTTGGATAGAAAAATTCGTATAAAATCACCAGATCATCTTTTTGGTCTGAATTTTTTCGACAGCGTTCTCTATATAATTGTCTTCGTGCGTCTGTTCTGAGTTTTTTGATTAGAGTTGCAGAAGTACCCCGAACAAATCATTTACTACCTGTTGTTCTGTTTTTCACAGATTATGTCCTGTTTTGCCTTTCCTTCATTTTGCAAACCAAGAGCTTGCTTTTTCTTTGCAAAAACCTTTTGGCAATCTTGAGAAACAGTAGACCTTCAATAATATCTTTATTTCCAGCAAGGAAGAATTATTTTATTAAGGGTACTAACCTCGCTAATCAGATTATGATGAGTTATGTATGAAGGGAGTTTTCAAGTGTGCGAGGGAAGATGATAAAAAGATTCAGGAGTGTCAAGCGCTCAAGCTTGGGGATGCCCCCGTGCACCCCCAAGAAATATTCAAGGAGACTCAAGCGTCTAAGCTTGGGGATGCCCCCGTGCATCCCCTTCTCCATCAACATTATCAGTTCGTCTTTCGTTCCGCTATATTTTGATCACTTCATGTGTTATGTGCTATGCTTGGAGCGTCTTGCTTTTAGTTTTCTTTTTAGTTTTTCATAACGAGTCGGAACTCAGCGTTCTTTATGTGGGAGAGAAACACGCTCCACTTCTACCTAGAACATAACATAGAATTTTCATGTCTATCTTTGCTGTGTGTGTTCTTTGTCTTTTAATAGCTACTATCATGCTCTGCTCTTAGTATTCATGCTTATCTTTTCAAAGAGCTTTTGTTTAGTTGGTTGCTTGAACTCTCTTTAATTATCATGCTCACCTTATTAAGAGAGTTTGCTTCCGTTGCATTGGTTAATATGTCTATGATAAAGATGCTACGTGCATAATGGCACTTAGTAGTTCAGGTTTTCTTATGGTTAGTCTCAAATAGCTGGGGGATTCCCAATGTGTTATTGGAGTACCAACTTGATTTGTTTGCCTATGATGTGGTATGGTTTAGTAATATCTTCCTTCGAGAATTTATTTCGATTGACTTGGCGTATGCTCACGCATATTTAAGACTGTAAAGAAAGTCTGTCAAGCCTTGATGATCTTTTATTTCTGAGTAGCGATATAACTACCATGCCTGATTCAATGTTGCTTTGTCGCTCTACATGATTATGACCGTCATTGCTCTCTTAGTTGGTCGCTCCCAGTCTTTTGCTAACCTCCACCTGTACTAAGCAGACTAACTTTGCAATACATAGCTCATGGGAAAGTAGCTTAAAAACTATTGTGGTAAAGAATATGTTACTTATGTATCTTATTTCTTATAAGTTGCTTGCTGAGCGGTAACCATGTTTCTGGGGACGCCATCAACTGTCACACTTTTGTTGAATATCATGTGAGTTACTATGCATGTTCGTCTTGTCTGAAGTAAGGGTGATTTGCCATGGGTTGAATGAGTATGCATATTGTTAGAGAAGAACATTGGGCCGCCAACCAAAGCCATGTATCATGGTGGAAGTTTTAGCTTGGACATTAATCCTCAATCTCTTATGAGAATATGCTTAAGCATTAAAGAGGAGTCCATCATCTATTTTCTATGTTGTCCCGGTATGGATGTCCTCAAGTTGAGATCTATCAAAAACGAGAAATCAAATGCGATTTATCTCCTTGGACCTTTGTACAGGTGGCATAGAGGTACCCCTTTGTGACACTTGGTTGAAACATATGTAATGCAATGATAACCCATGGAAATCCGAGCTAATTAGGACAAGGTGCGAGCACTATTGGTATTCGATGCATGAGGCTTGCAACTTATAGGATGTCTTATGCATAACACATATGAAGTACTACTACCGTTGACAAAATTGCTTCTATGTTTTCAAAATAAAAAGCTCTAGCACATAACCATTCTTTTACTTTTATGTTGAGTCTCCACCTTCTTTCTTCAAGCACCAACTACTGAGAGCATGATTGTCATTCTAAGTGTAATGTGCATTGTTCCAAAGTAGCATTGTCTTTTGCATGATTGTGATATCGTTTATTTTGAAATCATTGTATCTAGTCATCACTTAAACCTTGAAGGTGCCCCTGCATTTATGTTTTGCTTCACTAAAGGGGGCAAGCTAGATATCACTTTATCATATTTGCACACCATGTTCATTGCAAATCTTTTTGATGTTTCAGTTTCATATTGTAAAACTTTCAGTCCTTTGTGATTTTCTCATGAGGCAACTTAATTACTATAGAATCATTGTCTCAGTAAGCTTTTGTCATATGACTATAAAAAGTCCTATATGGTTAATAGCATGTCACCACAGAAATTATCCTTGTTAACATTTACCTACTCGAGGACGAGCAGGAATTAAGCTTGGGGATGTTGATACGTCCAAAACGTATCTATAATTTCTGCTTGCTCCATGCCACTTTTGGGTGATATTGCTATGATATTTATACACTTCCATACACTTTTGATCATATTTGGACTAACCTACTAATCCAGTGCACCCCAGTGCCAGTTTCTGTTTTCGGCTGTTTTTGTATTTCAGGTTTTCACATTACGAGAACTGTCAGGAAAAATCCAGAAAAATTATATAAAAAATCAGCGTTCCAGAACCTACCTTGCGCCCAAAGTACAGCCGGGGGGGGGGGGCACCAGGGCCCCAGGCGCCCTGGCGGCGCGCCCCCCCTGGGCCGCGCCGGGGGGGCGCCTGGGCCCCCCGAGCCCCGTCTGGCGCCCCCCTTTGGCATATATTTAGAGCGTCCTTCGAAACCCTCGGGACGGGAACTCTTTTTCGCGATCTCATCTCTGTTCCGCCGCCGCCGCCGCTTCCAAGATCGGGAGCACCAGGAGAACTCTTCCCGGCACCCTGCCGGAGGGGAGGATCACCATCGGGAGCCTCTCCACCACCATGGACGCCTCCCGGATGAGTTGTGAGTAGTCTCCCTTGGACCATGAGTCCATGACCAGTAGCTATGTGATGTTCTCCTCCCGTTCTTGTGCTTCACTAATTAGTCCTCGTGAGCTGCCCTACATGATCGAGGCACATATGTAATCCTTATGCTGTTGCTATGATGAGTTTGCTGGGATCCGATGGAATATGAGATTATGTTCAGATTGTGATTGAGTAATATATTTGATCTACCTCTTTTATATTTATGTTCATAAGTAATTCTTGCATGTTCTCCGTTGTTATTTATTGCTTTGGCCAAGTAATACGTAGTGACTCCAAGAGGGAACGTTATGCTTGATTGTGGGTTCATGCCCCTCGATGACTAGCTTGAGTGACAGAAACATGAGTCTAGGGGATGTGCTGTTGCCACAAGGGGGAAAACAACGGTGCTTGTGCCCGCGGGTGCAAGGATTGTTTACTTTACGCAAAGTTCTTTTAATGCAGTTGTCTGTTGCATTGAGTTTACACTATGGGTGGGACTCGCAACTTAATACCAGCGAGATGTTCTGGATAGATATCTCAAGGTGGATGATTAGTAGTAGATATTGATGGATTTCGGTCTACTTACTTTGCCGTACCGCCCATGCTTTGAACCTCAACCTTTCTTGCAATGTAGTCAGCATTGGTTTGCGTTCGTGGTCCTGTCAATTGCCCAGCTGTAATTCGTTTACCTCACATAGCTGTTTTATCGTCTTTTGGGAGAGAGACATCACTAGTGAACATCATGAGACTCCGGTCCATATTACCATCATTGATCACATCCGCTATTTACTTTTCGCTATTACTTACTATTGCAAACATTATCTATCACTACTATCATTTGTGTTTAATCCTTTGTGAACTACAAGGCCGGAGGGATTGACAACCTCTCTGTACTCGTTGGGAGCAAAGTTATTTGTATCTGTGTGCAGGTCCACGTTGATTGCTAATATCTGGCGCCGTTAGCAGTTGACACCTACTTGTTGAACCTAGGAGTCTCTGGGGATTCGATCCTTGGCATCTTTGCTAAGGGAAAAACTTCCACAACACTGCATCTCAAACCTTCCACTTGGGGTAACCAACGAGGGGTTAGAGGCCCATCATATACCTGCTGGCCGGACTCGGTTCGGTCACCGGAGCCTTCATCACGGTCTCCTTCTTGCACCGCCATTGGGTCACTGGAGCCGTCCTCACGGTCTACTTCTTGCATGAGGTCACCGGAGCCATCATAATCATAGCCTGCTTCTTCATCCTCTCTTTCCAGCAGCTCATCGGTGTCAATGAGAAACGACAAGACGGCATCACGTCCGTCTGCGATTATGTCCAGCAACATCGCTTCTTGTGCTTCGTCTCGGGGGTTGTCGTCCATAGTTTCTACAAATATTTACAACATGGCAATTATTATTCAAACATGACAGATGGATATATTAATGGCAAACGTAGAACTAGCTAGCTAATCACAGTAAGGAATCATATATATTAATTTGTGGCCTCGACGCTGCTTCTCTAGGGTTTCGGGTGGCCTCGACAACGCTTCAAGGGTTAGGGGTGGCCTCGAGAACGCTTTAAGGAGGGGGTAATATCGACAACGACGAGATACATACACGGGAAAATAATGTTATCGGGGAGGGGGTATATCGACGACGATAGATCCCCCCCACACACGTGTTGAAGTTATCGGGAGGGGGTATATCGACCCCCCCCTGTGTTGAAGTTATCGAGAGGGGGTATATCGACCCCCCCCCCACGTGTTGAAGTTATCGGGAGTTTATATCGACACGACATACGTACATGGGAAAATAATATTATCGGGGAGGGGGTATATCGACCACCCCCCCCCCTCGTGTTGAAGTTATCGGGAGGGGTATATCGACGAGGACAGACCCGATAAAACATAAGAAAATGAAGAAGAAATAAAAAGAGGAGAAGAAGAAAGGAATAGCTAGAGGAGAAGATCGAAGAAAAAAAAGAAAAAAAAAGAGGAGAAGAAGAAAGGAATAGAGGAGAAGAAGAGAAAATAGAATATCTTCTCCTCTATTCCTTTCTTCGTCTCCTCTTCTTTTTCTTCTTTTTTCTTCTTCTTATTTATTTCTCCTTTTCTTCCTCTCCTCTTCTTCTTTCTTTCCTCTTCTTATTTTCTTTTTTCCTATCCTTCTTTTTCTAAATTTGTAACTTTTGCATATATAAAACTTTTCTACAATTATAACTTTCTATATATGAACAAAAAAACATTTTTAACATATATATTTAGCAAATTCCTAAGAAAAATAAAAAAATTATAGCCACATACACATATACATTATAGTCACATACATCAACTATATATACATATACATATACACATAAGCAACTATGTACACATACACATATATATACATATCACATATGAACAAAAAAAACATATAGCAATATATATATATGAACAGAGCCGGGCGCGCGGCGGCTCACAGCGCGGGGGCATGCGAGGGCGCCGGCGACGAGGAGCGGGGAGGGCGCCGGCGACGAGGAGCGCGGGGGCAGACGAGGGCGCCGGCGACGAGGAGCGAGCCCGTGGCGCGGGGCGACGGGGCAGGGACGCGGGGCGACGGCGACAGCGAGCACGGGGCAGGGGCACGGGGCGATGACGACGGCGAGCTCGGGCAGCCTGGCGGCGTCGTAGGGGCGGGGAAGAGAGAACTGAAACGAAATTTCACAAGTGCTACTTATATAGATAGAGCATTGGTCCCGGTTTGTGGCACAAACCGGGACGAATGCCCCCTTTGGTCCCGGTTTGTGCCATCAACCGGGACCAAAGGTCTCTTTTCAGCAGCCCAAAGGGCGGGAAGGAGAGACCTTTGGTCCCGGTTGGTGCCACCAACCGGGACTAAAGGGGGGCATTGGTCCCGGTTGGTGTTACGAACCGGGACCAATGCCACCAACCGGGACTAAAGGCCCTGTGCTGCCCCGCGGCCAAAATCTTTAGTCCCACCTCGCTAGTTGACAGGGGCTTGGAGTTGTTTATAAGCCCCACTGCGGGCGCTGTATTGAACTACTCTCTATTGCAGGCTTCTGGGCCTAACTCTGCGCGCTGCCCTGTGAGTCTGCTGGGCCTTATAGTCCAGCTGCATCCTAGGCCGTAGGCCTTGCAGGCTCACTGGGCAGCGCCCATTTTTTTTAATGTATTTTTTTTCCTTTTCTGCTTTATTTATTTCTAAGTTGTTTTTTGCTATATTTAGAGTTTCTTTGTGAATATTATTGCTTTAGGTAAAACCAATTACAAACTTTTTGTTAGTGCCAGTAGTATTCAAATTTGTTTCTACTTACAACAAAATACTTATTGTTGCTAATTTTATTTTATTTTTCCAGTTTTTTTGTTTTGTTTTCTGCATTATTTATTTTATTTTGGTTTTTTCCTTTATTTTTTAATTCTTTTTGCTTTTAGGTCAGCAAAATTATAAACTTTCTGTTAGTGCCATTAGTTTTAGAAAAATTACCCATTTTTTTAATGTATTTTTTTTCTTTTCTGCTTTATTTATTTCTAAGTTGTTTTTTGTTGTATTTATAGTTTCTTTGTGAATATTATTGCTTTAGATAAAACCAATTACAAACTTTCTGTTAGTGCCAGTAGTATTCAAATTTGAATAGTTTTAATTTGAAATTATTTGTTTTCTTTGTTGCTTTATTTATTTTATTTTGTTTCTACTTACAACAAAATATTTATTGTTGCTATTTTTATTTTTTTTGCAAGTTTTTTTGTTTTGTTTTCTGCATTATTTATTTTCTTTTGTTTTTTGCTTTATTTTTTAATTCTTTTTGCTTTTAGGTCAGCAAAATTATAAACTTTCTGTTAGTGCCATTAGATTTAGAAAAATTATAAACTTTCTGTTAGTGCCTTTAGTTTTCAAATTTGAATAATTAAAATTTGAATTCTTTGAAATTTGTGTGAATCACAAGTTTGTGGTTACTTTACTAAAAAAATGAACATAGATGCACCTATAGAGAAAATTCGATCTAAATTCATAGTTTTCAAATGAACTCTGAAAAAGTTGGCACAACATGTGCATGTACAAAACGGACAATGGTATCATACTCGTCTGTTACAAAGTTGGCATGGTATAATCATAATAGTTGGGGAAAAAAGTCTTCACTTTTTTTCGCTTGTGTCATTTGCTTATTGATACGTCCAAAACGTATCTATAATTTCTGCTTGCTTCATGCCTCTTTTGTGTGATATTGCTATGATATTTATGCACTTCCATACACTTTTGATCATATTTGGACTAACCTATTAACTCAGTGCACCCCAGTGCCAGTTTCTGTTTTCTGCTGTTTTTGTATTTCAGGTTTTCCCATTACGTAAACTGCCAGAAAAATTCCGGGAAAAATATATAAAAAATCAGCGTTCCGGAAGCTTCAATGCGGCCAAAGTAGGGCCGGAGGGGGGCCACCAGGGCTCCAGGCGGCCTGGGGGCGCGCCCCCCCTCGTGGCCGCGCCGCCAGGGCGCCTGGGCCCCCCAGGCCTCCTCTGACGCCCCCCTTTGGCATATATTTACACCGCGTCCCGAAACCCTCGAGGACGGAACCCTTTTTCGCGATCTCATCTCTGTTCCGCCGCCGCCGCACTTCCAAGATCGGGAGCACCAGGAGAACTCTTCCCGGCACCCTGCCGGAGGGGAGGATCACCACCGGGAGCCTCTCCACCACCATGGACGCCTCCCGGATGAGTTGTGAGTAGTCTCCCTTGGACCATGGGTCCATGACCAGTAGCTATGTGATGTTCTCCTCCCCTCTTTGTTCTTCACCGATTAGACCTCGTGAGCTGCCCTACATGATCGAGGCACATATGTAATCCTTATGCTGTTGCTATGATGAGTTTCCTGGGATCCGATGGATTATTAGATTATGTTCAGATTGTGTTTGAGTAATATATTTGATTCACCTCTTTTATATTTATGTTCTTGAGTAATTCTTGCATGTTCTCCGTTGCTGTTTATTGATTTGGCCAAGTAGTAGGTAGTAACTCCAAGAGGGAACGTTATGCTTGATTGTGGGTTCATGCCCCTCGATGACTAGCTTGAGTGACAGAAACATGAGTCTAGGGGATGTGCTATTGCCACAAGGGGGAAACAACGGTGCTTGTACTCGCGGGTGCAAGGATTGTTGGGGAACGTAGCATAATTCAAAAAAATTCTACGCTTTCACCAAGATCCAACTAAGGAGACATCTAGCAACGAGCAAGTAAGAGTGCATCTACATACCGTTATGTAGATCGCGTGCGGAAGCTTTCGAAGAAGCGTGGATGAAGTAGTCGTACTCTTCGCGTTCTTCGTCACCGATGATCTAGCGCCGAACGGACGGCACCTCCGCGTTCAACACACATCTGGTGCAGCAACGTCACCTCCTTCTTGATCCAGCAAGGGGGGAGGAGAAGTCGTCAGAGATCCGGCAGCACGACGGCGTGATGACGGATGCAGTGGAGATCGCAGCAGGGCTTCGCCGGGTGCCCTGCGTGGGAGTATGGAGGTGTGACGGGAGGGGGAGAGGCGCCAGGGCAAGGGTGCGGCTGCCCTCTCCCCCCCACATATATATAGGGGGCCAGGGGGTGCGCCAGGGCCCCTGCAGATCCAATCTGCAGGGGGGGCGGCGGCCAGGGGGGGTTCCTTGCCCCCCAAGGCTAGTGGGACGCCCCCTCCCCCTTAGGGTTTCAACCCTAGGCGCATGGAGAGGTGGGCCCCTAGTGGTGCGCCAGCCCATTAGGGCTGGAACTTCCCCTCGCGGCCTAGGGGCCCCACCGGGATGGGTGGCCCCACCCGGTGGACCCCCAGGGTCCCTCCGGTGGTCCCGGGACGCTCCCGGTGACCCCCGGAGATCACCCGATAGCCGAAACTGGACTTCCTATATATATCAATCTTTACCTCCGGACCATTCCGGAACTCCTTGTGACGTCCGGGATCTCATCCGGGACTCCGAACAACTTTCGGGTTTCCACGTGCATTTATCTCTACGACCCTAGCGTTACCGAACCTTAAGTGTGTAGACCCTACGGGTTCGGGAGACACGTAGACATGACCGAGACCACTCTCCGGTCAATAACCAACAGCGGGATCTGGATACCCATGTTGGTTCCCATGTGTTCCTCGATGATCTTCATCGGATGAACCACCGTGTCAAGGATTCACTCAATCCCGTATGTTATTCCCTTTGTCCATCGGTACAGTACTTTGCCCGAGATTCGATCGTCGGTATTCCCGATACCTTGTTCAATCTTGTCATGGCAAGTCTCTTTACTCGATCCGTAATCCATCATCCCGTGACTAACTACTTAGTCACATTGAGCTCATTATGATGATGTCTTACCGAGTGGGCCCAGAGGTACCTCTCCGTCATACGGAGTGACAACATCCCAGTCTCGGTTCGTACCAACTCAACAGACGCTTTCGGAGATACCCGATGCGTACCTTTATAGCCACCCAGTTACGTTGTGACGTTTGGTACACCCAAAGTATTCCTACGGCATCCGGGAGTTGTACAACCTCATGGTCTAAGGAATAAATACTTGACACCGAAAAGCTTATGCATTACGAACTATACGATCTCGTGTTATGCTCAAGTTTGGGTCTTGTCCATCACATCATTCTCCTAATGATGTGATCCCGTTATCACTGACATCCTATGTCCATGGTCAGGAAACCGTGACCATCTGTTGATCAACGAACTGGTAACTAGAGGCCTACCAGGGACTCATTGTGGTCTATGTATTCACACATGTATCGCTGTTTCCGTACAATACAATTTAAGCATGAATAACAGACAATTATCATGAACAAGGAGATATAATAATAATGCTTTTATTATTGCCTCTAGGGCATATCTCCAACAGTCTCCCACTTGCACTAGAGTCAATAATCTAGTTACATTGTGATGAATCGAACACCCATAGAGTTCTGGTGTTGATCATGTTTTGCTCGTGAAAGAGGTTTAGTCAACGGGTCTGCGACATTCAGATCCGTATGAACTTTACAAATATCTATATCTCCATCTTGAACATAGTTCCGGATGGAGTTGAAACGGCGCTTGATGTGCATGGTCTTCTTGTGAAACCTGGGCTCCTTGGTAATAGCAATAGCACCAGTGTTGTCACAGAAGAGAGTCATCGGGCTTGGCGCGCTTGGAATGACTCCTAGGTCGGTGATGAACTCCTTCATCCAGACTCCTTCCTGCGCTGCTTCGGAAGCAGCTATGTACTCCGCTTCACATGTAGACGCTGCCACCACGCTCTGTTTGCAACTGCACCAGCTGACTGCCCCTCCGTTCAAAATATATACGTATCCGGTTTGTGACTTAGAGTCATCCAGATCTGTGTCGAAGCTAGCATCGACGTAACCCTTTACGACGAGCTCTTTGTCACCTCCATAAACGAGAAACATATCCTTAGTCCTTTTCACGTACTTCAGGATGTTCTTGACCATTGTCCAGTGTTCCGTACCGGGATCACTTTGGTACCTCCCTACCAAACTTATGGCAAGGTTCACATCAGGTCTGGTACACAGCATGGCATACATGATAGAACCTATGGCCGAGGCATAGGGAATGACACTCATCTTTTCTCTATCTTCTGCCGTGGTCGGCGACTGAGCCTTGCTCAATCTCATACCTTGCAAAACAGGCAAGAATCCTTTCTTTGACTGATCCATATTGAACTTCTTCAATATTTTGTCAAGGTATGTACTTTGTGAAAGACCAATGAGGCGTCTCGATCTATCTCTATAGATTTTGATGCCTAATATGTAAGCAGCTTCTCCAAGGTCCTTCATTGAAAAACTTTTATTCAAGTAGGCCTTTACATTTTCCAAGAATTCTATATCATTTCCCATCAGCAATATGTCATCCACATATAATATGAGAAATGCCACAGAGCTCCCTCTCACTTTCTTGTAAATACAGGCTTCTCCATAAGTCTGTATAAATCCAAACGCTTTGATCACTTCATCAAAGCGAATATTCCAACTCCGAGATGCTTGCACCAGCCCGTAAATCGAGCGCTGGAGCTTGCATACCTTGTTAGCGTTCTCTGGATCGACAAAACCTTCCGGTTGCATCATATACAACTCTTCCTTGAGGAAGCCATTAAGGAATGTTGTTTTGACGTCCATTTGCCATATCTCATAATCATAGAATGCGGCAATAGCTAACATGATTCTGACTGACTTCAGCATCGCTACGGGAGAGAAAGTCTCGTCGTAGTCAATCCCTTGAACTTGTCGATAACCCTTAGCGACAAGCCGAGCCTTATAGATGGTCACATTACCATCCGCGTCTGTCTTCTTCTTAAATATCCATTTATTTTCTATGGCGTGCCTATCATCAGGCAAGTCCACCAAAGTCCATACTTTGTTTTCATACATGGATTCTATCTCGGATTTCATGGCTCCAAGCCATTTATTGGAATCTGGGCCTGCCACCGCTTTTTCATAGTTCGAAGGTTCACCATTGTCTAACAACATGATTTCCAGGACAGGGTTGCCGTACCACTCTGGTGCGGAACGTGCCCTTGTGGACCTTCGAAGTTCAGTAGTAACTTGATCTATTTCTTCATGATCATTATCATCAACTTCCTCCCTTGTCGGTGCAGGCACCTCAGGAACAGTTTCCTGCGCTGCGCTACTTTCTGGTGCAGGAGGGGTGACTGTCACCTCATCAAGTTCTACTTTCCTCCCACTCACTTCTTTCGAGAGAAACTCTTTCTCCAGAAAGCATCCATTCTTGGCAACAAAGACTTTGCCTTCGGATCTGTGGTAGAAGGTGTACCCAATTTTTTCCTTTGGGTATCCTATGAAGACGCATTTCTCCGATTTGGGTTCGAGCTTTTCAGGTTGAAGTTTCTTGACATAAGCATCGCAACCCCAAACTTTTAGAAACGACAGCTTCGGTTTCTTGCCAAACCAAAGTTCATACGGAGTCGTCTCAACGGATTTCGACGGAGCCCTATTTAAAGTGAATGCGACAGTCTCTAAAGCATAACCCCAAAAAGATAGCGGTAAATCGGTGAGGGACATCATAGAACGCACCATGTCCAACAGAGTACGATTTCGACGTTCTGACACACCGTTACGTTGAGGTGTTCCGGGCGGTGTCAATTGTGAAACAATTCCACAGCTCCTAAGGTGTGTGCCAAATTCATGACTTAAATATTCACCCCCACGATCCGATCGCAAGAATTTTATTTTTCTGTCACGTTGATTCTCAACCTCATTCTGAAATTCCTTTGAACTTTTCAAAGGTCTCAGACTTGTGTTTCATCAAATAGATATACCCGTATCTACTCAAGTCATCTGTGAGGGTGAGAACATAACGATAGCCTCCGCGAGCCTCAACACTCATTGGACCGCACACATCGGTATGTATGATTTCGAACAAGTTGGTTGCTCGCTCCATTGTTCCGGAGAACGGAGTCTTGGTCATCTTGCCCAAGAGGCATGGTTCGCACGTGTCAAATGATTCATAATCAAGAGACTCTAGAAGTCCATCTGAATGGAGCTTCTTCATACGTTTGACACCAATATGACCAAGGCGGCAATGCCACAAGTATGTGGGACTATCATTATCAACTTTACATCTTTTGGCATCTACACTATGGATATGTGTATCACTACGTTCAAGATTCATCAAAAATAAACCATTGACCAGCGGGGCATGACCATAAAACATATCTCTCAAATAAATAGAACAACCATTATTCTCCGATTTGAAAGAGTAGCCATCTCGCATAAGACGAGATCCAGAAACAATGTTCATGCTCAAAGCTGGTACTAAATAACAATTATTGAGGTTTAAAACTAATCCCGAGGGTAGATGTAGAGGCAGCGTGCCGACGGCGATCACATCGACCTTGGAACCATTCCCGACGCGCATCGTCACCTCATCCTTCGCCAGTCTCCGTTTATTCCGCAGCTCCTGTTTTGAGTTACAAATGTGAGCAACTGCACCGGTATCGAATACCCAGGAGCTACTACGAGTGCTGGTAAGGTACACATCAATAACATGTATATCATATATACATTTGACGTTGCCGGCCTTCTTGTCTGCTAAGTATTTGGGGCAGTTCCGCTTCCAGTGACCCGTTCCCTTGCAATAAAAGCACTCTGTTTCAGGCTTGGGTCCATACTTTGGCTTCTTCCCGGCAACAGGCTTGCCAGGCGCGGCAACTCCCTTGCCGTCCTTCTTGAAGTTCTTCTTACCCTTGCCTTTCTTAAACTTAGTGGTTTTATTAACCATCAACACTTGATGTTCTTTCTTGATGTCCACCTCCGCTGATTTCAGCATCGAACACACATCGGGAATGGACTTCTCCATCCCCTGCATATTGAAGTTCAACACGAAGCTCTTGAAGCTTGGTGGGAGCGACTGGAGGATTCTGTCAACGACCGCTTCATCTGGGAGATTCATTCCCAGCTGAGACAAGCGGTTGTGCAATCCTGAAATCTTGAGGATGTGCTCACTGACAGAACTGTTTTCCTCCATCTTACAGCTGTAGAATGCGTCGGAGACATCATATCTCTCGACTCGAGCATGATCTTGGAAAACCATTTTCAGATCTTCGAACATCTCATATGCTCCGTGGTGCTCAAAACGTTTTTGGAGCCCCGACTCTAAGCTGTAAAGCATGCCGCACTGAACCAGGAAGTAATCATCACTACGCGACTACCAGACGTTCAAAACGTCTTGGGCCGCATCGGGAGCAGGTGCATCACCTAGCGGTGCTTCTAGGACATATGATCTCTTGGCAGCTATGAGGATAATCCTCAGGTTACGGACCCAATCCGTATAGTTGCTACCATCGTCTTTCAGCTTGGTTTTCTCTAGGAACGCGTTGAAGTTGAGGGAAACTGGAGCGTGGGCCATTTGATCTACAAGAGATATTGTAAAGAATTTAGACTAAGTTCATGATAATTAAGTTCATCTTAATCAAATTTTAATGAATTCCCACTCAGAATGACATCTCTCTAGTCATCTAAGTGATACACGATCCGAATCGACTAGCCCGTGTCCGATCATCACGTGAGATGGACTAGTCATCAACGGTGAGCATCTTCATGTTGATCGTATCTTCTATACGACTCGAGTTCGACCTTTCGGTCTTCCGTGTTCCGAGGCCATGTCTGTACATGCTAGGCTCGTCAAGTGAACCCTAAGTGTATCGCGTGTGTAAATCTGTCTTACACCCGTTGTATGCGAACGTTAGAACCTATCACACCCGATCATCACGTGGTGCTTCGGAGCAACGAACTTTAGCAACGGTGCACAGTTAGGGGAACACAATACTTGAAATTTTAGTGAGAGATCATCTTATTTACTACCGTCGTTCTAAGTAAACAAGATGCAAAAACATGATAAACATCACATGCAATCAATTAAAGTGACATGATATGGCCAATATCATCTTGCTCCTTGGATCTCCATCTTCGGGGCACCATGATCATCTTGTCACCGGCTCGACACCATGATCTTCATCATCATGATCTTCATCATCGTGTCTTGAAGAAGTCGTCACGCCAACTATTACTTCTACTACTATAGCTAACGTTTAGCAATGAAGTAAAGTAATTACATGGCGTTATTCAGTGACACGCAGGTCATACAATAATTAAGACAACTCCTATGGCTCCTGCCGGTTGTCAAGTTCATCGACATGCAAGTCGTGATTCCCTATTACAAGAACATGATCAATCTCATACATCACATATATCATTCATCACATCTTCGTTTTTTGGCCATACCACGTCACATAGCACATGCTGCAAAAACAAGTTAGACGTCCTCTAATTGTTGTTGCAAATTTTTACGTGGCTTCTATAGGATTTCTAGCAAGAACGTTTCTTACCTACGCCAAAACCATAACGTGATTTGTCAACTTCTATTTACCCTTCATAAGGACCCTTTTCATCGAATCCGATTCGACTAAAGTAGGAGAGACAGACACCCGCCAGCCACCTTATGCATCTAGTGCATGTCTGTCGGTGGAACCAGTCTCACGTAAGCGTACGTGTAAAGTCGGTCCGGGCCGCTTCATCCCACAATACCGCCGAATCAAGATTGACTAGTAACGGTAAGAAAGTTGAACAAACTCAAACGCCCACAACTGCTTTGTGTTCTACTCGTGCAAGATGCTACGCATAAAACCTAGCTCAGATGCCACTGTTGGGGAACGTAGCATAATTCAAAAAAATTCTACGCTTTCACCAAGATCCAACTAAGGAGACATCTAGCAACGAGCAAGTAAGAGTGCATCTACATACCGTTATGTAGATCGCGCGCGGAAGCTTTCGAAGAAGCGTGGATGAAGTAGTCGTACTCTTCGCGTTCTTCGTCACCGATGATCTAGCGCCGAACGGACGGCACCTCCGCGTTCAACACACGTCCGGTGCAGCAACGTCACCTCCTTCTTGATCCAGCAAGGGGGGAGGAGAAGTCGTCCGAGATCCGACAGCACGACGGCGTGATGACGGATGCAGTGGAGATCGCAGCAGGGCTTCGCCGGGCGCCCTGCGTGGGAGTATGGAGGTGTGACGGGAGGGGGAGAGGCGCCAGGGCAAGGGTGCGGCTGCCCTCTCCCCCCCACATATATATAGGGGGGCAGGGGGTGCGCCAGGGCCCCTGCAGATCCAATCTGTAGGGGGGCGGCGACCAGGGGGGTTCCTTGCCCCCCAAGGCTAGTGGGGCGCCCCCTCCCCCTTAGGGTTTCAACCCTAGGCGCATGGGGAGGTGGGCCCCTAGTGGTGCGCCAGCCCATTAGGGCTGGACACTTCCCCTCGCGGCCTAGGGGCCCCACCGGGATGGGTGGCCCCAACCGGTGGACCCCCGGGGTCCCTCCGGTGGTCCCGGGACGCTCCCGGTGACCCCCGGAGATCACCCGATAGCCGAAACTGGACTTCCTATATATCAATCTTTACCTCCGGACCATTCCGGAACTCCTCGTGACATCCGGGATCTCATCCGGGACTCCGAACAACTTTCGGGTTTCCACGTGCATTTATCTCTACGACCCTAGCGTTACCGAACCTTAAGTGTGTAGACCCTACGGGTTCGGGAGACACGTAGACATGACCGAGACCACTCTCCGGTCAATAACCAACAGCGGGATCTGGATACCCATGTTGGTTCCCACGTGTTCCTCGATGATCTTCATCGGATGAACCACCGTGTCAAGGATTCACTCAATCCCGTATGTTATTCCCTTTGTCCATCGGTACGGTACTTTGCCCGAGATTCGATCGTCGGTATTCCCGATACCTTGTTCAATGTCGTCATGCCAAGTCTCTTTACTCGATCCGTAATCCATCATCCCGTGACTAACTACTTAGTCACATTGAGCTCATTATGATGATGTCTTACCGAGTGGGCCCAGAGGTACCTCTCCGTCATACGGAGTGACAACATCCCAGTCTCGGTTCGTACCAACTCAACAGACGCTTTCGGAGATACCCGATGCGTACCTTTATAGCCACCCAGTTACGTTGTGACGTTTGGTACACCCAAAGTATTCCTACGGCATCCGGGAGTTGTACAACCTCATGGTCTAAGGAATAAATACTTGACACCGAAAAGCTTATGCATTACGAACTATACGATCTCGTGTTATGCTCAAGTTTGGGTCTTGTCCATCACATCATTCTCCTAATGATGTGATCCCGTTATCACTGACATCCTATGTCCATGGTCAGGAAACCGTGACCATCTGTTGATCAACGAACTAGTAACTAGAGGCCTACCAGGGACTCATTATGGTCTATGTATTCACACATGTATCGCTGTTACCGTACAATACAATTTAAGCATGAATAACAGACGATTATCATGAACAAGGAGATATAATAATAATGCTTTTATTATTGCCTCTAGGGCATATCTCCAACAAGGATTGTTTACTTTACGCAAAGTTCTTTTAATGCAGTTGTCTGTTGCTTTGAGTTTACACTATGGGTGGGACTCGCAACTTAATACCAGCGAGATGTTCTGGATAGATATCTCAAGGTGGATGATTAGTAGTAGATGCAGATGGATTTCGGTCTACTTACCTTGGCGTACCGCCCATGCTTTTGAGCCTCTACCTTTCTTGCAGCATAGTTAGCATTGGTTTGCGCACATAATCATGTCAATTGCCCAGCTGTAATTTGTTTACCTCGCTTAGCTGTTTTATCGTATTTTGGAAGAGAGACATCACTAGTGAACATCATGGGACCCCGATCCATATTACCATCACTGGTCACATCCGCTATTTACTTTCTGTTTTTACTTACTAGTTGCAGTAATACCTATCACTATTATCTCTTGCGTTTGATCCTTTGTAAACGACAAGGCCGGAGGGATTGACAACCTCTCTGTACTCGTTGGGAGCAAAGTTATTTGTATCTGTGTGCAGGTCCGGTCAATCGCTGGTTGCGCCGCTAGCAGTTGACACCTTCTTGTTGAACCTTGGAGTCTCAGGGGAATTCGATCCTTGGTATCTTTGCCAAGGGAAAACTACCGCTACACTGCATCTCAAACCTTCCACTTGGGGTAACCAACGAGGGACGAGAAGCCATCACTTATTGCGCCGTAACCATGGATAATCTTCATCGTTTATCAGGATGCTTGGGTCAGCCTTGAACATAGATCCATTCCCGTATCGAGCCCCTGTCGATGCAGCCCACATCTCGCCGCCATCCATTCCCATGTCGAGCCCTTGTCGCTGCAGCGCACATCTCGCCGGCGAGGTGGTCGTCCACCCCCGTGGCCAGCGATTTCCCCATGAGCCCCTTGTCGATGCACCCCATGCTTGCGCGGCTGCCTCTTAGACGCAGCTCATGCGTTTTCCCCAGCGCATCGTCTCCAGCTCCGGCTACTTTTCCAGCTTCCGGCGGCGAGTTGGATAATTTCAAGACGGATGCTGGAATCAGCTTCTTGTTTTGCTACAACCGGCAAATAAAAAGCTGGAACCAGCATGTAGTTTTGATGCATCGCCTGGAGTGTTTTCTACGGCGACGACGGCGGCCGCCTCATTTGTTGCATCCAACAAGACAAAAGCTTCTACCGGCGAGCTTTTTTGCTACCACAGCGACTGACGGAAGTAGTGACCAGGAGATGGCTTTGAAGCAAACGATCTGTTTTCAGGCAAAGCTAGAGCTGGAACCAGCTTTTATTTTTGCTACAACCGGCAAATCAGAAGCTGGAACCAAACACAATTTTTGCTGCATCCTCGGAGTGTTTTCTGCGCTGATGGCGGAGCGCATGATTTTGTTGCAACCGGCAATCACAAAAGCTACAATCGGAGGTCGATTTTGCTACAATGGCGATGGGGTGCGACAACGACGAGCTATTTTTTGCTGTAACCAGCAAAAAAATTTGCTACCACCGACGAACATTTTTGTTGCTTCGAGCAACCCGATGTAGATTCCTTCTGGCGAACTCGTCGCTTTGGGTGTTGCGACCAGCGACCGATGTTGCCGGAGCCGCGACCATCACTAGACGAGGGAGCTGCAACCAATGGGGGTAAAAGCTTGTTGCATGCAGGGATTCGGCGAGAAACTCAGGAGACGACGACGGCGGGGACGGCGACCGGCGGCGAGTGCGGCGACCGGTGGCGAGGGCAGCGTGTAACACCCTCAGATTCTCACCACAGTGATCACCTTTTAATCATGCCAATTCATCATCATTTGCCTTGTATGATCACAGTGGTTATGCACTCCCATTCAAATTTCTCTCTGAATTCAAATCAAAATTTAAGTACAAAACAAAGTTGCATAAAAGTTGCTGGAAAAATGTTCATCATCTAGCAAGAATTCCATGACAATTAATTGTTAGGGAAAACAGCAGCACTCTTATGCAAAGATGAATAGCAACAATTAATTCAGTGCAGTTTCAGCATTTTTATATGCTATCTCATTTATGAATTTCCAAATAAATTCTTCTAGCCTCCAAAATATTTGTGGCAGTGCCATAAATAGCAAAGAATACTTTGGGCCAAACTCAAACTTTTTCTAAAAAGATTTGGCTGTCCTAAATAATTCTTTTCTCTCTCTGATATTTAATAAAGACAGAAAAACAGAAAAAGAAAGAGGCAGAGGACTTACCTGTCCCTGGGCCGTCGCTACAGGCCAGGCCCAGCCCACCGGGGCCTCCCTCACCTGCTCCCCGTCCTCTTCTTCCCCGTGTCGTGCGCGCCATGGCCAGGGCGCGTTCGCGCCGCCGCAGCCCGCCGCGCCGTCGAGGGCAGGTGGGGCGAGGGGATAAGCTCGCCCCGAGCCCTCCCCCCTGGGCTCCTCCCTCCCATTCCCCTCTCTCCCTCACCCACGTGCTCGCCGCTCCTCTCTCTGCTCTCTGTCGAACGCCGACGCCGGCCACCTCCGTTGTTCCCGTAGCCACCGGCGGCCCCGTGCTCGCTGGTGATGCCCAGGAGCTCCGCCGTGGACGACCACCCCTCCTGATGCCTCGAGGCGAAGCCGAGGGGCCCTGCTGCTGCCGGTTCGCCTTCGTCCCCATCTTCGACCTCCGCGCCGCCGCCGCCGTCGTTTCTCTGCTCTGCAGCTACTAATCCACCACCGGACCACCGTGTGTCCCCTAGGTGAGCTCCCCTCTCTTTCCCCCTCCTCCGTTAAGCTCGGGCTCGAGCCGTAGATAGTCAGCGCCGTAGCCGAGCTCCGGCCGCCGCCATGGCCGGCCGGCATCGAGCTCTCGTGCTCCTCCGCTCGCGCCAGAGACGCCGTAGTGTCCCTGGAGATTCCCCGTTGCCATCTAGCCCCTTCGTTTGATCGTTAGAGCTGCACATCACTGAGCTCGAGCTCGCCCGTAGCTGCCGCCGTTTCTGCTCGTCGCCGGCGACGCTCGGGGCCTTCCCCGGTCCAGCCACTTACACCGCTCGACGCGGCGCCTCGCCCGCGTCCGAACGAGCCCGCCCGCGGCTCGAACGGTGGACCATAGCCGTTTTCCGGCCGTTCCCGAACACGCCGCCGCGAACAGAGGTCGCCGGAGGCAACTCCGGCGCCGTTCCGGCGATGCCAACGTGGCAGCCCACGTGGCCTCCCATCAGCCGCTGCCACTGGGCCCCGCTGGGTCCCGTTGACCCAGTCAACCCAGCTGACTGTGCACCCGTGGGCCCCCTTTTACCAGTCAAAGTCTCCAGTTGACTGCTGACTGGGCAGTCAACTGGGACCCACTGTCAGCCTCTGTACTGCACAGCTGTGTACACTTTGTGTGTACACATAGCAATTTGCATCTGGTATTTTCGAAATAATAATAAATTCAGTAAATTTCAGAATATTGTTTAAACTTTGAAAATTCATAGAAATTAAACCGTAGCTCGGATGGAAAAACTTTCTACATGAAAGTTGCTCAGAACGACGAGACGAAGCCAACAGTGTCATCTGTTTCCGTGTCGGGACCCTCTACGGAGGTGAACCCGCAACTTTTAGCCCATTTCCGGTAGATGAATAGTGTCTAACTGCTGTCTATTAATTCCAGCTGATGTCCTAAAATAACTAATTGGTTTAGTTAGGTCTTTAAGCAACCCTGCACTGCACCCCAGTTGCCACTTGACTCTGACACCACTAACCTGCAACCGTCCCCCTCCGGTAATCTGTCCGACACAGGTCCGGAACCGGGAATACTTTCCCGGATGGGTTCCCCTTCTCCGTTATCGGTAGCACTGCGTTAGATCGTCATGCTTTGTGATTACTTTCGTTACTGTGTATTTATATTGTTTCCTCTCCCCCTTTCTTCCCGGTAGACCCCGAGACCGCTGACGGTGCCCTGGTGATCGACTACTTCACCGCCGTTGTTCCTTTTCATTTGCCAAGCAACCAGGCAAGCAACCCCCCCTCGATCATTCCGATATCGCCTATGTCTATTCCCTCTTATTATTGCATTAGAATTGCCGCTACTGCTGCTGCTCCTATTACTGCTGCATAGCCTGTTTTTGCAATACTGTTGATACCGGTCTTTATTCCTAAACTGCTTAGTATAGGTTGGGTAGCACTGTTGTGGCCCCGCATTCTCGTAGTTGCCTCGCTTAGTGCCCTTGCCTCGATCAAGCGATCGAGCCCCTTCCCCTGACCTTCTTCACATCACCACACACCCCCTAGTATGCTCGACTCCGCAGAGTTAACATCGGGTGACGAGGGTGATACCTCCGAACTCACTTCCGATGTTGTCCCTGTAGTATAGCTAGCTCGTTGTGGGTTACCGAGGGTGATTCCTCTTCCCACTTCCGACTTAGCCTTTGTCGTGCATCCGCTATGGTGATTACCGCCGAGGGTGATTCCTCCGGTATCACCTTAACGGGACTTGTCGTTTAG
>LR738716.1:4880525-4922956 GCA_902687465.1 Secale cereale
CGGCCGAGGTTGATATTGCTATGAACACTTTACATTATGATGTACTAATCTGCACCCTTCTAATTGCTGCAAGACCCCGAAGATGCTAGTCTTCGTCAGGACTAGGCTTTTCCCCTCTCTACTCTGGCATTCTGCAGTCTAGTCCACCCACATAAAGCCTCCTTTGAAAATGATGCATTGCTTAGTATAGATCTGATGTAAGTCTTGCTGAGTACTTTGGATGAGTACTCACGGTTGCTTTGCTTCCTCTTTTGTCCTACCCGCATGACAAACCAGACGACGGAGCCATGGTGCCTGCAGCCCCCGTTGACGACTACTACTACCAGCCCGAGGCTGGCTACTACTACTACCCGGCCGGCGAGTACTTCTACGAGGAGCCGGCGGACGACGACCAGGAGTAGGATCGGAGGTCCCAGGCAGGAGGCCTGCGCCTTTTCGATCGTAGTTTTTCTTTTGCCCCGCCTCGTATGAGGCCTATCTGTACTTGTGTTCTGTATCTGTATCCAGATACCTAACGCTTCCGCTAACCTTGTGTATGACACTTGTTATGTATTCGAGCCCTCGAGGCCCCTGGCTTGTAATATATAACTTGTATGTATTTATTTATGTTTTAGAGTTGTGCTGTGATTCCTTCACGTGAGTCCTTAGGCTTGATCGTGTGCATTTGCGTGTATGATTAGTGCACGATTGAGCCGGGGTCGTCACAGGTTGGTATCAGAGCCGACTGCCTGTAGGAACCCCCTTTCCAACTCCTTGGTCGAAGTCGAGTCTAGAGGTCAAAGAAAATGTTTTACTAACTTGGCTGTGTGGCTTATGGCCCCACGTCGCCAATCGGGTGGTATTAGGTTCTTTTATTCCTCGTCTATACTCTGGGACTCTGAATCTCTCTTCCATTCGGGTCAAATGATTTTACTAACACCGGCCTTAGGTTCTCGTAACCGCTTTCTCCCGGAGAGCCCTTGATCAGAAGATGACGTGTCATCATAAGAAGACTCCGGAGATACTCCACGAAGTTTCCAAGACCATTATGCCACTGCTTTGCAAGTCCCTGACCACCGTTAAACCCCGAAGGATAACTACCTACACCTGTCGTTCCTATATTCGTCTCAGTACCCTCGGGTTCTATCCAACTTATCGAAATAATATTCGACGTTTCGAGAATTCTCTGAACCTACTGCCTTGCAGTTCTTCTCCGCCTGAACATACCTACGAATAATTCCCCACACTTATCAGGGATCCGTTCATCCCTAGTTGATCATGTGCTTCGCAACATCCTTCTCACTGTCAATCGATCTTCCAAAAAAATTCTTCGCAGCCTATTGCCCTTGAATTCCTTACTTGCTTGCCTTATGGTTAATTCCCTATGTCTAATAATCTTCGCTGACATTCCTTGTCAATGTCATTTGCATCCCTTGAATTCAATCTACGGCGAATGCTTTCTACTATCCGCCGATTCCTAGTATTCGTTCTTTTGGCTCAGTCACCATTCCGGACTTAAGTTGGTTCTCGGCCGATCAAGTCTTGGTTGATTGTCCAACTAAGCCTGTTCAATTTACTTGTCTTCTTGACCAGGTGATCTACCCGCCACTCCTCACTATGGAGGTTGAGAACCCTCTGAATAATATACTTGAGTTATTCTAGTATTTCCTTAACCCGATGCGCTTGCCTCCCGACCCTTCTCGTAGGACTCTCAGGTGGGACCAGTTGTTAAAACCTTACCCTGTTAGTTCTCACGGATCACTTGGTTCCTTTTGTGGACAATTATCCGACCGACTCTTTTCTATTTCAAGAACCTTATCGGTTCCTTCCCTGTTGCCATTGCCTTTGGCACTGAAGCATTCTCTACTTCTTTCCGTCTGGATATTCGCTCTGCTTGCATGGCACGGAAAGACAGTGCATTCCTTCTCCTCATTGAATTGGGACTGACTACTGACCAGGACATGTCGCGTAACCTTGGTTAGAAATCTCTGCGTGGCGGAACACTAAAGTTGTTCATCTAGTTCTGTTCAACCTACTCATTTTGGTCAGAGCTATTGCTTCTGATCCTTCGCTTCTGAACCATAACTTCTTTGTACTTAAACGTCGGAATTATTCCGATGTTTCGTAATCTGATGTCGTGATACTCCTTTCTTCTTCTGGATGAGTACCGCTACTCACTACAGATCCTTTGTCGTCTACCTGATCTTTCGTTGGACTAATATCCGACATTATCCCTCATATTCAAACACCTTATGAGCTCTTTCCTTGGTATTTAATACCTTCGGTAGACTGTATCATCTTCTTACTCTCGAGCTTATGCTACTTACTTCCGAAGTTTGCGGTATAGGCTCTTAACCGTCCCGATGGGATGCACCTATGCTTTTCTTAATCCGTGTGAACTCGAAAATTATACGAGCCATACCCTTCTGGTGCTTCACCAGATAAATTTTCGACTCTACAATTTCTTCGAAGACGAGAAGTGAATGAAAGGTTTCGCATTGTCGAAGTGGGAGTCGACCTTGAACCTTTGTGTTCATGCCCATGGACCCGATGCAGAACTTATCATGAAAACTGCTCGTAAAAAAAAATATAGTTACTTCCTTGGTACAAGTTCCTCTTGTATCTATGAATTGATCCTTTGCAATCACGGTTCCGACTATATTCTCCCCTTGATTCCATTTCCCGGATAAGTTAAAATACTTGTCCTTTGCAGATCATCTCACCCGTCCGACCTCTACTCTGGTTGACCTTCGGGTATTACCTCTAGTACCTGTTACTGGGAAGTCCATCACTATCATATCATTCCTTGTCTGGTCGGCTATATCATCTTCGTGCTAATTTTAACCGTGTTAACTGGCCCCTATGCCCGTAGCCAAACTTCCGACGATGAGATAAGCTTACGTCGATCTTCTTCATTTTATCATTTCACCTCGAACCACAAGCTTATTTCGAGCTTGTGACGTATCTGTGGTTTCAATAACCTTTTGCTTCATCATTCCTTTGACTGGATGCCATCGCCGATCGATTGCATCTTCATGAAATCTCTCGACAAAGATGTCGTGGTCATCACCAATATTTGATTTGTTCCAAGTTATCAATTAAATTCGTGGTGATAAATACCATCCCTACCCCTCGATAATTTGTGATGTCATCGATGACGTCCCTGACTTCTACCAACACAGACCTGGTTGTGTTCGGTTATTCCTCGTGTTCCGAGATAATTTTGGAAGTGTTCCTTTGTATCTCCTCAGATCTTCAGGCCCAACCCTTATTTGAAACACCATGTCATTGCTACCTCGCAGCATGACAATGGTACTACGAATATCGACAAGAACAATTGGAAGCGCAATACTAAATGTTTCTTGATCTATTATCCAAACATCGTTGTATGGGTAATCTCCTGATTCAATCCTCGCCCCTTTATCTAAATACTTTTGAGCTTGCTGTCCTATCATGTATATCATGCTCCGCTTGTCCTTAGGAAATGATATACCCCTAATTCTCGTGTATAAACACATTTTCCTTTCCATTGGTTTGTTTAACCTCTCCTGTGATCATTATAACATAAGCAGGAATAACCCTCTGCTTGTGAAGATACCTCGGTCTGCAACTCTGTCAGTGAGACCCTGTTACTATTGTTGCTGACATTTCGGTAACCGCCGATGGACGAGAACTTTGCCTTTTGGTCCGCCTCGCCTAGCGAGCAGGAAAATGGTTCTCTTCGTCCCTCGCCCTTGGTACCGACGCCGTTGCCGACATAGCTGACAGACTTCTCACTGTCCTGACTTATTGTCTTGACCATGTGAGTTGTCACCGTTCCCTCTACTTTTTATCGAACCGTATCGCAGTTCCACAGAATCGGAACCTGACCCTCTTGTACCTTTTTGGTTCCGAAGCATCCTTTGCTCTTGACCTTGAGTGTTGTCACGATCCACCCTTCAAGAGTTAATCTATTCTCGATGCTCTGAACTCCTTTCACACTCTGTTCAGTCATCGATCGGATGTCCGTCCGCTTGAAGCTTTCTCCTGAACTGTCACACCTTGCTCTCGATGTTTTCCTAAGTTATAACTCAAGAGATATTTCTGCCACACCCCCCCTGAATTATCTGTCGGATAATCGACCTTGTAAAAGGTCCGTTCTCCCGAAGTTACCTTTTCTCTTCCCCACTTAAATCTCGGGACGAGATTTCTTGTAGTGGAGGAGATTTGTAACACCCTCAGATTCTCACCACAGTGATCACCTTTTAATCATGCCAATTCATCATCATTTGCCTTGTATGATCACAGTGGTTATGCACTCCCATTCAAATTTCTCTCTGAATTCAAATCAAAATTTAAGTACAAAACAAAGTTGCATAAAAGTTGCTGGAAAAATGTTCATCATCTTGCAAGAATTCCATGACAATTAATTGTTAGGGAAAACAGCAGCACTCTTATGCAAAGATGAATAGCAGCAATTAATTCAGTGCAGTTTCAGCATTTTTATATGCTATCTCATTTATGAATTTCCAAATAAATTCTTCTAGCCTCCAAAATATTTGTGGCAGTGCCATAAATAGCAAAGAATACTTTGGGCCAAACTCAAACTTTTTCTAAAAAGATTTGGCTGTCCTAAATAATTCTTTTCTCTCTCTGATATTTAATAAAGACAGAAAAACAGAAAAAGAAAGAGGCAGAGGACTTACCTGTCCCTGGGCCGTCGCTACAGGCCAGGCCCAGCCCACCGGGGCCTCCCTCACCTGCTCCCCGTCCTCTTCTTCCCCGTGTCGTGCGCGCCATGGCCAGGGCGCGTTCGCGCCGCCGCAGCCCGCCACGCCGTCGAGGGCAGGTGGGGCGAGGGGATAAGCTCGCCCCGAGCCCTCCCCCCTGGGCTCCTCCCTCCCATTCCCCTCTCTCCCTCACCCACGTGCTCGCCGCTCCTCTCTCTGCTCTCTGTCGAACGCCGACGCCGGCCACCTCCGTTGTTCCCGTAGCCACCGGCGGCCCCGTGCTCGCTGGTGATGCCCAGGAGCTCCGCCGTGGACGACCACCCCTCCTGATGCCTCGAGGCGAAGCCGAGGGGCCCTGCTGCTGCCGGTTCGCCTTCGTCCCCATCTTCGACCTCCGCGCCGCCGCCGCCGTCGTTTCTCTGCTCTGCAGCTACTAATCCACCACCGGACCACCGTGTGTCCCCTAGGTGAGCTCCCCTCTCTTTCCCCCTCCTCCGTTAAGCTCGGGCTCGAGCCGTAGATAGTCAGCGCCGTAGCCGAGCTCCGGCCGTCGCCATGGCCGGCCGGCATCGAGCTCTCGTGCTCCTCCGCTCGCGCCAGAGACGCCGTAGTGTCCCTGGAGATTCCCCGTTGCCATCTAGCCCCTTCGTTTGATCGTTAGAGCTGCACATCACTGAGCTCGAGCTCGCCCGTAGCTGCCGCCGTTTCTGCTCGTCGCCGGCGACGCTCGGGGCCTTCCCCGGTCCAGCCACTTACACCGCTCGACGCGGCGCCTCGCCCGCGTCCGAACGAGCCCGCCCGCGGCTCGAACGGTGGACCATAGCCGTTTTCCGGCCGTTCCCGAACACGCCGCCGCGAACAGAGGTCGCCGGAGGCAACTCCGGCGCCGTTCCGGCGATGCCAACGTGGCAGCCCACGTGGCCTCCCATCAGCCGCTGCCACTGGGCCCCGCTGGGTCCCGTTGACCCAGTCAACCCAGCTGACTGTGCACCCGTGGGCCCCCTTTTACCAGTCAAAGTCTCCAGTTGACTGCTGACTGGGCAGTCAACTGGGACCCACTGTCAGCCTCTGTACTGCACAGCTGTGTACACTTTGTGTGTACACATAGCAATTTGCATCTGGTATTTTCGAAATAATAATAAATTCAGTAAATTTCAGAATATTGTTTAAACTTTGAAAATTCATAGAAATTAAACCGTAGCTCGGATGGAAAAACTTTCTACATGAAAGTTGCTCAGAACGACGAGACGAAGCCAACAGTGTCATCTGTTTCCGTGTCGGGACCCTCTACGGAGGTGAACCCGCAACTTTTAGCCCATTTCCGGTAGATGAATAGTGTCTAACTGCTGTCTATTAATTCCAGCTGATGTCCTAAAATAACTAATTGGTTTAGTTAGGTCTTTAAGCAACCCTGCACTGCACCCCAGTTGCCACTTGACTCTGACACCACTAACCTGCAACCGTCCCCCTCCGGTAATCTGTCCGACACAGGTCCGGAACCGGGAATACTTTCCCGGATGGGTTCCCCTTCTCCGTTATCGGTAGCACTGCGTTAGATCGTCATGCTTTGTGATTACTTTCGTTACTGTGTATTTATATTGTTTCCTCTCCCCCTTTCTTCCCGGTAGACCCCGAGACCGCTGACGGTGCCCTGGTGATCGACTACTTCACCGCCGTTGTTCCTTTTCATTTGCCAAGCAACCAGGCAAGCAACCCCCCCTCGATCATTCCGATATCGCCTATGTCTATTCCCTCTTATTCTTGCATTAGAATTGCCGCTACTGCTGCTGCTCCTATTACTGCTGCATAGCCTGTTTTTGCAATACTGTTGATACCGGTCTTTATTCCTAAACTGCTTAGTATAGGTTGGGTAGCACTGTTGTGGCCCCGCATTCTCGTAGTTGCCTCGCTTAGTGCCCTTGCCTCGATCAAGCGATCGAGCCCCTTCCCCTGACCTTCTTCACATCACCACACACCCCCTAGTATGCTCGACTCCGCAGAGTTAACATCGGGTGACGAGGGTGATACCTCCGAACTCACTTCCGATGTTGTCCCTGTAGTATAGCTAGCTCGTTGTGGGTTACCGAGGGTGATTCCTCTTCCCACTTCCGACTTAGCCTTTGTCGTGCATCCGCTATGGTGATTACCGCCGAGGGTGATTCCTCCGGTATCACCTTAACGGGACTTGTCGTTTAGAAATCCAACGAGGGTGATTCCTCGGATTCCTCATCGGCATGGAAACCACACGGATGCCCTGGTTTACCGTACCGTGTTTAAAGACGTATCGATCCCCGAGGCCGGACGTCGCCAGGAACAAAGGCGTGCGGCCAGAGGTATCGTGCGTCTGAAGACACTTTATAGTTACTACTACACATGTTGGATAGAGACGGGTTGACCCTGAGGGGTACCCGCGAGTGCCTTTGAGGCGTGAGCTGTGGAGTCGGGTGACCAGTGAGGGTACCCGCGAGATAACTACGAAGCGTGGCCGGTCCTGTAAGGTCCTTGTCACAAGTCTTCGAGACGGGACGTCGGGGCCACCGGTGTGGTGGCAACGCTCGTTACCGCGCGTTCCCAATCCACTAAGCGATTTGGATATTTGATCCGAGGGGCCTTCGGGTCCGATAGCACTAACCACCACGTGGGTGTGAGTGGGTGCTCTGCGTCGTATACATCAGCCGGAGTCGTCACGACGTCAGCGATTGAGCGGCCCGTTCGGATTGGACCCGGAATGCAACTACGTACTTGTATAAGGGGTTGCTAGGTCTGCTACCGAACGGCCACGTAACGTGCAGGAGCGTCCGGGGCGATGGGCCATGACCCCCGGGGGCATAGGTTTAGTCCGGCGTGCTTGATCCTCTCTGGCGGTTTCCGGTCGGGTTGCGTCGTGTTGTTTAGCCGAGGCCGGGCAGGACCCAGCAAGTGTGTCCGGCCGGAGTTAAGCGAGCGTGGTGGGTAAGTTGGTGCACCCCTGCAGGGAAGAAAGCATCTATCGATAGCCTGTCCTACGGTAACGGACACTCGGAGTTGTATCCACTTCGGTACAACTAGAACTGGTGACTTGAGATATGAGGTAGGGCTCTGGGATTGCTTTCTCGCAGGGAGTCGAGGAAGGATCCTCGGCCGAGGTTGATATTGCTATGAACACTTTACATTATGATGTACTAATCTGCACCCTTCTAATTGCTGCAAGACCCCGAAGATGCTAGTCTTCGTCAGGACTAGGCTTTTCCCCTCTCTACTCTGGCATTCTGCAGTCTAGTCCACCCACATAAAGCCTCCTTTGAAAATGATGCATTGCTTAGTATAGATCTGATGTAAGTCTTGCTGAGTACTTTGGATGAGTACTCACGGTTGCTTTGCTTCCTCTTTTGTCCTACCCGCATGACAAACCAGACGACGGAGCCATGGTGCCTGCAGCCCCCGTTGACGACTACTACTACCAGCCCGAGGCTGGCTACTACTACTACCCGGCCGGCGAGTACTTCTACGAGGAGCCGGCGGACGACGACCAGGAGTAGGATCGGAGGTCCCAGGCAGGAGGCCTGCGCCTTTTCGATCGTAGTTTTTCTTTTGCCCCGCCTCGTATGAGGCCTATCTGTACTTGTGTTCTCTATCTGTATCCAGATACCTAACGCTTCCGCTAACCTTGTGTATGACACTTGTTATGTATTCGAGCCCTCGAGGCCCCTGGCTTGTAATATATAACTTGTATGTATTTATTTATGTTTTAGAGTTGTGCTGTGATTCCTTCACGTGAGTCCTTAGGCTTGATCGTGTGCATTTGCGTGTATGATTAGTGCACGATTGAGCCGGGGTCGTCACACAGCGGCGGGGACGGCGAGTGCGACAACTGGCGGCGGGGAGACGACGGGTGAGCGCGCGGGGTGGTTCTTGGAGGTCGGCCGTGTGCTCGTCCATGGAGAGATGCAATGTCGATCTGCTGTTTTTTCTCGAAGAGAAGTCGTCGCGCTGGGGAAGAAACAAGTGGAGGAAAGAAGATCGTGCGGCTACCAATTGTTAAATCACGCGGTCCTGGTGCGACCGGCCCAAAGTTGGGCCGGCGCGCCGGCGCCTATAAGCTCCCTTAATAATAGAGATTGCGATTCACTTTTAGTTTCTTTCCATTCAAGGCTTTGGCGATATGTTCATAATTTGTATGTCTTATATAACATACTAGTTACTCAAAATTACGATACGAGACACCTAAAGATAAATGTGCTAGATATATTTCACATAAGTATTCTTTTTCTTCCTATCAAAGAAAAAAGGCGATCTCGCTAGGGCCTCTCGCCAGGAGAGTTCCTCCGCCGACGATCTCGATCGTCGGTGGTGAGGAGGGTCACTGGATCCACACGTATGGATAGTTATATAGGCCAAAGTAGCTTATTTTTTTAGGTTGTTCATCGTCTTTGGCTTCGGCGGCGGCGATGGCAGCACTGAGTAAAGATTATTTAGATCCTTCCTCGACAAGGCGGTCGGCCCTATGGTTGGGGATGGATTTGAAAACCAATTTATTCAAGCAAGGATGGTGTGGCGGCGACATCATCCTTATGGTGTACTTTTGTCCTCGGGTTCCGCCATTACGACGGTGTTTGCTCCAGCGCCGACGCGGAGGTTGGGAGATAGTCCGGGAGCAGATGCAGATTATGGTCTGCATCGGCGACATCTGAAAGATGGTGGATTGTGTGTTGGGTTCGTGGTTCGTGAATGGAAGGTTCGGTTTCCTCCTCCGACATCTTAGTCGTGCGCGGGTGTCAGATCTGAAGTTCAACGACGTGTCTGGAGTGTTGCCCCGGTCTGAATCGTTCAACGGTAATGGTTTCACCTTCGGTGAGCCACCTTGGAGGTTCGTAAAGTTACATATCAACGATGGAGCCGCATCGAGCACGGGTGAGAAGGTGATCTTCATTTTTGTTTCTCCTTTGATGGCTGCTATGATGGTGCCAGAGGCTGGTGACAGGTGTTGGTGTCAAGCTCAGATGATTTTTCTGTCTTGATTATAATTTTAATCAATTTTCTTTCTTGGTTGGTGGTTCTTTGTGGAAGGACTGGCATTCTGCTGTCTTTTCAGTTGGTACAGCTTGGTGTTTACGTGGCTTAAACTATAATCTTTATGATATAAATGAGACACATATTAACATGAAAAAAAAAAAGAATTCACACAAGTATGGTGCCATATTATACCATGTAGTTTTTGAATGGTTCGCAGCTACAATTTGATTTTCAATAGAATGAACCACGAGAAATGACTTCAAACCTACTCTACATGTTTATTTAACACAATACAACAGACATGCTCACGCACATATGCATCTGTGTTTTTTTAACGAAAGGGCGAAGATGATTGGTCGTGACAGCTTTGAAATCTTTTATATACCAGAAGGTACGAGGCCATGGAAGAAATACGACAGAAGAGTCATCATGGTGCACCACGGCTTTGACCGGCCTGCGACAAAAGAGCGGTCACAAAACAGTCATGGGGTCCGTGGCAAAGTTCAACCCGGCTACTACGTACGCCGTCAGAATTTTTGTGTTGCGTTCAATAATAAACAACCCAAAAAATCTGGGTACTCTGCACTCAGCACTCAAGCTTTCTCCATGCAGGCAGTTTCCTACGTACTGCAATAAAGCCATTGCCGTAGACTTTGGTAGTACTAGACTATAGATAGAAAAAATAAAGAGCGGCCGAAAGATATAGGACATCAATAAGTCCCAAACGTTCGGAATTTACAAACGTTTTTTGATGGCAACTTTAGTTGCTGCGAGGTGGTAACTTTGTTCCGATTCAATTTTTTGCTACAAAATTACCATGTTTGTCAACATCGTCTTAACTAAAGTTGCCGTGAAAACAGTTCGAAATTGCATGCTTAAAAATCGAAATTTCGGGATTTATCTATTCCGAAGATATAGCATAGGCGCATAGCCGATAACCAGAAGCCGCCGGTCAAAATCGGCTGCCGGACTGCTAACACAAACGTACCTGAAACACGTCGACCGCACCGCGCAGCTTGAACAAACCACTGGAGCCAGACGCGGTGCATCTCCAAAAGCACGACGGACACCGTCACACACACGCGCGGCCACGCCAACAAAAGAGAGAGGTTCGTTTCTCATGTGGGCAGAATCTGGGAAAGAGGTTCTCCAACGAACGGGCGTCGCCGGAGTCGCTTTCGAGATTCGGACGAGCAACGGGGCGCCATGACAGCAACGGAACATGCCGCAAAAGATGGAATTGGAATCGGGGCACAGCCTTTGCTCGTGGCCGTTGCTGTCAGTCCCTCCCGTGATGCCCACGCTTCACATTTCTTGGCGCTGGAAAAGAGTTCACGCCACCATACCTCACAATAATACCCTGATCCGCTTGTTCATGATTAAGGCCCCGTTGAATGGGATGGACTCCTGAGCAACCGGTCCTTGCTGACGAACTCCGTCTTCAACGTCTCCTCCAGCTGGGAGAACAATGATGCGAAGGTACCTGCAAACAGCATACCAGTGGTCGTTTGTCACTGCGAGAAAGCCGCTCGACCTTTGTCCGTCGCTAACGATGCAAAGAAGCTATTCGCGCAATCTGTATGACAGACTATATCACACGAGGTGGTGTTTGGTTCGTGATCACGGCCGGGCTAGCTGCTGGTTTTAGTGTCCATTGGAGGTGCTGCTGCAGGAATGAGCAAAATACTACGAGATCATGGTTTCTACAGAATGAGTAAAATGCAATGCAGACGCACCACGGAGCGTCTGTGGCATATGCTGGCTTCATCCAACCCGAATACTACGGCAATTGATACATTATTTACATTTGTGATCATCTCCATCTTCTCTGAATATTGTCAATGGCGATGGCGATGGCGATCAATAATGAAGGAAGCACCGCGAAAACCAACACGCCATGCATATGATCCAGATCTACAGGCTCTGCCTCCTGCGGACCAGCCGCCCAACCTCTCACAATGGTCACCACCAGCACGTCCAATTGTCATCTATCTATCATGTCGCCATCGTGCCTTTAGCCACTACCAGCTGTCCAGAGCCAGCTAGGCATCAGTACCACTGCGACTGGATAGACAACTAACTACTGCCAGGACCGTGCCATCACTACAGGAACCAACATAACTTTGCAAAGTAGCACATGCTAATGCTACAGCATTTTCCATGTCAGACTGTCACTTTGCTAGTTTGTTTGTTTTGTGCTTCGTGGGGTGTTTGTCCAGACACTCCACACTACTCGGTAAATACCTTGGCTTTTGTGCTTAACTTGTATCCGGAACTCTCTCTCCGTTGTAATAAAATAGAATCTAGGCTCGCACTTCTTGGAAAAGTGGTAAAAACTGAAACATAAGACTACTACTCCCTCTGTAAACAAATATAAGACGTTTACGTCACTCAAGTAGTGACCTAAAACGGCTTATATTCCTTTACAGAGGGAGTATAAGGTTAAAAGAAAATATAAGCATGCCATGTATTGAAGCAAACCAAAAAGGTGTCTGCAAGTTTGTCCGAGAAAAGCGATATTTTTCACATAAAGAACAAAGGGTACCTGACAGTGACTTGTTCAATAATGAACCTTTGATTAACAGTGTGCCAGGCATCTGTTCAAACACCTACATAGAAGAAAATTCATAAATTGTTTGTCAGGCAAAGTAGATATAGGTAGCACATGAGTAGTATACAATATGTTATCAACATACCGAAATACGGAAGGATGCTCCTGTAACAGTGCTATGCACCATTGTAGAGTCATCTTCAACAGAAAGAGGAAGGTCATCACCATCCAATCTTGCAGCCTGAGTCTGCTCATCTGACAATGTAACCTAAACAGATATTTCATACAACGATTAGCAAGAGATTGATATACTAAGACTTCACTTAAGTAAGAAAATGACATATCAGTGTGGGTCTCTGTCCTGATGTTATATAGAAAACGAACAGGTGGAAGATTAATAGGATTCTTACATCAATAGAAAATGACAGGGAATCGGTTTTACATGATAGATTAGATGTACAGAAAAAGGTCTCAGCTGACTTCAACACCTGAAACGCACCACTTCCACGTCGGAGACCCTAAAATTCATTGTACAGAGAGCGTACGTTAAAGCACAAAAGCTAAAGAGAAACTTAGTACTAGCAGACTAGCGAGAACAAGAACTAAAACATAACTATAGGTTATTCTGTAAAGAATAGGAAAAAAGACCGATAGGTTTTTATGTCAGGCTAGCCAACAGTTTTAATTCAACCTTACTTCAAGGTCAACAAGGACGAAGAAATGTTACAAACAACAATTAGATGTAACATTTAAGCACACAAATTAATGCTATCTGTGATGCAGAGATCACACTCATGAGAACTAGAGAAGACCATGGCGGAGCTAGGATGGGATGACTGGGGGCGGGGGGGATGGAATAATAGGAACTCTTGGAGGGGTGAAAATCTATATTTTCTTCAATCTATGCTGCTACAAAAAAAAAACTTCACAAAATATCACAAGGCTGGGGACAGTGGCCCCTGCAGCCATACACGTAGCTCCGCCAGTGGAGAACATAGTTGTCTCAAAGATGAAGTATCTCATTGGAGAACAGTAACCTTTATGATAGAGACCACCGAAACCAAAGTTATAGCAAACTGCAGTTAGGAGCTATAAGCGACAAAGGTGCACGATCAAGGAAGGTGACATGATGCCCACCTGAAGCATGAAAGAATGGTGGACTTTTCCTGGTGTACTTGATCTTATAGCATTTTTTCTCGGAGCAATGAACGACCATGCAAGGCCCCATCTCGCTGTTTGTCCTTGCACGAACTCAGTGGTTTTCACAACTGAGGCCCCAGCTTCACGGACTTTGGATACTAATAGTTTTAGATTTGCTTTTCTGCCAACCATCGACGTAAACCACCTATAAAATTTCAGATAAATCATAAAGAACAGAAAAAAAAATGACATAATACTATGACCGCTGTAACACAAGATATGAATCACCTGAAAGAGTTCTTAAAGGAAACACTGTCTTCAATTATATGTGTTATAAAGGCTTGCTCACCACCAGGGCAAGCCATCTCTTCAGCAGTTCCAGCACACGAAGTTTTGGGGTTAAGGCCAGCTTCCTCCATACTCTCAAAGAAAGGTGGGTTGCACATACAGAAGTCAAAGCTCTCACTATCCTTCACAACACCGACAAAAATAGGTGCTATTGATCTCACCACACTGTCCACTGGATCTGAAGTGTTCTCCCTGATAGCTTCCTCAGCAACTGTTTCAGACTTCGAAGAACAGGGTACTTTATTTGCGTTTCTGATTTCAATAAGACCTGCTAGATGTGGGTTGCTCTCCACATTCCTCTTAGCCCATTCAAGAGCAACATCAGTCACATCTACAAAAAAAATCCAACTGAGCATGGATCCTTCCAATTTAGCTAAGTAGGTCACTAAACAGTTCCGAGTTTATGCATCACGAAACTTCTAGTGCACAGGATAAAAGCATACCAGATCCAACAAAGCTCCAGCCCAGTAACGACGCTCCGAGGAGAGGGTAGATGCAATTGGCACCCGTGCCTATGTCAAAACCCCTCACTGTCTCACTGGAGTTGGATATTCGTGGTATGAGATCGGAAGAGAGAAGATCCTCAATCCAATGGATGTAGTTGGATCTGTTTGGAACAGTAGGGCAAAGCTGTCCATCCGGAATCCACCTGACAGCAGTAAAGATATATATCATGCGAACATATTAAAATGTTATATTGCCCACTAACCTTCGTGCGTGATAATTAGAAAAGAACACATGAGTTCCTTCAAAAATAGAACATATGAGGACATAGTTTGCATAGAATATAAGCTTCAACATTTTTTTGTAAATCAAGTAATTCTTATTGTTAGCAAAAGTGGGAGCTGCCAGTTGTGCTAAACAGTGATTCTATTTGAACTTTGGTTATGCAAATTTCATACAGCAAACTATTTAAACATGAAAACAACATGTAAATTATTTACTGAAATGTCTTAACAGAAATGGTAAGTGGATCAATCAATTTGACACAGCGCCACGAAAATACAATCTGTTGTATAGCGAGACCAAAGTGAGAACAAAGACATCTAGTTATGGCATTTGACGTTCACGTTGAGCACCATTCTTTACATGGACTGCTCTCTGCATAAGTTCCCGGTGGAAGTGCTCACGAAGCTGAACAATAATGCAATGAGCAGCATATGCTTCCTTTGAAGATCCTTTTCAGCAGATCAGATTTTTGTTCTCTCAAAACGGCTTCGTTACTTGTTAATTTGATGCCACAGTTAGCTGAATTCAGGAGCGCCCTCGCAATTCACCACCAGCACAGCAGCAAAGAGATGAGCAGCTCAGCCGAACAGGAACAATCGGGAATGGAGCAGCGCAGAATGCATCCTAGGGTTGAGGGGAAGGGGGCGGACCAGTTGACGCCGTGGTCGTGGAGGAGGAGGACGCGCGTGAGCTCCCGCGTGGCGGCGAAGTCGGTGAAGTCGACGGACGCGCGGCCCCCGCCGGACACGGCGACGAAGGGGGCGAAGGAGGGGTAGAGCGACGCCAGCGCCGCGAAGTCCGGCGCCGCGGCGGCGTAGCGGTTGCGCGGGTGCATCACCGGCGGCGCGTCCGAGCCGTCGCGCCGCCGCCGCTTCCTCCCGCCGCCCATCTCGCGGTACTTCGTAGGCGGGCGCAGCGGGGAGAGAGCGCTCGGGCGGCTGGAGCCTGGAGTGAGGGGCGGCGCGCGGCGGGGCACGACTCCGGAAGGAACGCCGTCAGCTCGCCGCGTGGGCCTGTCTTGGGCCTTTGGGTATCTCTTTTCCTCCGGATTGGAGAAGAACCGGCTCCTCGCTCGCTCCCCATATAGAGAAGAAAAACTCGCGGCAACTAGTTAACTAGCACTTCTTCGCGAGCCTCGCAACTAGACCTGGCCAAACCTCGGACCGGGCCGGGCTTCGGGCCGGGCCTACCAAAGCCCGGTCCAAAAACCCCAGACCCGACCCCGGCCCAGCCCGGCCGTCGGGCCTAAAAATCGGGTCCGAGCCCGGCCCGAACACGCAAAAGCCCGACGGGCCTCGGGTCGGGCCCCTTCGCTAATGTGCCAAAATGACGGGCTCGGGCCCGGCCCGGCCCGGCTATCGGGCTTGAAATCTAGGCCCAAGCCCGGCCCGTGGATAAGGTCGGGTCGGGTCGGGCCGACCGGGCCGGGCTGCCCATGGCCAGGTCTACTCACAACATCATTGGCGCTCTCAGCTATTCGTCACGTGTCGCGCTCTGGCGCTCTCTACGTATTTTATTTATTTTATTTTTTCGAATGCGTTTTTGGCTTTTCAATGAGTTTTTATCCTTTTTTTTATGTTTTCCACCGGTCTTTCTTAGCTTTTTGATATAAAAAAATCGATTATTTCTTTTGCGAAAAGTGAGTTTTTTTCGCGAGAGTCATATTTTTGCTTCCGCGAGAGTCACGGTCGTGTCTCTCAAAAACGAAAAAGCAAACGCGTTTTCTATTATTTTTCCTTTCGCGAGAGTCATGGTTTTGCTTCCACGAGAGTCATGGTCGTGTCTCTCAAAAACGAAAAAGCAAACGCGTTTTCTATTATTTTTCCTTTCGCGAGAGTCACGGTTTTGCTTCCACGAGAGGCATGGTTGTGCTTTCGCGAGAGTCACGGCCGTACCTCTAGAAAACGAAAAAAACGCATTTTCTGTTTTTTTTTTCCTTTCACATGAGTCACGGTTTAACTTTTGCGAGAGTCACGGCCGTGCCTCTCGGAAACGAAAAAAATGTATTTTCTGTTCTTTTTTTCTTTCACGAGAGTCACGGTTTTGCTTCCGCGAGAGGCACATTTGTGTTTTCGCGTGAGTCACGGCCATGCCTCCTTGAAAACAAAACAAAAACGTGTTTTCTTTTTTTTTCAATTCCGCGAGAGTCACGATTTTGCTTCCGCCAGAGGCATGGTTGTGATTTCGCGAGAGGCACTGGCGTGCCTCTTTCGGAAAGGGAAAAAACAATGGCGGCCGGTTTGATTTTTTCGTCCGGCTTTTTCGTAAAATAAAACTTCGTCAAAACCTATCAACATGGGATCTAGTTTTGAAGATCTTGATGCGTGGAATTCAATGGTGAAAGCGGTTCAAGATTTGGACGCATGGTTTAAGAGATAAAACCTTTTGAATAAACAGATATATGAACAAAGGGAAAACGCCCAGGTGCGACAAGTGGCGCACATGCAGCGCGCTGTTGGGGAACGTAGCATAATTCAAAAAAATTCTACGTCTTCACCAAGATCCAACTATGGATGCATCTAGCAACGAGCAAGTAAGAGTGCATCTACATACCGTTATGAAGATTGCGTGCGTAAGCTTTCAACGAAGCAAGGATGAAGTAGTCGTACTCTTCACGTTCTTCGTCACCGATGATCTAGCGCTGAACGGACGGCACCTCCGCGTTCAACACACGTACGGTGCAGCAATGTCACCTCCTTCTTGATCCAGCAAGGGGGGGAGGAGAAGTCGTCAGAGATCCGGCAGCACGACGGCGTGATGACGGATGCAGTGGATGTCGCAGCAGGGCTTCGCCGGGCGCCCTGCGTTGGGAGTATGGGGTGTGACGGAAGGGGGAGAGGCGCCAGGGATCAGGTGCGGCTGCCCTCTCCCCCCCACCCCCCCACATATATATAGGGGCCAGGGGGGGCGCCTGGACCCCCTGCAGATCCAATCTGCAAGGGGGCGGCGGCCAAGGGGGGGTTCCTTGCCCCCCAAGGCAAGTGGAGCCCCCCCTCCCCTTTAGGGTTGGAACCCTAGGCACAGGGGAGGTGGGCCCCCTTTGGTGGTGCGCCAGCCCAGAGGGCTGGTCACATCCCCTCGCGGCCTAGGGGCCCCACCGGGATGGGTGGCCCCACCCGATGGACCCCCGGGGCCCCTCCGGTGGTCCCGGGACGCTCCCGGTGACCCCCGGAGATCACCCGTTGGCCGAAACTGGACTTCCCATATATCAATCTTTACCTCCGGACCATTCCGGAACTCCTCGTGACGTCCGGGATCTCATCCGGGACTCCGAACAACTTTCGGGTTTCCACGTGCATTAATCTCTACGACCCTAGCGTTACCGAACCTTAAGTGTGTAGACCCTACGGGTTCGGGAGGCACGTAGACATGACCGAGACCACTCTCCGGTCAATAACCAACAGCGGGATCTGGATACCCATGTTGGTTCCCACGTGTTCCTCGATGATCTTCATCGGATGAACCACTGTGTCAAGGATTCACTCAATCCCGTATGTTATTCCCTTTGTTCATCGGTACGATACTTGCCTGAGATTCGATCGTCGGTATCCCCGATACCTTGTTCAATCTCGTTATGGCAAGTCTCTTTACTCGATCCGTAATTCATCATCCCGTGACTAACTACTTAGTCACATTGAGCTCATTATGATGATGTCTTACCGAGTGGGCCCAGAGGTACCTCTCCGTCATACGGAGTGACAACATCCCAGTCTCGGTTCGTACCAACTCAACAGACACTTTCGGAGATACCCGATGCGTACCTTTATAGCCACCCAGTTACGTTGTGACGGTTGGCACACCCAAAGCACTCCTACGGTATCCGGGAGTTGTACAACCTCATGGTCTAAGGAATAAATACTTGACACTGAAAAGCTTATGCATTACGAACTATACGATCTCGTGTTATGCTTAAGTTTGGGTCTTGTCCATCACATCATTCTCCTAATGATGTGATCCCGTTATCACTGACATCTCATGTCCATGGTCAGGAAACCGTGACCATCTGTTGATCAACGAGCTGGTTACTAGAGGCCTACCAGGGACTCATTGTGGTCTGTGTATTCACACATGTATCACTGTTTCCGTACAATACAATTCAAGCATGAATAACAGACAATTATCATGAACAAGGAGATATAATAATAATGCTTTTATTATTGCCTCTAGGGCATATCTCCAACAGTCTCCCACTTGCACTAGAGTCAATAATCTAGTTACATTGTGATGAATCGAACACCCATAGAGTTCTGGTGTTGATCATGTTTCGCTCGTGAAAGAGGTTTAGTCAACGGGTCTGTGACATTCAGATCCGTATGCACTTTACAAATATCTATGTCTCCATCCTGAACATAATTCCGGATGGAGTTGAAACGGCGCTTGATGTGCTTGGTCTTCTTGTGAAACCTGGGCTCCTTGGTAATAGCAATAGCACCAGTGTTGTCACAGAAGAGAGTCATCGGGCTTGACGCACTTGGAATGACTCCTAGGTCTGTGATGAACTCCTTCATCCAGACTCCTTCCTGCGCTGCTTCAGAAGCAGCTATGTACTCCGCTTCACATGTAGATGCTGCCACCACGCTTTGCTTGCAACTGCACTAGCTGACTGCCCCTCCATTCAAAATATACACGTATCCGGTTTGCGACTTAGAGTCATCCAGATCCGTGTCGAAGCTAGCATCGACGTAACCCTTTACGACGAGCTCTTCGTCACCTCCATAAACGAGAAACATATCCTTAGTCCTTTTCAGGTACTTCAGGATGTTCTTGACCGATGTCCAGTGTTCCGTACCGGGATCACTTTGGTACCTCCCTACCAAACTTATGGCAAGGTTCACATCAGGTCTGGTACACAGCATGGCATACATGATAGAACCTATTGCCGAGGCATAGGGAATGACACTCATCTTTTCTCTATCTTCTGCCGTGGTCGGCGACTGAGTCTTACTCAATCTCATACCTTGCAAAACAGGCAAGAATCCTTTCTTTGACTGATCCATATTGAACTTCTTCAATATTTTGTCAAGGTATGTACTTTGTGAAAGACCAATGAGGCGTCTCGATCTATCTCTATAGATTTTGATGCCTAATATGTAAGCAGCTTCTCCAAGGTCCTTCATTGAAAAACTTTTATTCAAATAGGCCTTTACATTTTCCAAGAATTCTACATCATTTCCCATCAGCAATATGTCATCCACATATAATATGAGAAATGCTACAGAGCTCCCACTCACTTTCTTGTAAATACAAGCTTCTCCATAAGTCTGTATAAAGCCAAACGCTTTGATCACCTCATCAAAGCGAATATTCCAACTCCGAGATGCTTGCACCAGCCCGTAAATCGAGCGCTGGAGCTTGCATACCTTGTCAGCGTTCTCTGGATCGACAAAACCTTCCGGTTGCATCATATACAACTTTTCCTTGAGGAAGCCATTAAGGAATGTTGTTTTGACATCTATTTGCCATATCTCATAATCATAGAATGCGGCAATAGCTAACATGATTCGGACTGACTTCAGCATCGCTACGGGAGAGAAAGTCTCGTCGTAGTCAATCCCTTGAACTTGTCGATAACCCTTAGTGACAAGCCGAGCCTTATAGATGGTCACATTACCATCTGCGTCTGTCTTCTTCTTAAATATCCATTTATTTTCTATGGCGTGCCTATCATCAGGCAAGTCCACCAGAGTCCATACTTTGTTTTCATACATGGATTCTATCTCGGATTTCATGGCTCCAAGCCATTTATTGGAATCTGGGCCTGCCATCGCTTCTTCATAGTTCGAAGGTTCACCGTTGTCTAACAACATGATTTCCAGGACAGGGTTGCCGTACCACTCTGGTGCGGAACGTGCCCTTGTGGACCTTCGAAGTTCAGTAGTAACTTGATCTGTTTCTTCATGATCATTATCATTATCTTCCTCCCTTGTTGGTGCAGGCACCTCAGGAACAGTTTCCTGCGCTGCGCTACTTTCCGGTACAGGAGTGGTGACTATCACCTCATCAAGTTCTACTTTCCTCCCACTAACTTCTTTCGAGAGAAACTCTTTCTCCAGAAAGTATCCATTCTTGGCAACAAAGACTTTGCCTTCGGATCTGTGGTAGAAGGTGTACCCAATAGTTTCCTTTGGGTATCCTATGAAGACGCATTTCTCCGATTTGGGTTCGAGCTTTTCAGGTTGAAGTTTCTTGACATAAGCATCGCAACCCCAAACTTTCAGAAACGACAGCTTCGGTTTCTTGCCAAACCAAAGTTCATATGGAGTCGTCTCAACGGATTTCGACGGAGCCCTATTTAAAGTGAATGCGGCAGTCTCTAAAGCATAACCCCAAAAAGATAGCGGTAAATCGGTGAGGGACATCATAGATCGCACCATGTCCAACAGAGTACGATTTCGACGTTCGGACACACCGTTACGTTGAGGTGTTCCGGGCGGTGTCAATTGTGAAACAATTCCACAGCTCCTAAGGTGTGTGCCAAATTCATGACTTAAATATTCACCCCCACGATCTGATCGCAAGAACTTTATTTTTCTGTCACGTTGATTCTCAACCTCATTCTGAAATTCCTTGAACTCTTCAAAGGTCTCAGACTTGTGTTTCATCAAATAGATATACCCATATGTAATGCCCCGGATGTAATACTTTCCCTTTTGGGCTTATAATAAATCTCCGGCTTCATCTATTTCCATTTCGGGTTCTTTGTCTTTCGGGCTTTCGTCGTTTTGTTGTGTAAGTGTGTGGCATTCATTCATATCATGTAGACATGTGCATTGCATTGCATTTGTGTTGTGGGTTGCATCCGGTTCGTGGCGTTCCTTCCCGTTGTCCGTTTCGTGTTCCGGAGCTCCCTCACGTGTCCGTGACGTCCCGTAGGCCTACTTTGTTGTTCGGGCGTTTTTCGTTACCGGTGTGCCGTGAGGTTGTGTTGTGTGTTGTTGTTTTGTTGTGTGCAACCCGCCTCTCAAATCTCGTCTCGTTTGGACTCCGTTGACTTTTCCCTCCGTTGTCCGTGTGGGTCCGAAGTGCCCTTACTTCGTGTCCCGGAGATACCCCTGTTGCATTCTTTCATCTCCGTCTGGTCCTTTTAAATCATCCTCGCGATCGGATCCGTTGGATCACGATCGGAGGGCTCCTAAACAACACTAGTCTCCAAACCCTAGCCCCTGTTCTTTTGTTCTGTGATGCTATCTTCCAACGTGCATAACTTTTTGTCTGTAGATCCGTTTAGCGCGTGTAGCATGTCCAGATGTTCGTGGAGATGCCCTCTACGTTTTACCTGTTGTAGTCATGCATGTTAGAGGTCATCTAGGGGCTTGTTTTGCTGTTGCAAGAGTGCATGATGGTATAAACTGCTGTTATGTGTTATTTTTGTGCCACCTTTGACATGTGATATCTTTTAGCTCGTTTGTCCAAACGATGCAAATGACATGTCCACGTGTTCGTCTCGTCACGAACTACGTGTTGTGTGTGATAGGTTGCATGGTAGATTTATTGTTTCCTTGTTATCATCGTTGCAAGATGCCATGTTCACATGTTGTGTTTTCACTTGTTATGAAATGCCATCTTGTTGAGCTCGTTGCAATCGGTGTGTTCACCACATTGATGCATGCTTGTGTGTTTCGGGATCACCGTCATATGTATTTTGATGAGGTGCTTACCCTTTGCCATGTTTAGTTTCGAGGTGTCTTAAACATGCTCTTTTGTGTGCTATGATGATGTTGCTGTTTTGGGACTTAGTGAAATTTCACTAAGTCTGAAATCTGTAACGTTCCGATGCCATGTTCGTGTGATGTTGTAGGACAAAGCATGATAGTTTTGGGGTGGATTTTGATTGTTCCTTGAAGTATATATTGTTGTCTTTCCATCCATGTCCTCACATGTCCATTTGAGTGGCTGTAGCATGTTTATCTTTTGCTCCAAACTTTCAATAAAATTCTGCTGCCAGAATTTTATTTCAAAGTTCAATATGTCCAAGATCATTGCTATTGATCCGTGACTCCGTTGGGGGTGCACTTTGGACCTAGTTGCTGTACTTTATATCTAGTTTATGTTCAAGTCCTTTGCCATGCTTTTTGGGTGCTGTAGATTAATTATTTTGAGCTCCCAAGATGCTATGTTGCTGTAATTTGCAGTTTTCGCTCAAATCTTGTTTCGGGCATAACTTTTAGCCCGTAACTCCGATTTCAGCGTTTCTTATATCAAACTTGGGTGATTTTCTGTGTAGATTAATAATATCAGGTTGTTATCTTGTTTTGAGGTGTTTTGCTTGAGTGATGTTTTCCGTGCTCCATGTGCATCTTTAGTGCATCCTTCATGCATTCATGTTTTTCGAGTGCGCATTGCATCGTGTTGATTGGTGCTTGGTGTGTTTGTCTTGTTTAGACCCGGAAGTTGAGCACGAGTTTTCCAACGAGGTTGAGCACGAGGTTTCCAACGAGTTTGAGCACGAGGACCCTTCTTTCGATCCGAACGTCTTCTCTTTAGTCAAGATGACCGAACCCCGATAACATTACTATCTTTGCCTATTGCTAGTAGTCTCGATCTATAGTTTTGCCTCGATGCCCATGTTCTTCTTGTCAGCCTCCTACTTGTAACCAATTGCCATGTTTAACCACCCTACCTATGCAAACCATTGCTTGGCTAAGTATGCTTCGCTCAGCCCTTCTTATAGCGTTGCTAGTTGCAGGTGAAGTGAAGATGCTTGCTCCATGTTGAAGTTTGGTTGGGTTATATCACACTATATAAATGCTTAAACTGAAATCACCTATATATTGGCAAGGGTGGAAGGCTAAGCCTTTTGCTTGGTGTTTTGTTCCACTCATGCCGTTAGGATCCGTATAAGCCGGTTTTATGTTCCTTGATTATGCGTTCCTAACACGGTTGGGGTGTATGGGACCCCCTCGATAAACCGCTAAGTGCTAAGTCTTTTCCAGCAAATCCCAACATTGGTACTATTTGCCTAATAACTAAATAACTTGCATAGGGAGTAATTAACCCGAGTTCTTAATCAACAACCCGGGCCAGTGCTCCTCATGAGTGTTGGTCCAAACCGGGGGTTCTGCGGGGTCACCTCGAGGGAACTCGAGGATTGATATAAACCTGTAGAATCGCCCATCCGGTCGTGTCCTGAGACCTAGATACGCGCGGCTACGATCAGGGTGTCGACACGCCGGGAGGATTTGCTGGATTACCCTTACCTTAGCTCGGTATATCTTGAGCACGGGATTCCGAGGATACTCGGGTCTTCCCACTTTGGAGTTGCGACTCCGCGGATCGTGGGCTTGTAATGGGTCAAGTTGGAACACCCCTGCAGGGTTTGAACTTTCGAAAGCCGTGCCCGCGGTTATGTGGCAGATGGGAGCTTGTTAATTCCGGTTGTAGATAACTTGACACAATGATACTAATACACTACCAGCGTGTGTTCCGTGACTGTCAATTTCCGAATAGGGATTCGGGAGTTGAACACGGAGGGGTTATGTTTGGAGTTTGTAGCTAGGATCACTTCGTGATCACTTCTCGCGATGCCTTCTCTTCTCGCTCTCACTTGCGTAAGCTAGATGCTAGTTGCTGCTGCAGACTTGTTCTTTCTTCAGCCTTTTCCCTCACCTAAAGGCTTTGATAGTTCTGTTACCCGGGAACGGGATTGCTGAGTCCTCTGTGGCTCACAGTTACTTCACACACCAGATGCAGGTCCAGCGGTGAGCTATCCAGGTGATGGCACCGAGCTGGATTGGGAGTACGACGAGGAGCGTAGTCGTTACTACGTGCGCTACCCGGACGATCAGTAGTGGAGTCTCTTACTAGGATTCGATCCGCCTGTGGTTGTTTTATTTATCTGAGTTTGGTACTTTGACATTTGGCTTTTGCCCTTAGAGGGTTGTAGTGATCTTATTGTATGATGTTTGAGACTTGTACTGTTATTCTGTGACGTGGCGATTGTAAGCCAACTATTTTCAGTTTACTATCCCTCTTTTACATGAGTTGTGCAAAGATTACCAAACTTGAGATCATTCTAGGATGGACTTATGCCTTTAAGTCGTGCCTCGACACGTAGGAGGTATAATTCCATCCTGGGCATTACAAGTTGGTATTCAGAGCCTTCTCCGACCTAGGAGCCCCCACTGTTTGATCGAACCGTTGACGGTTGAGTCTAGGCACACACTGAAAACTTTTTGAGTCCTATATTATATCGGAGAGTAGGATTTCTTTGCTTCTCATCCCCTTTCTCTCTGGTGAGGACTCCTGACGTCTACTCTTGTCTCTCCTATCTTCAAAAGTTGCACAAATTTTTTTTTAGGATTCCCGCGAGTATTCTGGGATTGTTTCGATGTTCTTGTGACAAGGATATTGTTCTCGATGCCTCCTGTTACCGAGGAGTTGAGCTTCGGGGTATCATTGTAACAAGCATATCGCGACAGTACTAAATACTTAAGACGGCCGACATCGAAAATCTCCCCTATACGGCCAGTGGCAAGATAACCCCGACATCACCCAGTACTGGGGAGGTAGTTCGGGAGTATTGCCATAGCTTGTTATAGTGGATGCTTTTCGAAGGTCCGAGGTACACAGTTTCCGAGAAAGACTGGTTATGTGTTGAAGGATGGATACACCTGGATGTAGGTTAGAGTTGATTGCGCGGTGCTTCCCGTGTATCCCCAACACCTGATTGCATAACTGGAATCTTTCGGAAAGCTATAGGTTGGTTTTATCCAGTAGATCGTAGGCATTCTTCCAACGAATGCAGGTTAGTGAGTTCGGGGTTCGACATTGAGTGAAGGAGTTATATGACCGAGGTTACTATCAGGAGTTGCATCTTAAAGGGTCCTTGGCTATGCTGATCCGGGGATTGCAAAACCTTTTCGTAACGCGTTCATATGCTTTCAGCACAAAGATGTTAGAACGAAACTCCTCTCTTGTGTTTGTTCCTTTCCGTACCTTGTTGTTTTATTATTTTATCCTTTTGATCCCTATGTGGCTTCTCGTGAAGACTGATGTTATCATTTAACTGAGAAATTCATTCGTTCCTCTTGTTCGGATGATTTCATTCGTTCTTATTGTTCGAATGATTATTGTGAAGACTTGTTGCAATTCATTCCATTGATTCAGCTTATTCCTTTTGTCAATCAATTGCTGATTCGTGGTCATCTCTTACAGAATGGCTCCGAAAAGGGTTCCGAATGCCAACCCAGAGGGTGAAGAGGTTCCAGAACGTCCTCCTTCCCCTCCTCCTCCGCCTGAGGCTTGGAGAGCAATTATGCAGACTACAGCTCAGAACACTCAGTTGATGATGCAGATGATGCAGCAAATGCAGGCTATGCAAGCTAATCAAGCTAATCAGGGTGTTCCAATGAACCAAGGCAACTTCTTCCAGCAGCACCATGCTACTCTCAACCAGTTCTTGGCCAACAATCCTAAAGCTTTCAGTTACTGTGTCGACCCTCTTGATGCTGAGGATTGGTTGACCGACATAAAGAAGCATTTTGAGTGCAGTAACGTGAAAGAAGATGACTATGTGAAGTTTGCAGCCTTCCAACTGAAAGATCAAGCAGCTGATTGGTGGCAGCAGTACAAAGACTCAAGGCCGGGTCAAGTGATCTCGTGGGAGAATTTCTGCAAGGATTTCCGCTTGCATCACATTCCTACAAGTGTTATTGAGGGTATGCGTGAGCAATTCCGCAACCTCAAGCAGGGTTCCATGACAGTCTATCAGTATAATGTCAAGTTCCAAAACCTCGCTCGTTATGCAAAGCAAGACATTCCTGATGCTAAGAGCAAAATCTATCAGTTCCGTGGAGGTCTCAAAGATGAACTTCAGCTTGCTCTCACTTTGTTCGAGCCAGACGAATTCGATAAGTTCTATAATATGGCTTTGAAACAAGAAGCAGCTCAGCTTAAGATGGAGGCTTCTAAGAAGAGAATTCGAGATGCTGTTCACTCTACCTCATCGTCTCAGTTGGCTGCGAAACAACAGAAATTCTGGCTTCCTCCTCCTCCAATGATTCGAGCTCCATACAACAACTCCAGCAACTTCAACAACTCCAACAACAAGAACTCTAGTGGCCGTGGTTTCTCCCACCCACCCAACCCAAGCAACCAGTCGAAGAAGCAGTTTCAGTCTCAAGGCTCCAAGTCCAGTGGCTCTCAGTTCCGTCCTCTCTCAGAAGTGACTTGCAACAAATGCAATCAGAAGGGTCACTATGCCAACAGATGCCCGAATCCGAAGCGTCTTCCTCCTCCTCCTCCTATGAGTTCAGCTATTGTCAAGCATGATCCAAAGTCTGCAAGGGTTAATCTGATGAATGCAGCACAAGCAGAGGCTTCTTCTGATGTCATTCTGGGTAATCTCTCAGTGAACTCTTTTCCAGCTAAAGTTTTGTTCGATTCAGGTGCTTCACATTCTTTCATGTCAAGACCTTTTGCATTGTCACATGATATGCCATTGCAAGCTTTGCCGAGTCCGATGTCTGTGCTTTCTCCGGGTTTGCTCATGAACTCCAACAACTTTGTTCCGAATGTTTCTATCCGCATGGGTGATTATCGATTTCTGGCTAATCCGGTGGTTCTTGGTCATTCTGATATTGACCTCATTCTCGGAATGGATTGGCTTTCTCAGCACGATGCTCATATTGATTGCGCGCAAAAGGAAGTCAAATTGACTCATTCTGATGAAGATGTGATTATCTTCGCCTCCAGGGATAATACTATTCGGCTTTTCTCTCTTAATGATAAGGGTGAAATTAATGCCATAGAGCAAATTCCAGTGGTGAATGAATATCAAGACGTCTTTCCAGAAGAACTTCCAGGCATGCCTCCACACCGTCAGGTGGAGTTTGTCATTGAACTCGAGCCGGGCACCGAACCTGTTTGCCGGCGTCCATACAAGCTCTCTTCAGATGAATTGAAGGAATTGAAGAAACAGTTGGATGAACAGGAGCGTATGGGTCTCATACGGCCTAGTACATCTCCGTGGGGCTGTGGTGTCTTATTTGTCAAGAAGAAAGATGGCACGGAGCGTCTCTGTGTTGACTACCGGCCACTGAACAAGAAGACGATTAAGAACAAGTATCCGCTCCCCAACATCAATGAACTCTTTGAGCAGCTCAAAGGAGCTAAAGTATTCTCTAAGCTTGACCTCCGAATGGGCTACCATCAAATTCGCATTCGCGAGGAAGACATTCCCAAGACGGCCTTCAGAACGAGCTACGGTTCATACGAGTATACCGTCATGTCCTTCGGTCTCGCCAATGCTCCTCCTACCTTTTCAAGGATGATGCATTACATCTTCAACCCCTATACAGGCGAGTTTGTGCTAGTGTATCTGGATGATATTCTGGTGTTTTCCAAGAATGAAGAAGATCACGAAAAGCACTTGCGTCTGGTTCTTGATCGACTCCGAGAGCATAAATTCTATGCCAAGTTCTCAAAGTGCGAGTTTTGGCTCGATAAGGTTTTGTACCTGGGCCACATTATCTCAGCTGACGGTATTGCGGTTAATCCCGAGAAAGTTGAAGCAATTGTCAACTGGGAAGCTCCTCAGAACGTCAAGCAGCTCCGCAGTTTTCTGGGTCTTGCCAGCTATTGCAGAAGGTTTGTGGAGAACTTCTCCAAGATTGCCAAGCCTCTTTCCAACCTCCTTCAGAAGAATGTCAAATACTTTTGGTCTCCCGAGTGTGAAGTGGCCTTCAAAACCCTCAAAGAGAAGCTTGTCTCAGCTCCAGTTCTGATTCCTCCGGATGAATCCAAGCCCTATGAAGTGTTCTGTGACGCTTCTCTTCAAGGTCTTGGTGGTGTGCTTATGCAAGAGAAGAGAATTGTCGCATACACTTCACGTCAGCTAAAGCCAGCTGAGAAGAACTATCCCACACATGATCTCGAGCTAGCAGCTGTGGTACATGCTCTGATTACGTGGAGACATCTGTTGTTGGGCAGAAAGGTCGACATCTTCACTGATCACAAGAGCTTGAAGTACATCTTCACACAGCCGCATCTGAACCTCCGCCAGACTCGTTGGGTCGAGATGATCCAAGAGTACAACCCCAGCATTGAGTACACTCCAGGCAAGGCGAATGTGATTGCAGATGCTTTGAGCAGAAAGGCATATTGCAACAGCCTTCTTATCAAGCCACACCAGCCTGAGCTTTGTGAAGCTTTCAGGAAGCTCAACCTTCAGGTTGTTCCGCAGGGTTTTCTTGCTAATCTCCAGATTGCTCCTACCTTGGAAGATCAAGTCCGTGAGGCCCAGCTCAGTGATACCATGGTGAAGAAGGTGAAACATGGCATTGCAAAGGGCACTCCAAAATATAAGTGCTTCCGCGTTGATGAGAGAGATACCTTGTTCTTCGAGGACAGACTCGTTGTTCCCAAAGGTGATCTCAGGAAGCTCATAATGGAAGAAGCTCATGACTCTCTCCTTTCCATTCATCCTGGCAGTTCCAAGATGTATCAAGACCTCAAGCAATCTTACTGGTGGACACGCATGAAAAGGGAAATTGCCCAATTCGTGAATGAATGTGATGTATGCAGAAGAGTGAAAGCAGAACATCAACGTCCAGCCGGTCTTCTCCAACCTCTTCCTATTCCTGAGTGGAAGTTCGACCACATTGAAATGGACTTCGTCACTGGCTTTCCTAAATCCAAGCGAGGCAATGATGCTATCTTTGTGGTGATTGACAAGCTTACCAAAGTCGCTCACTTTCTTCCAGTCAAAGAATCAATCAATGCAGCTCAACTTGCAGAGTTGTACACTTCCAGAATTGTGTCCCTTCATGGCATTCCTCAAGTGATATCCTCAGACCGTGGCAGCTTGTTCACATCAAAGTTCTGGGACTCCTTTCAGTCCGCCATGGGCACGAAGATCAGGTTCAGCACTGCCTTTCACCCTCAGACTAGTGGTCAAGTCGAGCGTGTGAATCAGATCCTTGAAGATATGCTCAGAGCCTGTGTCATCTCCTTCGGCATGAAATGGGAGAACTGTCTTCCATTTGCAGAGTTCTCTTACAACAACAGCTTTCAAGCAAGTGCAGGCAAAGCACCGTTTGAAATTCTCTATGGCAGAAAGTGCCGTACCCCTCTCAACTGGTCTGAAACAGGCGAACGCCAACTTCTTGGCAATGATTTGATCTCTGAAGCCGAAGAAATGTGCAAAGTCATACGTGAGAATCTCAAGGCCGCTCAGTCGCGTCAGAAGAGCTACTATGATGGAAAGCATCGTGATTTGGCTTTCGACATCGGTGATCATGTCTATCTCCGAGTTTCTCCGATGAAAGGAACCCAGAGGTTCGGTATCAAAGGAAAGCTTGCTCCTAGATACGTCGGGCCTTTCAAAATTCTTGGCAAAAGAGGCGATCTAGCCTATCAGCTCGAGCTCCCTTCCAACTTTGCAAATGTTCATGATGTCTTCCATGTGTCTCAGCTTCGCAAATGCTTCAAGGCACCTGAGCGCATGATTCCGTTTGAGGAGATTGATCTTCAACAAGACCTTTCCTACCGAGAGCATCCAGTTGCAATTCTCGAAGAAACCGAACGCAAGACTCGCAACAAGTCCATCAAGTTTCTGAAAGTCAAGTGGTCACATCACACAGACCGAGAAGCTACCTGGGAACGAGAAGATCATCTTCGTTCCGAGTACCCTTCCTTTTTTCCAGTCCTAGATCTCGGGACGAGATCTTTTTGTAGTAGAGGAGAGTTTGTAATGCCCCGGATGTAATACTTTCCCTTTTGGGCTTATAATAAATCTCCGGCTTCATCTATTTCCATTTCGGGTTCTTTGTCTTTCGGGCTTTCGTCGTTTTGTTGTGTGAGTGTGTGGCATTCATTCATATCATGTAGACATGTGCATTGCATTGCATTTGTGTTGTGGGTTGCATCCGGTTCGTGGCGTTCCTTCCCGTTGTCCGTTTCGTGTTCCGGAGCTCCCTCACGTGTCCGTGACGTCCCGTAGGCCTACTTTGTTGTTCGGGCGTTTTTCGTTACCGGTGTGCCGTGAGGTTGTGTTGTGTGTTGTTGTTTTGTTGTGTGCAACCCGCCTCTCAAATCTCGTCTCGTTTGGACTCCGTTGACTTTTCCCTCCGTTGTCCGTGTGGGTCCGAAGTGCCCTTACTTCGTGTCCCGGAGATACCCCTGTTGCATTCTTTCATCTCCGTCTGGTCCTTTTAAATCATCCTCGCGATCGGATCCGTTGGATCACGATCGGAGGGCTCCTAAACAACACTAGTCTCCAAACCCTAGCCCCTGTTCTTTTGTTCTGTGATGCTATCTTCCAACGTGCATAACTTTTTGTCTGTAGATCCGTTTAGCGCGTGTAGCATGTCCAGATGTTCGTGGAGATGCCCTCTACGTTTTACCTGTTGTAGTCATGCATGTTAGAGGTCATCTAGGGGCTTGTTTTGCTGTTGCAAGAGTGCATGATGATATAAACTGCTGTTATGTGTTATTTTTGTGCCACCTTTGACATGTGATATCTTTTAGCTCGTTTGTCCAAACGATGCAAATGACATGTCCACGTGTTCGTCTCGTCACGAACTACGTGTTGTGTGTGATAGGTTGCATGGTAGATTTATTGTTTCCTTGTTATCATCGTTGCAAGATGCCATGTTCACATGTTGTGTTTTCACTTGTTATGAAATGCCATCTTGTTGAGCTCGTTGCAATCGGTGTGTTCACCACATTGATGCATGCTTGTGTGTTTCGGGATCACCGTCATATGTATTTTGATGAGGTGCTTACCCTTTGCCATGTTTAGTTTCGAGGTGTCTTAAACATGCTCTTTTGTGTGCTATGATGATGTTGCTGTTTTGGGACTTAGTGAAATTTCACTAAGTCTGAAATCTGTAACGTTCCGATGCCATGTTCGTGTGATGTTGTAGGACAAAGCATGATAGTTTTGGGGTGGATTTTGATTGTTCCTTGAAGTATATATTGTTGTCTTTCCATCCATGTCCTCACATGTCCATTTGAGTGGCTATAGCATGTTTATCTTTTGCTCCAAACTTTCGATAAAATTCTGCTGCCAGAATTTTATTTCAAAGTTCAATATGTCCAAGATCATTGCTATTGATCCGTGACTCCGTTGGGGGTGCACTTTGGACCTAGTTGCTGTACATTATATCTAGTTTATGTTCAAGTCCTTTGCCATGCTTTTTGGGTGCTGTAGATTAATTATTTTGAGCTCCCAAGATGCTATGTTGCTGTAATTTGCAGTTTTCGCTCAAATCTTGTTTCGGGCATAACTTTTAGCCCGTAACTCCGATTTCAGCGAATCTTATATCAAACTTGGGTGATTTTCTGTGTAGATTAATAATATCAGGTTGTTATCTTGTTTTGAGGGGTTTTGCTTGAGTGATGTTTTTCGTGCTCCATGTGCATCTTAGTGCATCCTTCATGCATACATGTTTTTCGAGTGCGCATTGCATCGTGTTGATTGGTGCTGGTGTGTTTGTCTTGTTTAGACCCGGAAGTTGAGCACGAGTTTTCCAACGAGGTTGAGCACGAGGCTTCCAACGAGTTTGAGCACGAGGACCCTTCTTTCGATCCGAACGTCTTCTCTTCAGGCAAGATGACCGAACCCCGATAACATTACTATCTTTGTCTATTGCTAGTAGTCTCGATCTATAGTTTTGCCTCGATGCCCATGTCTTTCTTGTCAGCCTCCTACTTGTAACCAATTGCCATGTTTAACCACCCTACCTATGCAAACCGTTGCTTGGCTAAGTACGCTTCGCTCAGCCCTTCTTATAACGTTGCTAGTTGCAGGTGAAGTGAAGATGCTTGCTCCATGTTGAAGTTTGGTTGGGTTATATCACACTATATAAATGCTTTAATTGAAATCACATATATATTGGCAAGGGTGGAAGGCTAAGCCTTTTGCTTGGTGTTTTGTTCCACTCATGCCGTTAGGATCTGTATAAGCCGGTTTTATGTTCCTTGATTATGCGTTCCTAACACGGTTGGGGTGTATGGGACCCCCTCGATAAACCGCTAAGTGCTAAGTCTTTTCCAGCAAATCCCAACATTGGTACTATTCGCCTAACACAACTAAAACCTTTCCGAGGGAGTAATTAACCCGAGGCTTAATTAATTCAACCCCCCTGGGCCAGTGCTCGATTTGAGTGTTGGTCCAAACTAGAGTCGTGTGCGGGGCCCCCCTTGGCAACTTGGGTTTCGGCCACTGTACGCTGTGCTCATCCGGTCGTGGCCTGAGACGAGATACGCGCGGCTACTATCAGGGTGTCGGCACGCCGGGAGGATTTGCTGGATTAGCCTTACCTTAGTTCGGTTTAACTTGAGCACGGGATTCCGAGGATACTCGGGTCTTCCCACTTTGGAGTTGCGACTCCGCGGATCGTGGGCTTGTAATGGGTCAAGTTGGAACACCCCTGCAGGGTTTGAACTTTCGAAAGCCGTGCCCGCGGTTATGTGGCAGATGGGAGCTTGTTAATTCCGGTTGTAGATAACTTGACACAATGATGCTAATACACTACCAGCGTGTGTTCCGTGACTGTCAATTTCCGAATAGGGATTCGGGAGTTGAACACGGAGGGGTTATGTTTGTGAGCTTGTAGCTAGGATCACTTCGTGATCACTTCTCGCGTTGCCTTCTCTTCTCGCTCTCTCTTGCGTAAGTTAGTGCTAGTTGCTGCTGCAGACTCTTTGTTGTTCCTTCACCTCATTTCTTTCTTCAGCCTTTCCCTCACCTAAAGACTTTGATAGTTCTGCTACCCGGGAACGGGATTGCTGAGTCCTCTGTGGCTCACAGTTACTTCACTCACCAGATGCAGGTCCAGCTGTGAGCTATCCAGGTGATGGCACCGAGCTGGATTGGGAGTACGACGAGGAGCGTAGTCGTTACTACGTGCGCTACCCGGACGATCAGTAGTGGAGTCTCTTACTAGGATTCGATCCGCCTGTGGTTGTTTTATTTATCTGAGTTTGGTACTTTGACATTTGGCTTTTGCCCTTAGAGGGTTGTAGTGATCTTATTGTATGATGTTTGAGACTTGTACTGTTATTCTGTGACGTGGCGATTGTAAGCCAACTATTTTCAGTTTACTATCCCTCTTTTACATGAGTTGTGCAAAGATTACCAAACTTGAGATCATTCTAGGATGGACTTATGCCTTTAAGTCGTGCCTCGACACGTAGGAGGTATAATTCCATCCTGGGCATTACACCATATCTACTCAAGTCATCCGTGAGGGTGAGAACATAACGGTAGCCTCCGCGAGCCTCAACACTCATTGGACCGCACACATCGGTATGTATGATTTCCAACAAGTTGGTTGCTCGCTCCATTGTTCCGGAGAACGGAGTCTTGGTCATCTTGCCCAAGAGGCATGGTTCGCACGTGTCAAATGATTCATAATCAAGAGACTCTAGAAGTCCATCCGAATGGAGCTTCTTCATACGTTTGACACCAATATGACCAAGGCGGCAATGCCACAAGTATGTGGGACTATCATTATCAACTTTACATCTTTTGGCATCTACACTATGAATATGTGTATCACTACGTTCGAGATTCATCAAAAATAAACCATTGACCAGCGGGGCATGACCATAAAACATATCTCTCAAATAAATAGAACAACCATTATTCTCTGATTTGAAAGAATATCCATCTCGCATAAGACGAGATCCAGAAACAATGTTCATGCTCAAAGCTGGTACTAAATAACAATTATTGAGGTTTAAAACTAATCCCGAGGGTAGATGTAGAGGTAGCGTGCCGACGGCGATCACATCGACCTTGGAACCATTCCCGACGCGCATCGTCACCTCATCCTTCGCCAGTCTCTGTTTATTCCGCAGCTCCTGTTTTGAGTTACAAATGTGAGCAACTGCACCGGTATCGAATACCCAGGAGCTACTACGAGTGCTGGTAAGGTACACATCAATAACATGTATATCATATATACCTTTGACGTTGTCGGCCTTCTTGTCTGCTAAGTATTTGGGGCAGTTCCGCTTCCAGTGACCCGTTCCCTTGCAATAAAAGCACTCTGTTTCAGGCTTGGGTCCATACTTTGGCTTCTTCCCGGCAACAGGCTTGCCAGGCGCGGCAACTCCCTTGCCGTCCTTCTTGAAGTTCTTCTTACCCTTGCCTTTCTTGAACTTAGTGGTTTTATTGACCATCAACACTTGATGTTCTTTCTTGATGTCTACCTCCGCTGATTTCAGCATTGAATATACCTCGGGAATGGACTTCTCCATCCCCTGCATATTGAAGTTCAACACGAAGCTCTTGAAGCTTGGTGGGAGCGACTGGAGGATTCTGTCAACGACCGCTTCATCTGGGAGATTCATTCCCAGCTGAGACAAGCGGTTGTGCAATCCTGAAATTTTGAGGATGTGCTCACTGACAGAACTGTTCTCCTCCATCTTACAGCTGTAGAATGCGTCGGAGACATCATATCTCTCGACTCGGGCATGAGCTTGGAAAACCATTTTCAGCTCTTCGAACATCTCATATGCTCCGTGGTGCTCAAAACGTTTTTGGAGCCCCGATTCTAAACTGTAAAGCATGCCGCACTGAACCAGGGAGTAATCATCACTACGCGATTGCCAGACGTTCAAAACGTCTTGGTCCGCATCGGGAGCAGGTGCATCACCTAGCGGTGCTTCTAGGACATATGATCTCTTGGCAGCTATGAGGATAATCCTCAGGTTACGGACCCAATCCGTATAGTTGCTACCATCGTCTTTCAGCTTGGTTTTCTCTAGGAACGCGTTGAAGTTGAGGGAAACCTTAGCGTGGGCCATTTGATCTACAAGAGATATTGTAAAGAATTTAGACTAAGTTCATGATAATTAAGTTCATCTTAATCAAATTTTAATGAACTCCCACTCAGAATGACATCTCTCTAGTCATCTAAGTGATACACGATCCGAATCGAGTAGTCCGTGTCCGATCATCACGTGAGACGGACTAGTCATCAACGGTGAACATCTTCATGTTGATCGTATCTTCTATACGACTCGTGTTTGACCTTTCGGTCTTCCGTGTTCCGAGGCCATGTCTGTACATGCTAGGCTCGTCAAGTGAACCCTAAGTGTATCGCGTGTGTAAATCTGTCTTACACCCGTTGTATGCGAACGTTAGAACCTATCACACCCGATCATCACGTGGTGCTTCGGAGCAACGAACTTTAGCAACGGTGCACAGTTAGGGGAAACACAATACTTGAATTTTTTTTAGTGAGAGATCATCTTATTTACTACCGTCGTTCTAAGTAAACAAGATGCATAAACATGATAAACATCACATGCAATCAATTTAAAGTGACATGATATGGCCAATATCATCTTGCTCCTTGGATCTCCATCTTCGGGGCACCATGATCATCTTGTCACCGGCTCGACACCATGATCTTCATCATCATGATCTCCATCATCGTGTCTTGAAGAAGTCGTCACGCCAACTATTACTTCTACTACTATAGCTAACATTTAGCAATGAAGTAAAGTAATTACATGGCGTTATTCAGTGACACGCAGGTCATACAATAATTAAGACAACTCCTATGGCTCCTGCCGGTTGTCAAGTTCATCGACATGCAAGTCGTGATTCCCTATTACAAAAACATGATCAATCTCATACATCACATATATCATTCATCACATCTTCGTTCTTGGCCATACCACATCACAAAACACATGCTGCAAAAACAAGTTAGACGTCCTCTAATTGTTGTTGCAAGTTTTTACGTGGCTTCTATAGGATTTCTAGCAAGAACGTTTCTTACCTACGCCAAAACCACAACGTGATTTGTCAACTTCTATTTACCCTTCATAAGGACCCTTTTCATCGAATCCGATCCGACTAAAGTAGGAGAGACAGACACCCGCCAGCCACCTTATGCATCTAGTGCATGTCTGTCGGTGGAACCAGTCTCACGTAAGCGTACGTGTAAGGTCGGTCCGGGCCGCTTCATCCCACAATACCGCCGAATCAAGATTGACTAGTAACGGTAAGAAAGTTGAACAAGATCATACGCCCACAACTGCTTTGTGTTCTACTCGTGCCAAGATGCTACGCATAAAACCTAGGCTCAGATGCCACTGTTGGGGAACGTAGCATAATTCAAAAAATTTCTACGTCTTCACCAAGATCCAACTATGGATGCATCTAGCAACGAGCAAGTAAGAGTGCATCTACATACCGTTATGAAGATTGCGTGCGGAAGCTTTCAACGAAGCAAGGATGAAGTAGTCGTACTCTTCACGTTCTTCGTCACCGATGATCTAGCGCCGAACGGACGGCACCTCCGCGTTCAACACACGTACGGTGCAGCAACGTCACCTCCTTCTTGATCCAGCAAGGGGGGGAGGAGAAGTCGTCAGAGATCCGGCAGCACGACGGCGTGATGACGGATGCAGTGGATGTCGCAGCAGGGCTTCGCCGGGCGCCCTGCGTTGGGAGTATGGGGTGTGACGGGAGGGGGAGAGGCGCCAGGGATCAGGTGCGGCTGCCCTCTCCCCCCCCACATATATATATAGGGGCCAGGGGGGGCGCCTGGACCCCCTGCAGATCCAATCTGCAAGGGGGCGGCGGCCAAGGGGGGGTTCCTTGCCCCCCAAGGCAAGTGGAGCCCCCCCTCCCCTTTAGGGTTGGAACCCTAGGCGCAGGGGAGGTGGGCCCCCTTTGGTGGTGCGCCAGCCCAGAGGGCTGGTCACATCCCCTCGCGGCCTAGGGGCCCCACCGGGATGGGTGGCCCCACCCGGTGGACCCCCGGGGCCCCTCCGGTGGTCCCGGGACGCTCCCGGTGACCCCCGGAGATCACCCGTTGGCCGAAACTGGACTTCCCATATATCAATCTTTACCTCCGGACCATTCCGGAACTCCTCGTGACGTCCGGGATCTCATCCGGGACTCCGAACAACTTTCGGGTTTCCACGTGCATTAATCTCTACGACCCTAGCGTTACCGAACCTTAAGTGTGTAGACCCTACCGGTTCGGGAGACACGTAGACATGACCGAGACCACTCTCCGGTCAATAACCAACAGAGGGATCTGGATACCCATGTTGGTTCCCACGTGTTCCTCGATGATCTTCATCGGATGGACCACTGTGTCAAGGATTCACTCAATCCCGTATGTTATTCCCTTTGTTCATCGGTACGGTACTTGCCTGAGATTCGATCGTCGGTATCCCCGATACCTTGTTCAATCTCGTTATGGCAAGTCTCTTTACTCGATCCGTAATTCATCATCCCGTGACTAACTACTTAGTCACATTGAGCTCATTATGATGATGTCTTACCGAGTGGGCCCAGAGGTACCTCTCCGTCATACGGAGTGACAACATCCCAGTCTCGGTTCGTACCAACTCAACAGACACTTTCGGAGATACCCGATGCGTACCTTTATAGCCACCCAGTTACGTTGTGACGGTTGGCACACCCAAAGCACTCCTACGGTATCCGGGAGTTGTACAACCTCATGGTCTAAGGAATAAATACTTGACACTGAAAAGCTTATGCATTACGAACTATACGATCTCGTGTTATGCTCAAGTTTGGGTCTTGTCCATCACATCATTCTCCTAATGATGTGATCCCGTTATCACTGACATCTCATGTCCATGGTCAGGAAACCGTGACCATCTGTTGATCAACGAGCTGGTTACTAGAGGCCTACCAGGGACTCATTGTGGTCTGTGTATTCACACATGTATCGCTGTTTCCGTACAATACAATTCAAGCATGAATAACAGATAATTATCATGAACAAGGAGATATAATAATAATGCTTTTATTATTGCCTCTAGGGCATATCTCCAACACGCGCCACTTGTCGCAACCTAGGTTTGGGGTGATCTTTGCAACGAGTACTTCCCAATTAGTGATTTTGAGAAAAAAAATCTCAAATGAAAAACTACTGGGAAATCTCCTAGCACTTGTCCTAAGCGTCGGCATTGTAGATGGCCTAACCTCCTCAGCGCACCCATAAAACCTATAGCCGGTGTTGGTGCTTATATCAAAAACAACTCCCCGCTTCACTGACGTTTTATGATTGCACATCCTACCTCCAGTCACAATCCCGCACCATTCTGTGTTCACAATGGTCTCGGGGGTCTACAATAGTTCACGCAAAGGAGAGTCAAATCCAAAATCAAATCGGTGAATCCAAGCTCAAATAATAAAAAACTAACGCTAATCGAGAGAGAAGAGAAACCCTTGTGGGCTTGGGAGTTGTAGGCGGTCGAGAGGTGGGGCAGTGACTCGTTGATCGTCATGCCGTAGTTCCAGGAAACCATGGCTGTTGCGGCTCTCGACGGCTGGGACGATGGAGATAGTGAAGGAGACAGACCTGACCAAGGAAGAGAGCCAGGGGAAGAGCGGGATGGCCGAACACGTCGTAACGGCAAGTGACGTGCGCCGTCTCGACCCGGGCCACATGGCACCTGGCAGTGCGGCCCGGACTTTAGGTTTCACTCAAACCGCTCCAAACGGTCGTTCAACGGTTTTGGCAAAGGGCAACGATCTACGCTGGTGCGCCGGCCGAACGTTTCGGCCGGTCGCAGCCTAGCCGTCAGATCGGCCCGTCTCGTGCCGTTGGATCCTTATCCAACCAGGTCGTTGTCTTCCTCTCGCGAGCGTGTACGAAAAAAGGAGCCCCATCTCGCCGGCCGCGCGTTTTCTCCCTCGTCGCCGGCCCCTCGCCTGCTCTCCTCGTCTCTCGAGCTCGTCGCCACCCTCGCCGGCCGTCTACGCCGGCCGCCATGGTCGCCGGTCCCAGCTCTGGGCGGCCGTCCTCGTCACCGGCTTCGCCCATGCAACAGCCCATCCCTGCGGTTGTAGCTTCCGTGGCAACCGTTGTAGCTCCGGTGGCGACGGCCGGAGCTCACCGGCGTGCTCGCCGGTCTGCTCGCTGGTGCTCATCCCCTGCTTGCAACAAAAAATCAAGCCCTGGAGATGCCCAGTGCTACAACCGACGACGGAAAAAGCTACAATCGCTGACGAAAAAAAGCTTCAACCTGCTATGAAAAAAGTTTCAACTCGTACGACGGAAAACATGAATGACCAAAGAAAAGTTGCAACCCGGTGACAAAAAAAAGCTTCATCTCGCGACGAAAAAAGCTTCGTCCGACGATGAAAAAAGTTTCAACTCGTGCGACGGAAAACATGAACGACCAAAGAAAAGTTGCAACCGTTGACAAAAAAAAAGCTTCATCTCGCGACGAAAAAAGCTTCGTCCGACGATGAAAAAAGCTTCAACTGTGGAACCGTAAGCCATGGACGACAAACGAAAAAGCTACAACCGGCAGTTACAAAAGCTACAACGGGCAATGAAAAAAGCTTCAAACTTATTGTCTTAGCTGTGAACCCGCAATGACGATGACGTCGTTTTGCTGCAACCATAGTTTGGTTTTGCTACAAACGGCGTTGAAATTTGCTACAACCATTATCACAGCTACTTGCTGCTGCTCCGTCGAGCTCCCACGCCTGCCCATGGCCATCGTCGCCGCGGTGCCGTTCCGGGTTGAAAAAGGTTCAACGGTTGCAGCTCCACGTGTGGTCGGTTGCAGCTCACACATGGTCGGGCCCGACGAGGCAGGCAGAGCTCCGGTGGCGCGGATCCGAGCAGATCTGGCCCGAGGGCAGCCGGATCCGCTGATTCCCATGGGGACGGCGCCCTGGGAGGCCTCCCGGACGGCGAAGGTTGACCATGGCAGCGAGGTGAGAGAGAGACGAGCAACGGGAAGAAGAGAAAAGAGAGGAAGAAGACGCACGTGGGCGGATCCCCCATCCTACGTGTCGCTAGGTGAGTCGCTCGGGTACGTTCGCGCGTGGACGCGACCGGCCGGTGCTCCGTCGTGAAATGTTTTCCTTTGGCAAACTCTCGATACAACGGTGACGACATTTTGTAAAAAAAATATGGCCATGGTTTTTGATTTGGGGCCCACAGAAGGGGTTTTTTCCCATCATCATCATCAATCTACTCATAAGAATAGCCCTAGGAGAGAGGCATCGGAGCTTGCAAACATGTGGCCGCTTCGATCCCTCGCCGCGGGGAGGCTCTCCTCACGCCGGATCCGCGCAGGAGGATCACCGACGCGGCTCCTCCACCAGTCCGTACGTTTTCTTCTCTCCATCTCCATCTCTCCCGCACCTGCGCCCGCGCGCATTGCTGACTGATTCTCATCCCTCCTCGATCTGCAGAGGAGGAGCCGTGCGGACGACGGTGCCCGGGGATCTGGCTTCTCTGCACGGTAGGTACTGCTCCTACCACACATGCACATTCTTCACCACCATGCCCGTGTAGAATCAAGATCCACTTTCACTTTCACTTTCGCCCCGAATCTTATTGGCCAATGACAGATTGGAAGCAATGTAGTCCTACCACCATTAATTTTGATTTTGCTTCCTGATGATGATATAAACAAGTTCTTACTAATAACCTTTGCATGCAGTTTGCCCATGGGATTGGGAGGCGACAAGCTGCGTGCCAGCGTCGCGGCGGTGGGGGCCTTATCCTCGGCCTTGATTGGAGCAAAGCTGTATCTCAGAAAACACACAAGAAGGCAACCAACATCTGAATCTTCATCTTCAGGTAGAGGAAACGACCGGACCTCGGTGTCCTTCTCTTTCAATTCCTTGTCAAATGTTACCTGATCATGCATATATATGACCATCCCAACCTTGCCTTGCTCACAGGTTGGGAGCTAACCGACAAGGACGCGGCGACGCTGGAGGAGGTGATCGCCGAGGAGCAGGACTTGGCGAAGGAGGGGGCCATGAAGGCGAGGTTCGAGGAGTGGATGGTCGAGTACGGTCGCAGGTACAAGAGCCAAGAGGAGAAGGCGATGCGGTACAGGGAGTTCAAGCGCCATTGCAAGAACGCCGAGAGGGCCAACATGCTCTCCCGTGGAAGTGCCACGTTCGGGCCGAACAACCTCGCCGATTCGACCGAGGAAGAGTGTCTCCGTCGCAGCGGAGGTGAGTGTAAACCGACCTTCGCGCATAGGTTGGGGTACCCGTACCGGCGCGCCCTCGAATGGTGGGTTCTGGGAAAGTAAAGGGTTCTTTTGGGACGAAGGGCGAATATGGTAGTGTCAGTTTTACTAGTGTCAGTTTCAGTATCTTTTGCTGCAAGTATGGGGGTTTTCATATGGCTGTTCTAAGATTTATCAAGTTATATAAAAACTGGCGCCAGGTGAATGTAATGTTATTAATGTGACCTTCACCAAAACGGTGGGTAATAGTCCACAAAACGGATCAGAATAAAAAAAACCGCGAGTGCTGATGAACGACACGTAAACGTACCTTGGGGTTCAACAACTATGGAAATCGCTTCAGGACCCCCAAACGGTGAGTAATAGTCCACAAAACGGGTCAAAATCGGCCAAAACTTCGAGTGTTGATGACCGACACGAAAATGCACCCCGGGGTTCGTCAGTCGTGGAAATCACTCTGGGACCCCAAAACGGTGTGTAATAGTCCATGAAACGGGTCAGAATCGACAAAAACCGCGTGTGCTGATGACCGATACGAAAACGCATCCCTGGGTTCATAAATCCTGGAAGTCACTCTGGGACCCCAAAACAGTGAGTAATAGTCCACAAAACAGGCCAAAATCGGCCAAAACCGCGGGTGTTGATGACCGACACGTAAAGGCACCCCGGGGTTCGTAAATATTGAAAATCACTCCGGGACCCCAAAACAGTGAGTAATAGTCCATGAAAGAGGCCAGAATTGGCCAAAACCGCGAGTGCTGATAACGGACACGTAAGCGCACCTTGGGGTTCAACAACTATGGAAATCGTTTTGGAACCGCAAAACGGTGAGTAACAATCCACGAAACGGGTCAGAATCGGCAAAAACTTCGAGTGTTGATGACCGACACAAAAATGCACCCCAGGGTTCGTCAGTCGTGGAAATCACTCTAGGATACCAAAACGGTGGGTAATAGTCCATGAAACGGGTCAGAATCAACAAAAACCGCGAGTGTTGATGAATGACATGTAAATGCACCCCGGGGTTC
>LR738716.1:5046302-5068998 GCA_902687465.1 Secale cereale
AGTGGACTATTACTCACTGTTTTGGGGTCCCGAACCGATTTCCATAGTTGTTGAACCCCAAGGTGCGCTTACGTGTCGGTTATCAGTACTCGCAGTTTTAGCCGATTCTGACCTCTTTCCTGGACTATTACTCACTGTTTTGGGGTCCCTGAGTGATTTTCAATATTGACGAACCCCAGGGTGCCTTTACGTGTCGGTCATCAACACTCGCGGTTCTGGCTGATTCTGGCCTGTTTTGTGGACTATTAATCACTGTTTTGGGGTCCCGCAGTGATTTCCAGGATTTACGAACCCAGGGGTGCGTTTATGTGTCGGTCATCAACACTTGAAGTTTTGGCCGATTCTGACCCGTTTCGTGGACTATTACTCACCGTTTTGGGGTCCCAGGGTGATTTCCACGATTGACGAACCCCGGGTGCGTTTACATGTCGGTCATCAACACTCGCGGTTTTTTTCGTTCTGACCCGTTTGGTGGGCTATTACTCACTGTTTTGGGGTCCCGAACCGATTTCCATAGTTGTTGAACCCCAACGTGCGCTTACGTGTCGTTCATCAACAATCGCGGTTTTTGTCGATTATGACCCGTTTCGTGGACTATTAGTCACCGCTTTGGGGTCCCAAAGTGATTTCCACGATTGACGAACCCCGGGGTGCGTTTACGTATCGGTCATCAACACTCGCGGTTTTCGTCGATTCTGACCCGTTTAGTGGACTATTACTCACCGTTTTGGGGTCCCGAAGCGATTTCCATAGTTGTTGAACCCCAAGGTGCGCTTACGTGTCAGTTATCAGTACTCGTAGTTTTAGCCGATTATGTCCTCTTTCGTAGACTATTACTCACTGTTTTGGGGTCCCGGAGTGATTTTCAATATTGACGAACCCTATGGTGCCTTTACGTGTCGGTCATCAACACTCGCGGTTTTGGCCGATTCTGGCCTATTTTCTGGATTATTAATCACTGTTTTGGGGTCCCGTAGTGATTTCCAGTATTTACGAACCCAGGGGTGCGTTTATGTGTCATTCATCAACACTCGCGGGTTTTGTCGATTCTGACCGATTTCGTGGACTATTACTCACCATTTTGTGACCTAGAGTGATTTCCAGGATTTACGAACCCAGGGTGCGTTTACGTGTCGTTCATCAACACTAGCGGTTTTTGTCGATTCTGACCCGTTTCGTGACCGTTTTGGGGTCCCAGAGTGATTTCCACGATTGACGAACCCCGGGGTGCGTTTACGTGTCGGTCATCAACACTCGCGGTTTTGGCCGATTCTGACCCGTTTAGTGGACTATTACACACCATTTTGGGGTCCCGAACCGATTTCCATAGTTGTTGAACCCCAAGGTGCGCTTACGTGTCGGTTATCAGTACTCGCAGTTTTAGCCAATTTTGTCCTCTTTCATGGACTATTACTCGCTGTTTTGGGGTCCCTGAGTGATTTTCAATATTGACGAACCCCAGGGTGCTGTGTCGGACATCAATAACTTTCAGATCTTCATCTTTATTTTCATGATAACTATAAGAACTTGCTTTAATACTGTCTCCTATTGGATCCTTGTTTTCTAGCATAAATCTTGATGACGATAGGATTGGAGATGATTCTACTTCAAGGTATCCCAATGATTCAGAGTTTTGAGATCTTGATGCTAAAATTATTAAAAGTGGGAGTGAAGAAATTAAAACTTTGCATGGTGATGAACCCACTACTTTGGATTTCAAGGGATTCAATTATGATAATTTCTTGTTGATTGATTATATTTCCTTGTTGCAATCCGTACTAAACTCTCTGCATGTTTATAGTCAAAATAAAGCTTTCACTAAACACATAGTTGGTACTTTGATGCAATCTTATGAAGAAAAACTTGAGTTAGATGTTTCTATCCCTAGAAAGCTTTATGATGAGTGGGAACCTACTATCAAAATAAAAATTAAAGATCGTGAATGCTATGCCTTGTGTGATTTGGGTGCAAGTGTCTGCACTATCCCAAAACTTTGTGTGATTTGCTAGGTTTCCATGAGCTTGATGATTGTTCTTTAAATTTGCATCTTGCGGATTCCACTATTAAGAAACATATGGGAAGGATTAATGATGTTCTTATTGTTGCCAATAAGAATTATGTGCCCATGGATTTCATTGTTCTTGATATAGATTGCAATCCTTCATGTCCTATTATTCTTGGTAAACCTTTCCTTAGAATGATTGGTGCAATTATTGATATGAAGGAAGGAAATATTAGATTCCAATTTCCGTTAAGGAAAGGCATGGAACACTTTCCTAGAAAGAAAAATCAAATTACCATATGAATCTATTATGAGAGCCACTTATGGATTGCCTTCCAAAGATGGCAATACCTAGATCTATCATGTATCGTGCCTAGCTAGGGGCGTAAAACGATAGCGCTTGTTGGGAGGCAACCCAATTTTTTTTTTTTTGCTGCTGTTAGGGAATAAATATTGCATCTAGCTTCTGTTTAGATGTGGTTTTGTGTTTTGTTTAGTGTTTGTGACAAGTAGAACCTTTGGGAAGACTTGTGTGAAGTTTATGTGATCTTGCTGTGAAAAACAGAATCGTTAGCGCTCGCTAGAATGGTCATCAGATTTTACTGGAGCATGCTATTTAGTTGATTCTTTTTGCAGATGATTAATACACAAATTCCTCACGTTTAAAAATTAAGTTTGAATTTTTTGGAGTTACAGAAGTATGCGAAACCTGCAGATTACTACAGACTGTTCTGTTTTTGACAGATTCTGTTTTTCGTGTGTTGTTTGCTTATTTCAATGCATCTATGAGTAATATTGGGAGGTATGAACCATAGAGAAGTTGGAATACAGTAGGTTTAACACCAATATAAACAAATAATGAATTCATTGCAGTACCTTTGAGTAGTGGTTTGCTTTCTTATACTAACGGAGCTCACGAGATTTTTTGTCTAAGTTTTGTGTTGTGAAGTTTTCAAGTTTTGAGTATTGCTTTGATGGACTATGGAACAAAGAGTAGAAAGGGCCTAAGCTTCGGGATGCCCATGGCACCCCAAGTAAAATTCAAGGACAATAAAAAGCCTAAGCTTGGGGATGCCCCGGGAAGGCATCCCCTCTTTCGTCTTCATCCATCGGTAACTATACTTGGAGCTATATTTTTATTCACCACATGATATGTGTTTTGCTTGGAGCGTCTTGTATAATTTGAGTCTTTGCTTGTTAGTTTGCCACAATTATCCTTGCTGGACACACCTATTTGAGAGAGTTAAATATGGTCTATGAATTGTAGAACTCTCATGCTTCACTTATATCCATTTGGGAGTCTATTAAAACAGCATGGTAATGTGTTTAGGCTACAAAACTAGTCTTCACATGATAGACATCCAATATCAATGTAGTAAAAACGTTCACACTAAGTAAAATGAATATGATGAGAAGTTGTATGCTTGATAAATGTTTTGAGATATGAGGATAGTGATATTAGATTCATGCTAGTGGAGTTATTATGAAATTGAGAAATACTTGTGTTACGGTTAGTGATTCCCGTAGCATGCACGTATGGTGAACCGCTATGTGACGAAGTTAGAGCATGAGGTATTTGTAAAGTGTCAACCTTTGTGTGGAGGTCGGGGGCGCGCGATGGTTAACTCTTACCAACCTCCCCCCTAGGAGCATGCGTTGATGGCTTTGTTTAGATGACTCGTAGATTTTTGCAATAAGTATATGAGTTCTTATGACTAATGCTGAGTCCATGGATTATACGCACTCTCACCCTTCCACCATTGCTAGCCTCTCTTGTACTGCGCAACTATCGCCGGTACCATACACCCACTATATATCCTTCCTCAAAACAGCCACCATATGTATTATTCCTCAAAACAGCCACCATACCTACCTATCATGGCATTTCCATAGCCATTCCGAGATATATTGCCATCCAACTTTCCACCATTCCGTTCATATGACACGCGTCATATTGTCATATTCCCATGCATGATCATGTAGTTGACATCGTATTTGTGGCAAAGCCACCATGCATAATTTTTCATACATGTCACTCTTGATTCATTGCACATCCCGGTACACCGCCGGAGGCATTCATATAGAGTCATACTTTGTTCTAGTATCGAATTGTAATATCGAGTTGTAATTCAATGAAAGTGTGATGATCATCGTTATTAGAGCATTGTCCCATGTGAGGAAAGGCTAAATCAATAAAGCCCCTCCAAAAAAAGGCCAAAGAAAAAAAATAGACCCAAAAAAAGGAAAAAAAGGGAAAAAAGAAAAGAAAAAGGGACAATTGCTACTATCTTTTTCCACACGTGTGCTTCAAAGTAGCACCATGTTCTTCATGATAGAGAGTCTCATGTTTAGTCACTTTCTTATACTAGTGGGAATTTTCATTATAGAACTTGGCTTGTATATTCCAACGATGGGCTTCCTCAAATGCCCTAGGTCTTCGTGAGCAAGCAAGTTGGATGCACACCCACTAGTTTCTTTTGTTGAGCTTTCATACTTATTTAGCTCTAGTGCATCTGTTGCATGGCAATCCCTACTCACTCACATTGATATCTATTGATGGGCATCTCCATAGCCCGTTGGTAAGCCTAGTTGATGTGAGACTATCTCCCTCCTTTTTTCTTCTCCACAACCACCTCTCTATTCCACCCATAGTGCTATGTCCATGGCTCATGCTCATGTATTGCGTGCAAGTTGAAAAGTTTGAAAGAATAAAGTATGAAAGCAAGTGCTTGACTGAAATCGGGGTTGTGCATGATATGAATATTTTGTGTGATGAAGAGGGAGCATAGCCAGACTATATGATTTTGTAGGGATAACTTTCTTTAGCCATAGTATTTTGAGAAGACGTGATTGCTTTGATAGTATGCTTGAAGTATTATTATTTCTTATGTCAATATAGACTTTTGTCTTGAATCTTTCAGATCTGAACATTCATGCCACAATTAAGAGAATTACATTGAAAAACTATGTTGGTTAGCATTCCACATCAAAAATTCTGTTTTTATCATTTACCTACTCGAGGATGAGCAGGAATTAAGCTTGGGGATGCTTGATACGTCTCCAACGTGTCTATAATTTTTTTATTGTTCCATGCTATTATTTATGATGTTTTGGATGTTTAATGGGCTTTGTCATACACTTTTATATTATTTTTGGGACTAACCTACTAACCCAAAGGCCCAGTCCAGATTGTTGTTTTTTGCCTGTTTCAGGATTTTGTAGAAAAGGAATATCAAACGGAGTCCAAACGGAATGAAACCTTCGAGAGAGATATTTTTGGAGAAAATCACGCACGGGAGACTTGAAAACCACAAAGTAGGGGCCACGAGGTGCCCACGAGGGTGGGGGGCGCGCCCCCCTGCCCAGGGCGCGCCGCCCTGCCTCGTGGGTCCATCGTGAGGCCACCTATGCCCTCCTTCCTCCTATATAAGCCTACGTACCCCGAAACCATCAGAGGAGGAGAGAAAACCCTAATTCCATCGCCGTAACCATCTGTTCCCGTGAGATCCCATCTTGGGGCCTGTTCCGGAGCTCCGCCGGAGGGGGGATCCATCACGGAGTGCTTCTACATCATCATCATCGCCTCACCATGAGTTGTGAGTAGATTACCACAGACCTTCGGGTCCATATCTATTATCTAGATGGCTTCTTCTCTCTCTTTGGATCTCAATACAAAGTTATCCTCGGTCTTTGAGGAGATCTATTCGATGTAATCTATGTTTGCGTTGTGTTTGTCGAGATCCGATGAACTGTGGGTTTATGATCAAGATTATCTATGAGAAATATTTGGTTCTTTTCTGAAATCTTTATGTGTGCTCATAATATCCTTGCAAGTCTCTTCGAATTATTGGTTTGGTTTGGCCTACTAGATCTATAGTTCTTGCAATGGGATAAGTGCTTGGCTTTGGGTTCAATCTTGCGGTGTCCTTTCTCAGTGACAGTAAGGGCAGCAAGGCACGTATTGTATTGTTGCCATCGAGGATAAAAATATGGGATTTATATCATATTGCTTGAGTTTATCCCTGTACATCATGTCATCTTTCTTAAGGTGTTACTCTATTCTTATGAACTCAATACACTAGATGCATGCTGGATAGCGGTCGATGTGTGGAGTAATAGTAGTAGATGCAGGCAAGAGTCGGTCTACTTGTCTCGGGCATGATGCCTATATACAATGATCATGCGTAGATAGTCTCATAATTATTTTCTTTTCTATCAATTGCTCGACAGTAATTTGTTTACCCGCCGTAGAATATCGCTATCATGAGAGAAGCCACTAGAGAACACTATGGCCCCCGGGTCTATACTCAACATATCAATCAACATCTACTTTACTTTTCCGCTTTTACTTTCTGTTCTTATATCCAAAAATACCAAAAATATCAAACTATCATCTCTATCAGATCTCACTTTCGTAATTGACCGTAAAGGGATTGACAACCCCTTATCACGTTGGCTGCGAAGTTCTTATTTGTTTGTGCAGGTTTGAAAGAATAGAGTATGAAAACAAGTGCTTGGCTGAAATCGGGGTTGTGCATGATATGAATATTTTGTGTGATGAAGAGGGAGCATAGCCAGACTATATGATTTTGTAGGGATAACTTTCTTTAGCCATAGTATTTTGAGAAGACATGATTGCTTGGTTAGTATGCTTGAAGTATTATTATTTCTTATGTCAATATAGACTTTTGTCTTGAATCTTTCGGATCTGAACATTCATGCCACAATTAAGAGAATTACATTGAAAAACTATGTTGGTTAGCATTCCACATCAAAAAATTTGTTTTTATCATTTACCTACTCGAGGACAAGCAGGAATTAAGCTTGGGGATGCTTGATACGTCGCCAATGTGTCTATAATTTTTTATTGTTCCATGCTATTATTTATGATGTTTTGGATGTTTAATGGGCTTTGTCATACACTTTTATATTATTTTTGGGACTAACCTACTAACCCAAAGGCCCAGTCCAGATTGTGGTTTTTTGCCTGTTTCAGGGTTTTGCAGAAAAGGCATATCAAACAGAGTCCAAACGGAATGAAACCTTCGGGAGAGATATTTTTGGAGAAAAACACGCACGGGAGACTTGAGAACCACGAAGTAGGGGCCACGAGGTGCCCACGAGGGTGGGGGGCGCGCCCCCTACCTCGTGGGTCCCTCGTGAGGCCCTCGGTGCCCTCCTTCCTCCTATATAAGCCTACGTACCCTGAAACCATCAGAGGAGGAGAGAAAACCCTAATTCCACCGCCGTAACCTTCTGTTCCCGTGAGATCCCATCTTGGGGAATATTCCGGAGCTCCGTCGGAGGGGGGATCCATCACGGAGTGCTTCTACATCATCATCATCGCCTCACCATGAGTTGTGAGTAGTTTACCACAGACCATCGGGTCCATAGCTAGTATCTAGATGGCTTCTTCTCTCTCTTTGGATCTCAATACAATGTTCTCCTCGGTCTTCGAGGAGATCTATTCGATGTAATCTCTTTTTGCGTTGTGTTTGTCGAAATCCGATGAATTGTGGGTTTATGATCAAGATTATCTATGAGAAATATTTGGTTCTTTTCTGAACTCTTTATGTGTGCTCATAATATCCTTGCATGTCTCTTCGAATTATTGGTTTGGTTTGGCCTACTAGATCTATAGTTCTTGCAATGGGAGAAGTGCTTGGCTTTGGGTTCAATCTTGCGGTGTCGTGTCCCAGTGACAGTAGGGCCGGGCAGCAAGGCACGTATTGTATTGTTGCCATCGAGGATAAAAAGATGGGATTTATATCATATTGCTTGAGTTTATCCCTCTACATCATGTCATCTTGCTTAAGGCGTTACTCTGTTCTTATGAACTCAATACACTAGATGCATGCTGGATAGCTATCGGTGTGTGGAGTAATAGTAGTAGATGCAGGCAGGAGTCGGTCTACTTGTCTCCGACGTGATGTCTATATACAATGATCATGCGTAGATAGTCTCATAATTATTCGCTTTTCTATCAATTGCTCGACAGTAATTTGTTTACCCGCCGTAGAATATCGCTATCATGAGAGAAGCCACTAGAGAACACTATGGCCCCGGGGTCTATACTTAACATATCAATCTACATCTACTTTAGTTTTCTCGCTTTTACTTTCTGTTCTTATAAACAAAAATACCAAAAATATTCACTATCATCTCTATCAGATCTCACTTTCATAAGTGACCGTAAAGGGATTGACAACCCCTTATCACGTTGGCTGCGAAGTTCTTATTTGTTTGTGCAGGTGCGAGGGACTCGCGAGTGGTCTCCTACTGGATTGATACCTTGGTTCTCAAAAACTGAGGGAAATACTTACGCTAATATGCTGCATCTCCCTTTCCTCTTCGAGGGAATACAACGCAAGCTCGAGAAGTTGCACATATACATATGGCAGGGATATGATTTGGTATGTATATGTGTTGGTATGCTTGTTGAAAGTATTTTCAAATGTGTGTATATATATATCTGTGAAATTGTTTGAATTTAATAAAAAAACAGAAAAAACATGGGCTATGCAGGCACTTTGCCGTCTGCTAGAAGACGGCAAAGAGCTTTGCCATCAGCCAGCAGATGGCAAAGCTGCCACGTGGTAGCTACCTGTACAACCTGGCATGCACTGGGCTAGCCTATATGGCGTGCTTTGCCGTCGGCTAGCAGATGGCAAAGACATTTGCATCTTTGCCGTCAGCCAGCAGATGGCAAAGAAAGCGACGTGTCAGCTACCTGGGGGGCACCTGGGACAACTTCTTTGCCGTTCACTGGCGGACGACAAATACCTTTGCATCTTTGTCGTCAGCCAGCGGACAGCAAAGCACGCTGATAACACCTAACGGACCTAACCTGCCGTCCAACCTCTTTGCCGTCCGCGGGATGACGGCAAAGGATTTTGCATCTTTGTCGTTCGCCCGCAGACTGCAAAGTACCCTTTACCGGAGCTCGTTCAGCCGGACGGTTTGCCGTCTGCCAGCTGACGGCAAAGACCTTTGCCATCCGTAAGGCATGCCTTTGCTGTCCGCTATGGCTGACGGCAAAGATCCTGATTCCTGTAGTGTGGGCCTCCTTAGCCGAAAAACTCCGTTCTACCGAGGGCTTCAGGTGTCAGAAAAACGCTAAGAACCTTGAAGTAATCTAAGGTTAAGCCTATCATGAAATTGACCGTTCGAATTGCCATAAATTTCCACACGGCCGGGGTTGTCTCGCCATAGGTTTCCACCAACTCTGGCAAACCCAACTGTGTCGCCCTGCCCACAAGTGGTCTTTCCCAAATATAGCCTCCCTAAAACAGTACCCATGCTCGTTACGCAACTCGTGCTTACCCAAGTAAAGATGAAACCAGAAAAAGGATATTGGGGGACTACGTGGGCTTTGTACCAAATGACGCCCTCCACTTCGCCATTTGAAGAAAACCCCAAAAGTGTATCTCCATTGAGATCTAACATCCCTTCACTAGTCTCCTCGCACCCCTTGTCTCATTGTGCAGGATCGAGCTACCCTAGTCTGAATTGAGGCGAATAGGCATGGTGCGATGTCGCAAATGCGGACTACTTTTTGCCACCAATCAGTCAAAAGAGCGTAGATCGACCATACCCGGTGATGGATATACTGGTGGCATTGAAGATCGTGATAGATTCTGCATGCACCTAGAATTTGAACTCTACCCATGGCTTCTCAGTCACTGATGGTTGCAACCACGACAATCTTAGCATGCAAGGCTATGTTGAGCAGCCCAAGGTTTGGGATCCCAAGGCCGCCTAGATCTTTTGGTATGCAGACATTGTCCCAAGCCACTAAGAAATGTCCACCCGCAACGTTATTTCCTCCCTTCCAAAGAAATCCATGACAAATCTTGATCATGTCTTGAGGGATCTTGCTGGCATATCAAGTGCAAGCATGGAATGCACCTGCATTGCCGAGAGCATGGGTTTGAACAGGTTCATACGTCCACCACGATATAGAAGGAAAGCTAGGCAGCCTAGCAATCTATCCACTAGCGGCTACAAGATCGCCGCCAAAGGCTAGGCCCAGAGGCAACGCAAGGTACTTGCAACAGAATTGAAGAACATGGCATCACAGTTTCTGCCGTACCGTCTCAATCTTCTTGGGGGCATCTAATGGGGTGGGCTAAGCATTTTGCAAAGTTGGTGTAAAGCCCGAAGGTCACCCCAAAATCGTCGAGGATCTCCGTGCATGCTTTGAGGCTGAGCATATCTGGGTCGACGAAGGTGACAACATCATCACCATATATGGAGGTGCGATTGCGCCCCGAACGAGCAAGCTTCAATAGCAAACCAATGTCCTCAGCCTTTCAAAAAAGATAGTGAAGCCCGTCCATGGAAATGACAAAAATGAGGGGGAAGGGCCCCCACCACAAACCTCACCGGCTGAAAATCACCTTGCCGGGCACACCGGTTAGAAACGCCCTCATGGATACCGAGCAAACCGGTTAGAAGCACCATCATGGAGGCCGAGGCCAGGAGCCCTGCCACCCAAGCTAACCACCTCTGTGTGAACCCCGCCTTGGTGAGGATCTCGAGTAACAAGGCCCAGCCCACCGTGTCAAAGACTTTGGTGATATCCAGTTTTGAGTTTAACATCACAGAAGTCTAACAATGTGAATGGTATAATGATTCTTGCATTGTGGGCTGCCCCCTTGTATTTAGATTTGCTCATATAGACGATATGTCTATTATACGAGGAATAAACTTACTGATGCTAAAAAAAATAGATTTTCTCATATAAAAAAGAAGATCAAAATGGAGTTCCCTTGAAATTTATTCATGTGCACCTCGTCAACAAGGGTTTACAAGCCGCATACAGAACCCGCCTATATTCATCACATATGTATTCCCGGTTCGCCATTAACCCCTCCTCGCTCAGCTCCTCGCGAGAATTTAATGAAATCACCGGTGAACTTGTGATGAATATAGGCGGCTGGCTGTAGGAGTGTTGTGAATATTTACTCCATGAGTCCATGGTATTTATAGGATCTATTGCCGGAAAATATATGTGATCAATTCAAGGTAAGGGTGACGACGAGCGGGCATAGCGTACACCTCCCCTCCATTGGTGGAACTCATGCATGGCCGGCTCAAGACGGTTTTGCCACTGTCTTGATGTTGATTGGCTGCATGCATACATTGATTTGATCAAATGACAATTCTTGACATAGTCTTTCGAAGCGCAAATATATATGTTACTACTCTATGTTACTACCCTTATAGTGGGAAGTGTCATATATGTAGTAACATACACATGTTCATTTAGTACCTTGTAGACTCATTTTGCATTGGAAATCGTTATGTGATGGTAACATATTAGGTTGCTCTATTTGCCCCTCTCCTCATTAAATACTTGCCACATCAACGTTTTTGCTTATGTGGCATCTATGTTACTACATATGTTACTCCCACTATGACCAACCTTAACCAACGAATAGCCTGTCAGCGTATGCTCGTATGCATGCGGCCGGTGACTGATCAATGATCAACTTACTAGCCGACTCTGTAACTGAGTGTCTGATCGTCTCCGAGTAATTACCAGGCAGACCCGAACTTTCCTGTGTCTTCCACATACATACGGTACAAATCCAAAACACGTCGTATAACTTAGATCCCATGTCCATGCAAATCAACCTGTGGTTGATTGGTTAGAAGGACAGTGCTATTCCTAGCCCACCAGGCTCCATGTCCTAAACTTGACACTGGTGTTTGAATTTTCTTGAATTTATTTCAGGCCTTTTAGCGGTGTGCATTCAGTGGGAAGAAACGTACCCGTTGACTACGAAGCATTCTGAGGCGAATTCATTAATCCCAAAATGATATACTGGCTTCAGTCTCTCATGGGTTCTCATAGGAGTGAGTTTATGTGCATATGTATGAGTGTATGTGTATATACCGTGTTAAAAAAAAGAACCGAGTGTCCCTGCAAAAAAAAAGTGACATAGTCTTGCCAGAACCGAGTGTCTCATGGATCAGCCCATATGATGATGCGAGAACGGATTCCCTGCCGGCAGGGTGCACCTGTGTCTCGCTTAAAACCCACCCATGTACCTCGGTGGAGGAGTTGCGCCATAAGTTGCGCGATCTGGCCAAGGACTTGGGAAGATGGAGTCAGGACACTTTTGGAAGTGTGAGGAAGGAGATAAAAAAACTGAAACAAATACTTGATGACCTCAAGAACGATCCGGCGCGAACAGGACCTACCCATGCAGAGCTAAAGATTAATGAGAAGTTGATAGAGATGTATCACAGGGAGGAGATCATGTGGCGTCAAAGAGCTAGGGTTGAGTGGCTTTCGGCGGGAGACAAAAACACAAAAAAAATTCCACCTTCGAGCTAGTCTGTGACGCAAGAAAAATATGATCAAAGCATTACAAAACTCTTTGGGGGTGGAGATCTCTGATCCAGAGGAGCTGAAGGTATTAGCTAATGATTTTTACCAGTCCTTATACCTTTCCGAAGGAGTACGAATATGGAGGAGGTGCTGAATCATGTACCAAGGAAGGTGACAGCCGAGATGAACTCTAACCTGCGTGCCCCGTATACCAAGGAGGAAGTCAAGGCTGCACTTTTTCAGATGTTCCCAACAAAGTCTCCCGGGCCCGATGGTTTTCCTGCACATTTTTACCAAAGGCATTGGGATGTATGCGGGGATGAAGTGACAAAAATAGTGCTCAGAATAGTGAATGGTGAGGAAAGCCCTGAATCCATCAATGATACTGTTCTGGTCATGATTCCTAAGGTAACAACTCCCACGGTACTTGCTCAATTCCGGCCCATAAGTCTATGCAATGTCTTGTACAAAATAGCCTCGAAGGTGATAGCCAACAGACTGAAAGTCATACTCCCTGACATAATTTCTGAGGAACAGTCTGCATTTGTCCCTGGTAGGCTGATTACAGACAACATTATTTGTGCTTATGAGCGCTTGCATTTTATGAAGAGGTCAAGGGCTAAATCAAATAGTTATTGTGATCTAAAGTTGGATATGATGAAGGCATACGACAGATTGGAGTGGGCCTATTTACGAGGTATCATGACTAAATTGGGCTTTGATCATCAATGGATAGATATTGTCATGGGCATGGTATCTTCTGTCTCTTTTTCTGTCTGTTTCAATGGTGAAAGGCTAGAATCATTTAAGCCTACACGTCGTATTCGGCAGGGAGGCCCAATCTCCCCCTACTTATTCTTGATTGCAGCAGAGGGCCTCTCGTGCCTCCTTAAATCAAGTTCTCAGTCGTCTCTGACAGGTATCCAGGTGGCTCCTACGGCTCCCACCGGTAACCACCTCTTGTTTGCAGATGATAGCCTATTGTTATTCAAGGCAAGTGGGGAAGGTTCAGTTTTGGTGTCAAACCTACTTGATACATATTGTAATGCCTCGGGACAGAGGATCAACAATGAGAAATCTTCATTCTTCTTCAGTAAGGGCTGCCCGACTCCTTTGCGTGAAACTGTGAAGAACAACGTGCACGTTCATAATGAGTCTCTGAGTGAGCGATACTTGGGCATGCCGACTGATGTGGGCCACTCGAAGAATGGAACCTTCAAATATCTACGGGATAGTGTTTGGGAGAAGATCAAAGGATGGATGGAGAAATTACTGTCAGCTGCTGGTAAGGAAGTTTTGATCAAATCTGTCGTGCAGGCGATACCGGTTTATTCGATGTCTTGCTTCAGATTGCCATGAGGCTTATGTGAAAATATCATGTCTATCATCCGACAGTTCTGGTGGGGTTCCAAACAGGGGAGGAGAAAGCCCAGTTGGGTAGCATGGGATATCATGACATTGCCGAAGCACTTGGGGGGTCTAGGGTTTCGTGACTTGGAAATTTTCAACCTGGCACTTCTCGCACGGCAGGCTTGGCGGACTCTTACATATAGGTTGTCCCTAAGTGCCCGCATTCTAAAGGCGGTGTACTTTCCGGACTGCTCTCTGCTGCAGGCGGAACTGGGCTCACATCCGTCACAGATTTGGCGGGCAATACTGGACGGCCGCGACATCCTAGCTCAAGGTGTGGTACGACGGATTGGAGATGGTGAATCAATGGATATTTGGCGCCACAACTGGATTCCACGGGACTGTTTCAAGCGGCCCATCACAGCGCGCGTGCAGAACCCGCCGGAGAGGGTGGTGCGGCTTATTGATGCCACCTCGGCTACCTGGAATGAAAATCTGGTGCGTACAGTGTTCACTCATTTTGATGCCGAGGCGATTCTACGGATTCCTCTATGCACACGCCGATCGAGTTGGGGACTTCTGGGCCTGGCATGAAGAGTCGCGGGGATTATTTAGTGTACGGTCTGCCTATCGTATGATCCTCAAGACGAAGCATAGCAGAGAGGCATGGTTACATGAAGAAGGTGGAACATCTTATGAGCAACACGAGACAAGTAAGTGGTCCATGATCTGGCATTTGCAAGTTCCCTCTAAGCTCAGAGTATTCGTGTGGCGGTTGGCTCGACAATCGATGCCGACAGGGTCTGTTCTAAAACACCGTCATATGGCGACAGAAGTCACATGCTTGCTGTGCGGGGCGGTTGACACGTGGAAACATGCTCTGATCTCATGCCCGATGGCAGCGAGTGTTTGGGCGTTGGTGCCGGAGGACTTGGTGCAACACATGGTAGAGCGGGAAGAGGAGAGACCTAAGGACTGGCTATTTTCACTACATGAAATATTGTCGAAGGAGCTTTTTGATCGCCTGGTGGTAACTCTGTGGGCACTGTGGGCAGCAAGGCGGAAAGCGATTCATGAGAATATTTTCCAGCCCCCGTACTCAATGAACAGCTTCATAACTAACTACCTGGGTGAGCTACAAGTTGTAAATGCTAGACATCCAGCAGCGCCGGCTGCTCCCATTACCAGGCCGAGGTGCTGGCTAGCTCCACAACCAAGTATTGCAAAATTCAACGTGGATGCTGCTGTGTCCAGGTATGGTTTCGGCGCTGTTGGTGTTATATGTAGAGATGCAACAGGTTTGTTCATGGGAGCTTCCACTCTCTCGTTTAGACATATTGTGGACCCGCCGACCCTGGAAGCTCTAGCGATCAGAGAGGCTCTTGCTCTAGCAGATGATCTACACGTTAGAAGGATTAAAGTTGCGTCGGATTGCAAAGCAGTGGTACAGGACATACAGAAGGATAATTTGGCGAGTTACGGTGCGATCATTCATGAGATTTTAGATCACTCTTCAGCTTTTGATCTTTGTAACTTTAGTCATGAATTTAGGATCTCAAACTTTGAAGCTCACAACTTAGCGAAGCATGCTTTATCTCTCGGTGGTGGCCGCCATGTGTGGTTAGGTCATCCCGGGAATTTACCATCCGTCCCTGTAAACATTGTGACGAATTAATAAAGCTTCGCGACGTTGTCTAAAAAAAAAACATGTGTCTCGCTTATTGTTAGACTTAGAGCTACTGCTTGGACGAGCGTGAGACAGCGCCGACGTAGAGCCTCATTTTATTCCCTTCTATTACTTTTTCCCTTTTTTGCTTTCTTATTTAGTTTTTTCATACTTCAAAATATTCTAAATACCAATATTACAAAAAATAGTATACGAAAAATGTAAATCAAGCATTTGAAAAGTATTAAATATGTTTAGAAAAAATGTGTCCGATGTATATAGAAAATGTACAAAGTGTATAGCAATAATTGACATAAAGAATAAAGTTTAAAAAAATGTTAATCAAGTATTTGAGAAGTATTAAATATGTATAGAAATTTTTTTTTCGATGTATACAAAAAATTTAAAATGTGCACGAAAAAAATAGACACAAATTACAAGTTTTCAAAAATTTAAATAATTTATTTAGAAAAGGATAAATGTGTATACATTTTTTTCCAATGTAAACGGATAATGTACAATGAGTAAGTAAAAAATACACATAAAATAATAAGTTTTGCAAAACTTTAATCGTTTATTTGGAAAATATTCAACCTCTTTAATATTTTTGATGTATACAGAAACTGTACAATTTGTATGAAAAAAAATAAACATCAAAAATATATATTTAAAAAATGTTAATGATGTATTTTGAAAGAATTAAACATGCATAGATAAAGTGTTGTGACGTATAAAGAAAATGTACAATATTTAAGGAAAGCGTAGACATAAAAACTATATGTTTTTAATACAATAAATCATGTATTTTTCAAGTGTTCATACGTTGTATAAGAAATGTTCCTGATTTAAAAAAAAATGTAAAATATGTATGGAAAAATATACATAACAATATAAGTTTTTTCAAATGCTAATCATGTATTTGGCAAATGTTAACGTACATCAGAAATGTTTCTGGTGCATAGGAAAAAACGAAATAAGAGAAAAACAATTCAGAAAACGAAACGAAGAAATAATTATGAAAAATGAAGAAATAAGAAATAAAGAAAGGAAAACAAACAAAATAGGGAAACCAAGAAAGAAATAAAGAAAAATGGAGACGAAAATAAAGAAAAGAACAAAATAAAAGAAACTAAACAGTGTGAAAAAACATGGAAAAACAGGGAAACAAATGAAGGAAATCGTCAAGATACAAAGAAAAAGAAAGAAAGAAGAAAACCGGATTCTTTTCGGCCAAATCCAGCACAGTGAGCGTGGAGAAGTGGGCCAACTCATTACAACGTAACCAAAAACCACCTTCAGAAGTGGACTTGCTGCAAGCGAGATGTCTCAAGAACAAAAATTTGCTGCAAGCGAGATATTATTTCATTCAGGGAGTGAAACTAGCACGGGTTTTCCTCGGTTATCTCGTTTTTTTTACCTTTTCTATTTCTATTTCATTTTATTTTTCCTCTCATCTTTTTTTTCCTTTTACCTTTTTCCAAATGGATTAACTTTTTCTGAATTCAAAATCTTTTCTAAATTAATTTTTTTAAATTTCATGACCCTTTTACATGTTTTATGAACCTTTTAAATTGCATAAATGTTTTTTATTTTCGTCAACGTTTTCCAAGTTAGATTTTTTTTCAAAATTCAAAAATTATTTTTTGAAAATTCACGGAATTTTATATTTTATGAAGTTTTCGCAAATTACGACCTTTTCAGGCTACAATTTTTTCCCTAATTTATGAACTTTTAAAAGTCAGATTTTCTTTACAGTTTTCTGAACTCTTTACAAATTTAGGGTATTTTCTTCCAAAAAGTCAATGGTCAACGATCAATGGTCCGAGCCAAGTGTCGATGGTTAATAGTGAGGGCCAAAAATCAAATGTTAGTGGTATCATGCGTCGCAACTCGCAACTCATCTGGTGCGCTAGTGAACGCCAGCTTTCCTAGTAGGCGCTCTAAATCCGCATAGGAGCTCTCCATGCATGATCAACACTCAGCACGCAGGAGAGCCCGGCAGCCAGGATTAAAGTCTTGTCCACACGTGGGGTTTCTCCGTTTCTTCCACAATGGATATTAAAGCTTAAAAGAATAGCAACAAAATAGAAAAGGTTATGAAACTTTATGAAAACAAACATTGCTCAAGTTTCTACCTACTGACATATGGTGGTGGAATGTTATTCTAGGAGGTCTAAAAAACTAATCAGTGCTGCAAATTATTTTTCAAAAGTTGTCTTTTCAGGACAATGTTTATTTTACCCAGAGCATTACGAATGTTTTTTCTTCACGAAACGCTACGTGTAGGTGAAACACTAATCAATGTTTGTCACACCAAATTTATTCTTTTTCCATAATTTGTTGTTCATGCTAGTGTGTGTGTGTGTGTGTGTGTGTGTGCGTGGGCGTGCGCGTGCCAGAGAGCTGAAACGCCGGTTCTCCACTTTCTACTCATCCTTTCTCATTCTTGATGTGGGCCTTGTACATGTTTTTTGTTCACAATTTTGTTTTCTCTAAAAGTACTTTGATTTTGAAAGTTTGATTTTTTTTTCTTATTTCAGAACTTCAGATCAAATTCTGAACATTGAAATGTTGAAACTTCAAAATTTTGAGATTTTCTACAATTTCAAAAGCCCAAGCAAGATAGTTTGGAAGCCAGTACTGCAATATGTGAAAATCACTAAAAAAATGGAAAGTTGCAATGCAAAGTACCAAATTGGTAATTTCCAAAATTAGACGGTCAAAATTCGAACGCCGCAGTTTCGTTGGTAGGCACCTGCCAATTAGCCTTCCTCGTGCAATATATTCGAAGCATGGTGTGTCAGACCATGTTTGGCTCTTAGCACAGTTTCATAGGTAAAATGCTGAGGTGGGACAATAATTATAGAAAGAGACAGAGAGTGAAGTTATATGTTAGTGGAGATACGACTTTTAGCATGGTTCCCTACTAAGTTACACTAATTATTCGATTTTATGTGACTTCTCTTCCTATTTCTCTCTCATTCCCATTCTCCTCACAACTAGATATACTGCTGAGATGGAAACATGACCACTAAACTAATTAAATGCAACATCAGGTACACACAATTCCTAAGAGATAATGCATTGGCATGGTTGTCATTGAAAATTTTCCACCACCTAGGATGACATGTTAAGAGCAAATGCATTGGTAGTGTCCTAACAGAAACTAACTTTGTTATAAATAGAGAACTTTATTCAGGTGTCATGGAAGCATTATTAGTGTGTAATAGAAACATTGTTTAGCTGTGCAGGAAGCAAGGTGGTTTTGCGAAACTTAAAAGTAGTTGGTCATTCTGCACATTAGCTCATGTGCATAAGAAGAAAAATAGAGCAATGTTGGGTACAAGTCTAAGAAATTGTTGCAACATATTACATGTGTTATTATGAACTACATATGTTTCAAAAAGATAGTCACATCACGTCTAGAAAGCGATGGTACATCGTAGTATCAACTTGACAAAGTGCTGGATAGCCAAATATCCATCAAACACGAGGATTGAAACATTTTGATTAATACCTTTGTGTGTCTCGACTGGTCACATACATTTTAAGACAAAGTCCACCAGAGCATGCAGCTTAACTTCAGCGCGAGATGAAATGGATGTAGAATTGGCTAAATTTAATGATCCACTTTGGTATTCTTTCGGAGGACACATGATTTACCCGAGGGTGTAGTGTTTTGGGACAACTATTGGGTGAGCCTTGAAATCATGATATAGCTTCTTGAACAGTAGCAACATCATGTAGAGGACCTTCTGCACAACTAGATATCACTTTTTGGGCCCGTGCAAAACTCCACATATAAAATACACACATGCCTCTAGTAATCCTCATGTTCCACCACCAAGACATAGCTCATGGCCCCTAGGCTAATGGAAGCATAGAGAATGAATTGCTCCACTTGCTCTTGAACCACCAAGACTGAAGGGTTGGTCAAGTAGGTTTTGAGTTCACGGAATGTGACATCCTCCTCGTGAGTCAACTTAAACTTTTTACCTTGTTGTAGGAGCTTGAAGTGTTGAAGCCCTTGGTCTCTTAACCAAGATTTAAAATGGTTGATCAGGACCACATAGATGGTGTTGATCACATGTTGGTGCCTGCTTTGATCATTGTGAGTTGCACTAAAATGCCCCGGTGGGATAGCATAAACCGAAGGAGTTTACTTCCCGAAGACACATTTCTCGGGGTTGAGCATGAACCTAAGCTTCCTCAAGTTGCAAGATATCTTGTGCAGGTTGGGGTATGAGGCCTCTTATACTTTTATTTTATCCACTAGCCATACGCACAAGCCTCCTTGCTTCGGTCAATTTGTCTATCGAAGGCGTTCCTGATGGCACGTTTGTAACGTTCCTGCTACGCTTTTTCAAGGATGATATGCATTTTGAGATAGCAGAATACCCTACATGGGACCTTGAAGAACACCCCCATCCTCATGATTCATGATAACTTGTTGATACCCACAGTAGGCGTCCATGAATCATAAGTACACACCCATATGTGTAGTCTACTATCTCATCAATCCATGTCAAGGTATTTGATTTTTGGGGCATGCTTTGTGTGAGGTTGGTGAAGTTCGGAGTAATGTGCTACTTGCCATTAGGCTTAGGACTAGCACATGGTTTGCTACCCAGTCGAGATGTTTGACATCCCGAATCGTTACAGTCACCTTTAGGCGGTCTATCACATCTTTTTCAATTTTGTGAACTTTTTCAATTTTTCAAACTTTTTTCAAATTCAGAAACCAGTTTTTTCCCAATTTATGAACCTTGTCAAATTTATGATTTTTTCATATCAATGATTTGTTTTAAAAGTCAATGATCAGCTAGTCAACGGTCGACCGATCAAGCCATGAAGCCGTGTGAGTGAGAAGCCCTCACACTGGGCCGACCCATCAGAGCAGGCGTGTGAGTGCCACTTATGTACCTATAGCGCAGAAGGCACTGCATGGCACCTCTCCTACCTATGTACACACGATTGGGCATAGGCTCCGCCAAACCGTGGGCACCCTTTAATCGACTAGGTTTGTCGATTCCTCTACCTACTGTATTTTGATGTCAATTGGAGAACCAGTCTATTTTTATGCATGCTTGGTGTGCCTTGTGGACAAGGAAAAATAAGGACCCTAATAAGTGGCACATGTGTGGCATGAAGCAATTCCGCCCTGACGTTTTTATGGCAAGTTTAGTTACAAGTGGATGGCAATTTTAGCTGTGAAGCATGGCAACTTCTTTTTGGATTTGTAGGTTTCAATCTTTTGGGGGTTTCAGGTGCTCCACTTGATATAATTGTTCTCAGCGGGATCAAGCTTGAATTTGATGTGATTTGAGATGTGATAATTGTGGAAGTTCTGAAGAAAAAGAGGATCGGCAGCAGAGGGGGTAGTGGATGGGGCGACCATGGTGGTGAGGGATGTGGTAGCAGCGGGGGTGGGGGAGGTCAGAGGAGGATCGGTCCCCAGAGGGTAGGTCGAAGAGGAGGAGGAGCGAGCTGCCGGAGGGACGAGGTTGGGGAGCTCGTCGAAGAGATTTACTCACTCCACTGTTGTACTATTGATGCGAGAGGTACATGTTACATATACAATCCCGTGACTATAGGCACGCACGCCATCATCGTCAAGAGTTGGTTGAGATCCTGTAAACTAGGAAAGGACTACAACATATACATATGATACATGCGGTATTGTACAAGGAAAAGACTGTCACGTCTGACAGTCTCTACCCATGTTGCCAAGGCTGCCATTCAACACTACTTCTAAGCCACCCTGTCGGGTACTATCCCAACCCTACCAGCCTTCCCTGCCAGGGTCATCTACCTTTTGCTGCCTCATTACATGTCTCTTCAATAGTTATTTTTATATGTCTTTGACAGTAAAATCATCTTATGGGAGAATCTTGTGGTTAGCCATATATATGGTAATGTGAACTTGATAAATAATAAACAAAAAATAGACATGCTTCGGTACACCCCCTCCCCCAAGAAAGTTTAGGGTTACGTGCAGATCAATGGTTGAGATTACAACTTACCCGTTTGGTTAGAAGGCCAGTTTAGTCAATGCAATTTCATTGTGAGAAGGCTCAATTCGTCCTTAAAAGGCTCAATTCGTAATCAGCATTGCCCGCAAGCAGAACTAGATGAGATTGAACTGAAGAATCAGTGGCTATTGATACATGAATCTAGTACTAATCAAATTTATTGATTATGTTCATCGCAAAAAAAAATTATTGATTATGTTAGTCTATTATCCAAGTCATGAATGGCATAGCTTCCCCGCCAGACCTAATGTGCATGATCCGCTTGAGTGGGTTATGTTGGTGCGACAAGTTGGTCGTCATACCGCCGGCTTCCCACGAGGGCCGCACGCGCTTGTGCTTTTGTTGATAGGGTCTGTGAGAAGTCCGTTGTGCAAAAGAGAACTCGATGTTTTTGCCACTGGTGAGATGACGAGATAGATGCGGGTTAAGATCTAAATAGCGATCTAATTCCAATCACTAGTGATTATATCACAGAGAGAACAAAGCCTTTAGTCCCAAACAAGTTGGGGTGGGCTAGAGATGACAAGAGAGTGCCACAAAAGCTAAAAGGCAAGTTCTACAGGACGGCGGTTCGACCCGCAATGTTGTATGGTGCTGAGTGTTGGCCGACTAAAAGGCGACATGTTCAACAATTAGGTGTGGCGGGGATGCGTATGTTGAGATGGATGTGTGGCCACACGAGGAAGGATCGAGTCCGGAATGATGATATAGAAGATAGAGTTGGGGTAGCAACAATTGAAGAGAAGCTTGTCCAACATCATCTGAGATGGTTTGGGTATATTCAGCGCAGGCCTACAGAAGCTCCAGTGCATAGCGGACGGCTAAAACGTGCGGAGAATGTCAAGAAAGGTCGGGGTAGACCGAATTTGACTTAGGAGGAGTCCGTTAAGAGAGGCCTAAAGGATTGGAGTATCACCAAAGAATTAGCTATGGACAGGAGGGGTGCGTGAAAGCTTGCTATCCATGTGCCGGAGCCATGAGTTGTTCACGAGATCTTATGGGTTTCACCTCCAGCCTACGCCAACTTGTTTGGGACTAAAGGTTTTGTTATTGTTTTTGTTAGTGATTATATCAAGCAAAGTACGCAAATACCCTTTGAAGTTTTCTTTTGGGGTGGGGGTACCGAAGCATCTCTCAACAGAAAACTATTGTATTATGGGACCAATTATAGGTTTATTGTTAATTATATATATATATATATATAGAATCTCACAATCCCACCCACCTCCCTCCCGATCCCCAACTCCTCCTCCCGTGCGCCGCCCCCTCCCTCCCCGCCGACGCACCTCCTCCCCCCTCCCCGCCGG
>LR738716.1:5069137-5110992 GCA_902687465.1 Secale cereale
TCCCCGTCGCGCGCCGCCCCCTCCCTCCCCGCCGGTGCGCCTCCTCCCCATCCCTCCTCGCCGCGCGCCGCCCCTCCCTCTCGCATCGCCGCCTTCCTTCCCTAGCCACCGATGGTGCCGCCATCATCCTTCCCTAGCCGCCGCTCGCGCCGCCGTCCTCCCCTGCCCCTAGCTCGCGCCACAGCCGCCCTCTCCCACGCCGCCAGTCCGATGACCAAGGTGCTTCAGTCCAAATCCATGTGCGGGGAGCTGTGAGGATGAACTGATCCGTACAAACAAAAATGATGGTCCGTTCTACAAAGGGAAAATGGTTTAATTAAAAAAATATTGGTCAGTACAAGTTAATAACGATGGTCCGTTCTACAAAGGGAAAATTGTTTAATTAAAAAATATTGGTCAGTACAAGTTAATAACGGTGGTCCATTCAGAATAAAAGAAATGACAGAAATTCAAATTGTAAAAGTTCAAGCAAAAAGAAACTCATGCAATTCAAAATGGTAAAAGTACAAGTCGTAAAATAAGAGAAGTTCAGAACATCGTTGTAAAAAAATGTTTAGTTGAAAAAAAGAATAAAAACATCTTCTTTTTGATAAAAATATCATTCAATTCGATGATATAAATCATGCAAGTACAGGTGCGATGATACAATAAACCGTGGAGAAATTACGAGCAAAAATATTACCCAAAAACAGAGGAAAGCCTAGTTAGTGAAAACACGCTTAGTACAAAACCATGCAAATATCAGTACAAACTCATTTTTCAGAACCATTGAAATTACTCTACAAAAAACAGGCAATACAAAGACATGCATATATCAGTATGAATACTCTGTTTTTTAGATGGGAAAACAGCAAGATCCGCCTTGCCCCATTTTAAAAACTTTTTAAAAATATCACGTTCAAAATCAAATTTGACCGTATTCGAATTTGTTTTTAAACCATAAGGAATTAGAAAAATATTTCAATACGAAAAAGTTGCGCATTTTCCATAGCTTTCCAACGCCGTATCATTTGCGTCAATCCGACAAACCGTTTGCAAAAAATCTCGAAAATACGTTTCGCCCAGAATTTCATCGTTTTTCAAATTACTTTTAAATCGTATAGAATTAGAAAAAACTATAAATATATGGAAGATGCGGATTTTCACCGGCTTTCGAACTCCATCTTATTTGCTCAATTCCGACAAACCGTTCGAAAATTACGTTCAAAATACAATTCACGTTTTCGGTTTTGAAAAATAGGGTTTTTCTAAAACTGCTCTTAAATCGTGATGATTTTGCAAAAAAAGAAAATATATATGATTGTAATGTAGATGTCAAGGGCTTTCCAACGATATATTATAGGCCCGTTTCGACAAAAAAAAAATTACACAAAAATTAAACTAAAGAAGACGATTTGTTAAACACAAATGAAAGCATCAGTTCGCCGCTCGTAATACATCAGTACAACCGATTGAAATCGTCAGTTCAAGTGGGGTAACAGAATAATATGGTCTATTATGATAACACCCTTAAGAGTCTTATTCTGATAACACTGTAGCTTATTCTGCATGACCTTGCAGGTACTGGGGGAGCCTAGTGGAGGCCAAAGGGGGCCACGACCCCCCTACCAAAAGTGCAAATGATTTTTTACTATATATACTAACAGATTTCTACTAGTTGTACTAACAACGATTAGAGCTGCCTCAGTACCTCGTCACCACACCATCCAGTTCTGGCCGCAACACACCATAACGAGCTCTGTGGACGTACCTTGCCGTCTCTACATCTCCCCAAAATTCGTTCTCCACACAGTACTATCTTCAAATTTCTCTACTGCTTGCCCTCGTAGCATCAGCACAGATCCATTTTGCCCTTGACAAGCTCCATGCTACTCATGGTTGTGAGATCTGAGAGGCAATTTTGTTCGGATGTGCTTGAGGAGGGAGCGTACATTTAGTTAGAATTTTTTTGGCCCCCCTTGTTTACTTGTCACGCTCCGCCACTGCTTGCAGGCGGCTTATGGCTTTTAACAAGTATATACTCCCTCCGTCCGAAAATACTTGTCATCAAAATAGACAAAAAGGTATGTATCTAGAACTAAAATACATCTAGATACATTCCCTTTTATTCATTTTGATGACAAGTATTTCCGGACGGAGGGAGTATATATTATATAACCACTAGGAAGTAGGAACATATTCATTAATGGCGCATGATACTAGTCCATGTTCAACGGGGCAACCCCTCCGAAAAATGGTGCGCTACATATATAAGACAACCCTAGCATGCATTATTCAAAAGAGCAACATCCTAGTGTAATCCTCCAAGACGGGGAGCCTCTGCTCATCATCGTAACCATACATGACGCTGACCATCCTTGCAAAGTTGAGAGACGCCCCAATGAAGCTAGGTGGTAGTGTGGACTTTGTCCGAGAGAAGCATTCTCTGTTCAGATCCTCCCATTCACCTGCGATCATATCCAACATGTGCTTCTCCGCATCAGCATGAGGGTTTTCTCTCTGGTACAAATCCTTGTACGATCCGTCGAGCCCTTCCTGGAACTCATCCTGCATGGGACACATAATTTATTTTCAGATCATGCCTAATGTTGTCAATGTCATGTCAACTTAAATGCACACCCACCAGGATATGGTAGGAATTAATTCATGTAAATAATTAATCATATAGTCTTGTGCAAAAAAGTTCTTGGTGTGGTCTGACCTTTGCACTCCCCATGTCATCCCAGAGCCTCATGATCTTTGCAGGGCACGAGATGACCCTAAGGATGTGGTCATTGTTGTCCTCTGTTAAATCATGTCCGAGCATGAATAGAAGATGCATAAATAAAAGTGGTGCTCCTGATGTGATAACACCATTTCTTAGGTAGTCCTCCGATGTAGGAACCTGATTAGTAGATAGCCATCTTCCCTCGATCATGAATCCATCAAATAAAGTTGCCCACTGCAAGAAAAAGGCATTCATGCAATATTAAACATGTCAGTTTTATTTTCTTATATTTTATTTCAATACAATTAATCAGAAGTTATATAGTACATAGAAATATGCGAGGTGGTACTGTTAATATATTTAGTTGCTTAGACAAATTAAACTAACAAATATATATGAAAAACCATTCGAGTAGACATACTGCTTGCTTGAGATGATTGATAGGGTTGAATCCATGCTCTTTTCTGACCATATCGGCGATATCGTTTGTGATAGTGTAAAGAGCCTTGTAGCATGATATCATGTAACTCGGTAGTGACTCAGCAGCTGCAAGATCCCACCTGTCAAAATATGCACTTTGTGTGGGAAACTTCCATAACAATACTTTATATATTATGTATAAGGTCTCAACTAACCCATGAGTATGATTATACCATTAGCAAAAATATGCCATTCCTGGCATAATAAGCAGCCTTGAATATGCAATGCTTTATCTTTATCGCAAAGGCCTAGTGTTAATGTCAAACCAATCCTAATATCTTTGTATACATGATGTGTCAAAATTATAGAATTTTAATTTTTAGTTAGACATATCTAAGATGTTATTTAGAAAGAAAAGTAATTATACTCCATTCCTAAAATGCAATGTTGTTTTATTTTATGGGGATATCAATGCTCACATTTTGATCGCCTCATTAAAGAGGAAGAGCTCCTCTTGTGTGGCGACAAGATCAAAGATGTCATCCACAATGTAGACCATTGAGATAACCTTTGTGGCCTCAACCCGATATCTAGAGAAGGAGAAACCCTCGAGGATAGTCATGGGCCACATGTACCATTTCAGAACTTGGTCCCTTGCAGCTGGTATTTGTTGAGCCAATCCCAGATCCATCCACCATCTGTGTGAAATGAAGTTTTCATAGTAAAAAAAAAGCATCACACCTTCAATTGTACGAATACATGAGCAATAAAAAATGTAAATCTATAATTTCCAAGTGAGCTCTCTCTTATCATTAGGTAGGTGGGCCCATTTCCACAACAACTATTAATGGAAGGAGAGTAATTTATTACGTTTATACCTCTTAACCTCTTGCATTTCGCTCTGATGTTGCAACTTCTTGATCTGAAATTCTGCAAGTGCCAGCTTCTCAATTGCAGTGTGCCTAGTAGGCAAGTTCTGGAGGTAACACAAATGATGCCTAGCTTTGTATTGCCTTAGGCTCACATGATAGGGATGTTCCAATGAATTCATCACATATCTAGCAAGGTTTGGCTCCAAATACTTAGTTGCAAATTTAAGGTGCTTGCTTGAGAATTCCTTTGCCTTGTAGAGTGAAGCTTCTCCCATGTTGAGGTGTGACATGTCTTGCAAGCTCAGCAACCCTCTAAGGTCTTTGCTATGCCTAAGGCTAAAATCACCATTATCGTTTGTGAACTTCTGAAGAACATCGTCTGCCACACCGACAAGAAGGGGTCTTAGGCGCATGTCATACATAATGAAAATAATACGTATCGTGCGAGGTGCTTCTATGCTACACAAGGGACCGTTCTTTTTTTATCTTAAGCTTGGCTACTCTAAGACTATTTATTATTAGCAAAATTATCACATAAAATCATCATAGACCAAATTGCACTAAAGTATCCCAAACGTGTGTGTTTATCGAACCCAATACACTAAACTAGTATTTTACTCACCTGCCGAAACATAATATCCAACTTCTCTCATCAGCCTTAAGGAAAGGGTTGCGTCAAGTAGATCATCACTATGGAGGAGATCCGCAGATGAGTTCACTATGTTATCGATTTCATCCTGGAAATAGTGGTCAATGCAGAGGCGCTTGAGGTGATCAACCGTCCTCAACATTCCTTTGCTGCTCCTCGGATGTTGATGAAGCAACACTTGAACATTCAATAGGCTTTCCTGGTATTGCACATAGAGCAAACTTCTTTTTTAAAAAGAATACAGAGTCTAGATAAGTGCAATATATATTATTTGCATTCAACAATACAAGAAATCACAGTTAAATTGTGCATGTAATGTAGGTTTATATTGTATGGACATAGTTTGGAAATTAACAATCAAACACAGAGATTGAAATTGTGCTCATCCCAGAAACATAATTAATTGCATTCAAAGTATATGCTAATGTTGCGGTTTATATATGTTTGTACCGTAAAAATATATACCTGGAAGTCAAAATCATCGGACAGCTCATGGGACACAGGCTCCCGCCCGGGATATACCACCGGCGAAGGGCGAAATAAGCCGCTGTTTCGGCCGATCCGGCCACCATTTCTGGCCACCGGCAAAGCCGAATGGAGCAATGGCACAAAGGCGGAGAATGAGAAGCATGCATGCGCAGAAGCCATCACTTACTTAAACAATGGGATGTGTTACAGATGATCGACTAAGGAGGCTATTTAGGTAACTAACTAGCGTGGATGATATGGGATGAACTTTGCATGTGTCTTCAGATGGATGGGGGATATGAGCTTTGCATGTGCGCCCTCCAGATTTATAGGGGGAGGAGAGCAGACGAGGGTGCAGCCGCGTCGATCCTCCACCGAGTGGTGAGCCCTGTGGAAAATTAAATAAACGTCATGCATGCGCTAATCAAGTTTTGTTTTTCATCTAGGGCTAGTGCACCATCCATTCGTTGCTTGGAGAGTGAACCATGCATGCATGCACCATGCACCTTGCTCTGAAGACTGAACACTAATGTTAGTCTGGTCGTCGTTACGAGACAAATACCGCGACATCGTACGTGCACACGGTTTCTCCCTGCACTGCACCCACAACTGGCAAGAGCCACACACGTAAGTACTCTATATACCTATATTCGTACGTCCTGCCATCGAAAAGTCTGCCCATTGACCATTTTTTCATCGGTTGCTGCCTGTCAAGCTCACAGCAACGTACGTATGCCACATATGACCTACGTACTGAACCACTGCTGGCATTACCAACGTGACCCCCAGCTCAACTATGCATGCATAGTACAGTACGTAGCTACTCCCTCCGTCCCATAATATAAGAGTGTTTTCTACACTATTGTAGTGTCCCTCCGTCCCATAATATAAGAGTGCTTTGTACACGCGGTCGGAAAACATCCCCCTCTCCCTCCCAAATGCAAAACATGCACGTATAACGACTGGTACAGCTGGCATTGTCTCGTGCGTAAGTGGCGCTTTCTCGAATTCTTGAGTCAAATTGTTATGATTTACTTTTTGGTCTGTTTTTTTATTTGAGATGAACTTTTCGGTTTGTTGCATACAAGAGCACTGTTCAGCAACGTAAGATTGATGTTGAACGGAAGGTAGACGGGCAAAAATAGAAAAAAAAAGGACAAAAAAGGCAGAGTCTTCACGTAGACTCGTGGCTCGGCAATGCGTCAATGCTGTTGATCCAGTGGATCCCTCTGTACTGCTTCATTTACCAGCAGCCTATAGAAGGGACTTTTTTTAAAGCAACTGATCTGCCCACTTAAGTGAATATATCATTTCGCAACCTAAAGAACAAGTTTTTCTTGGACGTGAATTTCCATTTCTAGCTATTTATCACTGTGTACGTAGCTTTCTTTCAGATTTAGCAGAAACACTCAGTTATGTTTATACTGTCCATGTCATCTTTTACCTTCTTTCTCTTAGAAAGCAGCCTATAACTAGAAGACATCCATGTGGTGGGTAGTTTTTCACGCTTTCTCAACAGTATAAAATGGTGCTACAAATAAAGCATCAAGTTACACCACAAAAAGTGCCCATCTCGTTGGAGCATGCCACCAAAACAAAGAGAATCTCGTATCAACCACAGATTTTCTATATGCTAGGAAATAAACATGGAGAGGAGAGTGACCTTTGACTACGAGGAAACGAACACTAGTAGGTTCATCCTATTCATTACTAATGTAACGATGAAAAGTTAATAGTTACTTTTCCGTAACTTTTCTACTTATACGTCATTGCATACGTTTGAAGTCAATAAGAACATCAGAAAATGTATAGTATAAAGTGATAAAATTGTATGCCTGGTGTAAAACTGCAAAAGTAAAAAGACGACATAAAATATAAATATGGACATGTTTTTTGTGGTTTTACATGGTTATGATTTGTATCTTGTGTTTCTGCTGCCGAGTTTTCGTTCAGAGTCAGCATGTGTGTAACTATTTCTATATTCTAAATGCAAGGGCATACCAAAATAACTTATTCAGCACCCTAGGCACTGCATAGCATTTGGTGCGCGTGCGTATGTGTTTTCTGCTGTTCTATATCAGTTGGCAGCTATAAAGGGATCATGTGGAACTTGACCCTACGAAACTGGAGTGGCTTACTAGGGAATTTATGTAAAAAATAGCGTGCTACAGCAAAATAGCGCCGGCCTCAAAATACGGTATTAGCGTGCTATATCACGCTACTGTGTGTTATTAGCAAGACGTTATACACTGATTTATATAGCGAGAGAATTCTCAATACGCTGTAGCGTGCTATTAGCGACTCTATAACGCGCTATTTTTTCCAGTGGTTTATGTCCTGGTTTGGATTGTGTGCTGGCAATAGATTTCTTGTTTTAACACGGTATAGATTTCATACTGCTGAAATCTTCTCAGTGTAGCCTGTTGCACTTCTATAATCTGGCTACTTTATGTGACCCCATGTATTAAGTTTTGTGATAAGTCTGTTGGTTATGTGCATCCTTGCTACGGGGAGAGCGGTGACGATAAGAACTTCCTTCTAGACCCTCGCAAAAAGAAAACTTCCAATGGTCCGAAGGCATAAACCACAAACGTACTCCATGACATTGACATCCAATGATATTTTTACTTTCTCGCTATTGGCTAGCCGGCAGTGCACTTATGGATCTCGTACGTTTATTCGATGGTTGTTGTCTCACATACAGACATGAGAGACCGTGTGTGTGGAAAAGTATCGTGATATATATGCTTGGATGGTCGTCATGCATGAAGTATCCAATTAGCTGTCTATTATGTGTGAAAAGTACTATTTGGCTGGACACAACAAGGGTCGTTGCTTCAGCCATATTCCTGCATGGAGAGCTAGCCTGTGCTTGATAGAATTATGGTGCAGTTCGTCAGTGGCCTACATCCTTGAGATTGGCTGCAGTGGAGCCATATTCCAGCTGACTAGAAGCAAAAGCGCACTTCGATGCGCCGTCTGAGCTCCAGTTAACTCGGCCTCTGAATTTTCCCTAGCAAACTATATTGCACAACTGGTTGTCTTGTGCTAAAGGAAAATTGGAGATTTGGAGAAATTATTGCCAATAGAAAATTATTTCTCTTGCATGATTTATCACAACGAGCTCCTTCCCAAGCAAAAGATGGTCATGAATTATGTCATTCTTGACGACAGACCTAGCTCGGGGGCTGAGCATCCCCTTCTTCTTCTGCTCGCCTATGGTTTCCCACTGCGCCTACTAGTGTAGTACGTTTTTGGGAAACCCACCTTGCAATTCTCTTAACCTTCTGGCAATGAAATGATACGCTGCTCAGCCTATTCGAGAAAAAAGTGTTGCCAGTTTCAATTAATTTCTGCACACTCAAACTGATGTATCTGTGAGAGGAAAGATAATTAAATATCAGGTGCAAGCGTACCAGAATAAAAATGCAAAAAAAGTATACCGAGAAGATTTGTGATTTTTTTTTATATATTCAAGTATTTTTGTGGAACTCCTGCAAAAAAGAGCATTTACTTGAGCACACCGGGCTGTCAAATGCTCGTCTGTACCACGGCTAGCTAGATCCTAGATGTGACGATTCTTGTTTCTGTTGCAGACTTAGTTCTTCTTCTTTGTTTCATTTTCTGTTAGTTTGGCCATGGCTTGTTTCATATTTGTATGTTTGTTGTCATTTTGACACATTCTCCTAGTACAAAGAAACACAAATTTGGGTGCTTGTTCCAGAGAAATGCATGCCCTGTTTTCCTTTGTTGTCCACAAAACAAGTGCTAGTGAAATCAATCTTGCACTTCCGGTAATATCATATATGCAAAACACTCAGAGGTCATAACAAAACAGTGTTATGTTAGTAACATGTGCTGATAAGGAGCCTGAAAATGCAATGTCTTTACACATCAAGGGACTTAATAATGCAACATCAGAAATACTACCAGATGGTGTATGATTGTAAATCTAGGCATATCGTGTTCTGATAATATTCTAAATGACAAAAAGCTAAACTGTCATAATGCCTAACCACACTTGCTAATCACTCAAAGCCAATGGCATGTTGCTTACACATGGTAGATGGGTTGGTAAAAGAAGTCGGTGAAGAGGTAATTCGAGAAGGTGAAATTAAAGAGTAGGGCCACTTAAGATGCCATCATTTCATCAGTAACACATGAAAACAAGCACCTACAAATATTGTACTCAATCTATGGTGTGAAAAGGTTGTTGAGACCCACTAAGGGCTTGTTTGGTTGGAAGTTGTTTGAAGAGAATTGGAGTCGATTGATGAAGACTAAACCCCCTACAAGTTCAAATCCCTCTCAATCCCCTCCAAACCTCTCTAGACCTCTCCAAGATAGGTTTAAGAACCAGGCCTAAGTACATTATAAGATGTTAACATGTATCTACAGGAGATGTTCTATGCAAAGATCATTCAAATAAACTCATATAATATACTTAGGCATTATTCGTTTTGGATAACACATGAAAACAAAGCACCTACAAATATCCAAAACTAATCATGTACGTGAGTGATTGTGCATTGTGCAAGTGTTGCCGTACGTGCTTACATCAAAGTTCAGTCCGTGACTGAGCAGATATTTCGTAGTAGGTCGAGTCCGGGTTGTACCATGCTCTATGTCCGAGTCATTTTGCTTGCCGTGGGTCGGCTTGTGGTTTATATATGCAGCAGGTCGTGAGATTTGTAACGAGGGGAAAGAAGATTAAAACAGGGCACACCAAGGGTCCTTGGCAAAATTTGTGTTGCGTGCACGTTTGACTACTTTGATGTGATTGATCCCTGGACGTATTTAGACATTGAATTGGAAACACAAACATATAAAAGGAATGTTATTTTTCTGTAAGAATACCGTCTTATATGACAATGACCGAACGATTAGCCGTATGGCGATGAAACGAGAAATCAAATTGCTTGGTCAAGTGAAAGAAATATATTTGCAATAGACACTTCGGCAAGAGAACAAAAGGTAAACATGTCTACCTCAAAGTCACCCTTCTCAACCAGAATAAATGAAAATGCCAAGATTGATACAAATATCATCATACTGAAGCACATAAATGATCACTATGGTCATAAAATACCTCAGACTCCCAAGTGCTAATCCACAAACTCCTTGACTTGAACAATAGCTAGGTTGATGATCAAAAGTGCTACTCTATCCATGCTTCCCAAACATTATCTCTGTCCTGGTGACCAGCTTTGGGGTGGAAATCCAAGGCCGCCGCTTCACAAGCTCCGCGAAGTTCGTTGATTCCATCTTTTCAATAAATAAATTTCTGGAATCAGTCAATTAATAGAGGTGGAGCAAAATTGTAGCACACTGGACCAACGGCGGCACATCTGAGGAAGGATATAGAGCGACAACACGCCCACAGAGAATTGAGGAAGCGGCATAGATCCCCCAATGCCACCGACAAAAGTGGCGGAGGAGCTCATCCAGCAGCAGGGACACACGCGGGGGAGGAAATCTTCCTACAACAACACCACTCACAACGAAAACCAAGACCTCTCTGTGAAACTCTAAAAGGGGAGCCCATTTTTCAGATTGAGTTGACTTCTCTATTCGTTGCTTTTCTTAGGTTTTTTGTTACTAGATTCAAACTTTATAGATGATGACATCACTTTGATCTTGGAAGACTAGATACTTAGCACATCTCTAACAGATCCCTTAAAAGGCGTAAGAGGGGTGAAATTCTTGTAATGAGCAGGTAAACCATACCTACCGGCATTAGAGGAGTAAAATTTATACTCGTCGGCTGCTCCAACCCTTATATTTATTCACTGTCCACTCGTACGATACTTAGCGCCCCCACCAGTCGGCCAAATCATTCTGGCGCCGCCCAATCCCTTCAACAACCATAAATTGCACCCCACATCACCACCGGCATGCCCCTGCGTCCACTCTGGCACCACACCGCCACCCAAATGGCTGGATCTAGCCACCGATTAGAAGCGCGGATCCAGCGTGCCACGGCGGCTGTCCCAAGCCCAACTCGCGCTGGATCCTTTTGCGGTGATGCGTCCTCCTCCTAGTTCCCCGACCTGTCACAGACACTGGCACCGCCGATGAAGTACCACGGTAGGCGACATCGGTCATTAGGGACGTGGGTGTCCGAGATCACGAGCAATGACACCCACCGTCACATCTAGATCAGGTCATGCCAGTTTGCAGCGCAGGCATCGCACACAACCGACACCGAGACGGTGTGCCTCTACATTGCCCTTTTGCAGCTCAACTTCCCCTTCGATGCTCTCGTACCAGATTTGGTCCCAATAGACCCCAATTGCTCTCCCGTCGCAAGCTGCGGGAGGACCAGAAGCCTACAAGCGCCTCGAGGCGTAACACAACGACGAGGAGTACATGTCCGAGCGCCACCGCCAGTATCCAGAGTGCATCGAGCAGGAAAGCTGGATGTTCAAGTTTTACAAGTCGGAGAAGACCGACAAAGCCGGGCCTTCCAGTGCGTCGGTCATCGACCTTTGTCCAGTGATGACGATGGCTCCATGCCGTGGTCTGGCTCTGACGACGGAGCAGGCAAGGCGGTGGCCACAACCGTAGCAATGAGGACATATATGGCGAGTGGAATTGGGAAAAGATCATGGCCAAGGAGGCCTAGCTTTTTTAGGTTTTATGAAGTTTTAGTTAAGATTTTGTTTCAATTTATGTAATACTCCCTTCGTTTCATATTACTACCACTTCACTCAAACATAGGTGGCCTCGGCCACCGCCTTCTCTCTCAAGAGATGTGTGGTTCTTGTCCGTTTTTTCCGCCTTTGTGTGCGTTGTTGTGTTTTTGTGGTTTCCTCCGTTCTCCTGTGTTTCTCTTCTCGTTGCTGTGTTTTTGCTCGCTGGGAGGCTTTTGGGAGCAAAATATCGGTTCCAAAGACACTTTTCCTGAGTTGGGCGGTACTACCACTCGAGCGCACGGTACTACCGCTTACTAACCTAAGCGTACTACCGCCCGCTCGAAGAGGTACTACCGCTGGAGCGCGAGGCTGGGGGGTTAAGTGGGGGGTCGGGAAGTTTTTTCCTCCCACACCCATTCACCCCCGTCTCTCCTCTTCCTCTCCAACGAAGCACCTGCGACAAGGTCGCCGGTGGGGTGACTTCTCCGGGCGGTGGTTCACCTTTTCCTTTGGTGGGATCAATCCCCACCCCTTCCTCAAGCCATGGATGTCGGTATTGCCCCCCGTTTCTCTCTTGTTGCCTTTTCTTTTCAGATCTAGGTTCTTAGGGGCAATGGGCATGCATTCCTTGATTTTTGGCCAAATCAAGGCTTGAGTAGGATGGTGAACTCCTCTATACTGCTAGGATTGAACTTCGATAGGGCTATTTTGTTCTTTGCCTCTCCGGTAGTACCGGATCTGACACGGTGTGGGGGAACTGCTGTTCCTGCGCTCTGAGCGGTACTACCGCCTCTCATATGCGGTACTACCGTTGAGAGCGGTACTACCGCTACACACGGTACTACCGCTTCCCATATGCGGTAGTACCGCGGAGAGGCTATCCTCCAACATAGTCCTACCAAAGTTTGATTCTGTTTTGCTCTTTGTCTCGTGTCTTATGCTTGTTCGTTCTCTGTGTCTCTTGTGTGTGTGTGTGTGTGTGTGTGTGTGTGTGTGTGTGTGTGTGTGTGTGTGTGTTTGTCTTCAGGAGATGACCCAATGGAACACCTTGCTCGTCGCATCAACCCCGAGCATGCCAGTTCTAAGCGCTATCGCACCTCTGAGGCAGCAGGCGGGTCTGCGAGTGGTTCTGTAGGGGCTCCGTCATCTAGTGCTCCTCCATATCAGTCAAAACAGCCGTCCAAGAGCACTGCAAAGAAGCCAGCTAAGAAGGCCAAGACTGTCACGGAGATGTTAAACAAGGAGTTTTGGGAGAGGCATCGGCGCAATCCCTATGAGTTTGAACAAGAGCCCACCCTTGTCAACCGGTCGTTCTGGAACAGGTTTCAGTATGCCACTTTCTTTGATGTGCTCAAGGCTAAGAAGAATCTATATGTCGATGTGCGCTCAATTGATATGGCTCATTTGGAGAAGGACACAGAGTACTTCGGCGAAGCCCTAGAGATGTGCAACCAGCTGAACATTGTCAACATCATAACATTCAACAAGGACTTTGATGCTGATCTAGTGGCTCAGTTCTATGCCACCGTTCACCTTGGCACCGATGCAGAGAGGGCTTTGACATGGATGACAAATGGCAGGCGTCTGGTGGTTAAGTGGAAAGCTTTCATGGAACTTCTTGACGTTGAGGATCTTGGTCTGGAGAGTTCGGTCGGATTTCGACCTCATCACAATACTACCTCCACTCACAAGCAGAATATGTGGCCATACTGCACTAAGAAGGTCAACCTTAAGACTCTGAAGGAGACATATGAGCTGCCTGTGTTTCTGGACATCCTTCACCGCATCTTCAGGGAGACTATTTTTCCTCGCATTGGGAACCAGGATATGGTCCACTCTTACCTTGTGGATATGCTTCTTTTCGGCCAGCACGAGAAGGAACAAAACACTGGAGAAACATTGGATATCTCTCATGTCATGTGGTCTGAGTTGTTGTGTGCCATCTCAGAGCGTAAGTGTCTCATCTATGCTCCATACATCATGCTCCTCATTGAGAAGGCATGGGAGCACACTTACGAGGGGTACGCCCTACAGACTAGCGAGTTGGTCTCTCACGAGGTGAAGAAACTTAGGAGGAAGGATCTCTGGAACACTCCGGTTACTCAGCCTAACATCCCGGCTAGTGCTGATGATCCTGAGGCAGAGGCCGACTAGGATGATGATGATGATGAGTATATGCCATCTAGAGCTGAGCCATCTTTGGCCAAGGAGCTGAAGAAGAAGATGCAGAAGCTGTTCTACATGGAGTCCCACGGTCAATACATGGACCATGTCGCTGAGAAGAAGTCCAGGACTCGTCACAAGGAGCTTATGCTTCAGCTTGGTGCCACATTAAATAGCGAATCTGAGGGTAGGATCACTGATGAGGACGACTGGATTCGTCAGCACTGTCACTGGACTGACTCTGACCCCGAGTAGCCCCCAGCCGACGACGGAGGTGCAGATGACCCTGCAGCGGTGTGATGACGTTGTGTCTTTCTCTGCCCTTTTAGGTGTCTCGATGCCAAAGGGGGAGAGGTGATTTGCGGTGATTTGCGTTGTCGTGTCTCGTGTGTTTTAGTGGTTTTCTTTTCGTTCTGGTTTGGTATGTTCGTGAGACTCAGCTACCTTTCTTTGTGTGAGACCTATGCTATCTTTTATATCAAGTACTCTAGTATGTGCTGCTTAATTCATGTTCTATCATGTTGCACCTACTTTGTTACTTACTTATGTCTCCTCATTGATTAGATGTTATCGGATTATAAAAGATAGGGAGAGCATTGATCCTAGAGTGTGTGCTTTGCATTCCACAAGCAACTCCTTTTAAGCACACATCTAGGGGGAGCTTGTCTATCTTTTGTAGTCCGTGGGGTTTGCTTACTCCTCACATGTTCTTACTTTTTGTGCAAATCCCGTGTTGTCACCAATCCACCAAAAGGGGGGAGATTGTAAGGGCATGTCCCTTCCTTTGTGGTTTTGGTGATTGATGACAATGCGTTTGCAGACTAATCATGTGTGCCAAGTATTTCATATATACATCCAGAGGCACGAGACGATTATCTACCCTCCGAGTTATCAGCCCAAGACGTGTTGTCGTGCTAGGCTTTTGTTTTGGTGGACTTGAGTCGTAGGAGACATCGTACTATCAAGGAGGGCCCGCAATGGAAAGGCCAGGGTGGAATCATCACGTACACTCATTTTTGCACCCTCATCCTCTCCCTTTTTCCTAGCCTCTTCTCTTCCTTCTGTGGGCGCGGTAGTACCGTAGCCGGGGCGGTAGTACCGCATATGCGCTCTAAGCGGTAGTACCATTGTAGAGGCGCGGTAGTACCGCTCGTGCATATACGCGGCAGTACCGCCGCGGCTACTCTCCACCTCCGCATCGATTCGGGACGAACATTTTTCTTGTCGGGTTCTATGGTGGTAGCAACGGTAGTAGCAGCGGTAGTACCGCTGCCACCACCGCGGCTACCACCGCTCCTTTCCTCCGAACCCCGTCCCTAACACAGGGCGGTAGTACCACTTGGGGGCACGGTAGTACCGCTGGCTCCAGCGGTAGTACCGCTCGGCCCAGCGGTAGTACCGCTCTGTGCGGGCTGAGAAGAGTGTAACGGTTCACCCTTCCCCTCCACTATATAAAGTATTCTTCCTCCTCTAGAACACTCACCTCTTCTCCCCCAAGCTCCATTGTTGCTCCAAAAGCTTATTTTCGCCCGATCTCTCTCCCTAGCCAATCAAACTTGTTGATTTTCTAGGGATTGGTTGAGAAGGCCCAGATCTACACTTTCACCAAGAGAAATTTGATTCCCCCCACTAATCCCTTGCAGATCTTGTTACTCTTGGGTGTTTGAGCACCCTAGACGGTTGAGGTCAACTCGGAGCCATATCCATTGTGGTGAAGCTTCGTGGCTTCGTTGGGAGCCTCCAATTCAGTTGTGGAGAGAGCCCCAACCTTGTTTGTAAAGGTTTGGTCGCCACCTTCAAGGGCACCAATAGTGGAATCACGGCATCTCGCATTGTGTGAGGACGTGAGGAGAATACGTTGGCCCTAGTGGCTTCTTAGGGAGCATTGTGCCTCCACACCGCTCCAACGGAGACGTACTTCCCCTCAAAGGGAAGGAACTTCGGTAACGCATCCTCGTCTTCACCGGCTCCACTTTTGATTATCTCTATCCTTTACTTGTGCAAGCTTTAGTGTGTTAGTATCTTGTGCTTGCTTGCTCACTTATCTTTGTTGCATCATATAGGTTGCTCACCTAGTTGCATATCTAGACAACCTATTTTGGTCCTAAGTTTAATTTGGTCAAGAAAAGCTAAAATTGTTAGTTGCCTATTCACCCCCCCTCTAGTCAACCATATCGATCCTTTCAACTACCGCCCAATCGGGGCGGTACTACCGCTTATAGGTGGAACTGCCGTGCCTTACTGTCGTGCAACTACTTCTAAACCCGACACGAAAAGTGCAAGACCCAAAATCAAGGCAGTTGTAGAGCGGTACTGGAGCGGTACTACCGCTTGACGAGCGGTACTACCGCTGCCGACCATGGTACTACCGCAGGGAGAAAACCAAAACTGCCATAACTTCTTCATATGAGCTCGGAATTGAGCAAACTCAAGCTTGTTGGATAGAGGAAGACGAGTAGCATCAAAACAACGAGGTATGCCTAGGATATAGAGGAGTGAACCCTCCATCAGAGAAGAACCGGCATAACCTCCAACATCGAAAACATCATAGAAGATGCATGAGTGAACTCCGTTTTCGATGAACTCGAGCTTGTCATCAAGATGACCAAAAGCTCCAAATCTCCCAAGGAGAAAAAACAAACAAGAACCAATAAAGATGATGCAAGGATGCAATGGTTTGAGCTCTCTACGAACGATACGATCAAGCTACTCATGGAGAGCGCTCCTTGATAGTACGGCAAGCGATCCTATAACCTGGTCTCCCACAACTACCTTGAGACCGGTAAAATAGAAAAACCTATCAAGGGCAAACCTTTGCCTTGCACATAGTACACTTAAGCTGGATGATGACGATCTTGACTCCCTCAAGCTGGACCACCTTTATTGATTGCGTTGGCTCGGTGAAGACTAGTAGATTGCTCCCCCATACTACACTATGGGTGAGCCACTCTTCGGCACATCTTCACAAGTCCATTGCCACCACAATGGACGGCAAGCTTGAAGCATATGATCTCTTTGTGATGATCCTACTTGAACTTGCACACCGCAACCTAACCCCACAAGGAACTCTCACGAAGACCATGGGTTAGTACACAAAGCGTAATTGACAATGCTTACCATACCATGGGATCGCTTGATCCCTCTCGGTACATCTTCTATGCTTTGTGTGTTGATCAAACTTGAATCTTTCCAACTCTCTTCATTTGGATAATGTCTTGAAGGTAAACATGAATGATCACACACTCTTTTTCTTCAAGACATGCTTGCTATAAGCTCAACACTTATATGACCACTTTGGATAATTCCTTAATAGCACCTTGGTCATCACAAACTCTCCTTGGAACCAACAAATGGACTCCAAGAAAAGCCTATGGACAAACCCTTCAAATATAACTCAAGGCAACCATTAGTCCATAGAGATTGTCATCAATTACCAAACCAAACATGGGGGCACCGTATGTTCTTTCAGACGCTGATGGTAATGTTACTGTCTACAAAGCTCGACTTGTTGCGAAAGGTTTTCGACAAGTTCAAGGAGTTGACTACGATGAGACTTTCTCACCCATAGCGATGCTTAAGTCTGTCCGAATCATGTTAGAAATTGCCGCATTTTATGATTATGAAATCTGGCAAATGGATGTCAAAATTGCATTCCTTAATGGATACCTCAAAGAGGAGTTGTATATGATGCAACCAGAAGGTTTTGTCGATCCTAAAGGTGCTAACAAAGTGTGCAAGCTCCAGCGATCCATCTATGGACTGGTGCAAGCATCTCGGAGTTGGAATATACGCTTTGATGAGGTGATCAAAGCATATGGTTTTATACAGACTTTTGGAGAAGCCTGTATTTACAAGAAAGTGAATGGGAGCTCTGTAGCATTTCTGATATTATATATGGATGACATATTGTTGATTGGAAATGATATATAATTTCTGGACAGCATAAAAGGAGAATAAGAATTTTTCAATGAAAGACCTCGGTGAAGCTTCTTATATATTGGGCATCAAGATCTATAGAGATAGATCAAGACGCTTAATTGGACTTTCACAAAGCACATACCTTGATAAAGTTTTGAAGAAGTTCAAGATGGATCAGTCAAAGAAAGGGTTATTGCCTGTGTTACAAGGTGTGAAGTTGAGTAAGACTCAATGCCCGATCACTGCAGAAGATAGAGAAAAAATGAAAGTCATTCCCTATGCCTCAGCCATAGGATCTATCATGTATGCAATGCTGTGTACCAGACATGATGTGTGCCTTGCTATAAGTTTAGCAGGGAGGTACCAAAGTAATCCAGGAGTGGATTACTAGACAACAGTCAAGAACATCCTGAAGTACCTGAAAAGAATAAATGATATGTTTCTCGTTTATGGAGGTGACAAAGAGCTTGTCGCAAACAGGACAAACACCTCAATTGAATAAGAAATCACCAAAATTAGGTAACATAGTGGATTTCATTTGAGAAATTGTCGACCCAGTCAAAATCATAATCCAAATGGAAAATTAGACACCTCAATGACAAGGGAGAGATCCTTAAGAAATTGTTGACCTAGTCAAAATTGTGAATGAAATGCAAAATTCAACGCCTCAATTCAACAGAGTTGCAAAATTATGGAGACCATAGCGAATTTAAAGATTAGAGAGCATAGTGAATATGATTTGAGAATCGTTGAGCAATTAGAAATCACAAATCACATAAAAAGTTGGACACCTCTCAATCAAATGAGAGAGATCCAAAAGCAATTGTTAACCCGGTCAAAATTGTGAACAAAATCTAAAATTGAACACCTCAAATCAATTGGAGAGCTTCAAATGAGATAGCTCCATAAGAAATTGTAGACCTCTTCAAAAATCATGAACCAAATCGGAAATTGCGCACCTTAATTGAATGAGAGAGAGCTCCAAAATTAAGGAGCACAATGAATTTAAATACGCAACTTATTGAACTGAAAGATGTAGCTTTAATGCCACACAATTGCAGTCGGGTTTTGGCCTTTGGTAATGCCATCCCCATCTCAGGAGCATTCTACCTAAAGAAAAGGAATCTTGTATGAGGGAGAGATTCCATATATGAGGATATAAACTTGTGGAGAACGGCAATTTATTATTAGGGAATAGAAAATGGTATATACATGCTCAGTGGACCAACAATGACATCTTCTTTTGGTTGCTAGTTGGATATATGATCTCACAGAGTATCACTCACAAAAATTAAGTGTTTTTGCGATGGATGGACACCACTCGAGGCTATACCCAAAAATTCGGAACTAGTGCAAAATTTAAAGTTAGGCCTTTATTAAAGGGTTGTAAGTTACAAAATACTCCCTCCATCCGATATTAGTTGCCGCTAAAATGGATGTATTTAGATGTATTTCAATGCTAGATCATCCATTTGAGCAACTACTAATATGGGACGGAAGGAATAGTTAAATATATGTCACAAAAGCATTTAATATGAACTTATTCAATGTGTCTTATCAGAAAATAGAAGAAAATTCCGAGTTTCGCCTTGCAATTGGAAGGTTGTATTTTGGGCGGGTATGCCGTTCAACCACCCTTGAAACATTTTTTATATTCATCACAATCTGAATTATGGATACAAATAAATGCTACGTATTGTACTTTATGCCATTGTGCGGTGTTGTCTTCCTTCATACGGTATTTTCATTGGTGGGGATATATATAATGGGTCCATCAGGCTCTACAATATTTTTTTTTCCGTATTTGAAAGAAATCATATTTGTTTTCTATATATAGAGTGGGTTCTGTCTAGCTAGTCTGGCAAAATTTCACTAACATGAAAAGTGTGTTTATGGTCGCGGATACCTTACCCTGTTTGGAGATTGAATTTTTTTAATGGGATCTTTGTGCTTCAAGAGGTTTTTTCTATATCAGATGTCCAAAGCTATGTGTGATGCTCAAGTTTCATGGCGGTCCAAGAGAAGTTTGATGCTTAAAGTATCTTTTAAAACAAATATCTTCCTATGGTTTTTAGCTAAACGTAGTTGGTGCATAGGTATGAGATGTTCATTTGGTTTTGAACAAGTAACTATTCACGATTTACTTTTGACTGTCGTAATTTCTTGCCATGCATTTTTTTTCCGATAAAGGGCGCTTTTATTATCTCAAAATGTAGCATCAAAGTGATACAAAGCATTAAGAGTGTCACCCAGCCTCTGCATAACTAGGATGCACACAGCCAAACACCAGTAGTCTGATAAACTGAAAGATAAACGGCCGACAATTCAGCAACAGTAGAGTCCATAGACCGACACTATGCCTATGTCGAAACAGATGGTGGACCGATCCGGAGATTATGCTGCCACCCATGTTGGGTAAAAACCTCCGTAGCCACCTGCTCCAACAGCGTACACACCGCCTTGAACAGCGGTTGATACTCCGCTCGTTGTAGCGTACACCACATATGAAGCGAGTGCGTACAACGGAAAATAACCTGCAAAGAAGAAGCATTTTTGTCATTAAAAACAACATCATTTCTACAGAGCCAAAGCGACCATAGTAAGGCATACGCTCCCACCCTAATTAGCGTTTTGTACCTATTTGAAATACCGTCAAGCCAATGACCAAAAATATTGGCAACACTTGTGGGTGGTTTCAAATTTGACGCTATTTGGATGACTGACCACGTAGAACGCGCAAACTTACAGTGAAAAAAGAGGTGTTTAATTGTCTCGTCATGAATACAAAAACAACACTTCTTACTTCCCGACCAGTTGCGTCGTGCGAGGTTGTCTTTTGTTAGCACAACTCCCCTACGGAGATACCACATGAATATTTTGATTTTAAGTGGTATCTTCGCTTTCCAATTTTTTTTGTTATTACTCATCGGTACCTCAGAATGCGTGAGTGCACGATACATAGAGTCTACAGTGAAAGACCCCGATGTAGTAAGGTTCCAGCGAAACACATCACGACCATGTGTCAGGTTAATCGAATCCAGACGGGACAAGAGATTATTCCATGACATAAGTCTGGTGCCAATCAAATCCCGCCTGAAAGAAATATTTGGCGGGGATGAGCTGAGCACTTGCGCAATAGTAGTATTCTTATCGCGTGCAATGTTATATAAGGCTGGGTATTGTTCTCGGAGACTAGCAGTGCCTAGCCAGATGTCTTCCCAAAAACGAATCTCCGACCCGTCCTTTATCGCGAAAGACCCAAAGCGAAAGAGATGTTTCTTTGCCGCCATTAGGCCGGCCCAAAAGTGTGAGTCTCCAGGTTTCCAAAATATCTGAGACACTGCCTTTTGGCCTATATACTTATTACGCAACATAGTTTGCCAAACACCATCCTCAGTAAGAAGTTTGAACAACCATTTACTAAGTAGGGCCTCATTCTTAATCTAAAGGTCATGAATACCGAGGTCATCCTGGTCTTTCGGCCTACAAACCACGCTCCATTTGGCCAGCCTATATTTTTTCTTTTCACCATCTCCTTGCCAAAAGAACCTGGACCTAAAATAGTCCAATCTTTGCAAGACCCCTTTTGGGAGCTGGAAGAAAGAAAGCATATAGAGAACCATATTTGTGAGGACAGAGTTTATTGAAATCAATCGTCCTCCAACTGAGAGCAACTTGCCTTTTCAACTGCTCAAGCGTTTCTCTAGCCGCTCCTCTACATGCTTCCACTCCGCAATGGTGAGACGCCGAAAATGAATTGGTATTCCCAGATATTTAATTGGGAATTGTCCATGTGCACAACCAAAAAGGTCAGCATAATCGGCCGCTGCCTCAACGGCTTCTCCAAAGCAGAACAATTCACTTTTATGGAAGTTAATCTTAAGACCCGACATTTGCTCAAACGCTGACAACAGAAGTTTCAGGTTTCTAGCCTTGTCTAGGTCATGTTCCATAAAGAGAATTGTGTCATCGGCATATTGCAGAATAGAGAGACCGCCATCCACTAGATGTGGTACTACTCCTGTAATCTGTCCGTCCTGCTTGGCGCGCTCAATCAGAATAGCCAACATGTCAGCCACAATGTTAAATAACATTGGTGATATGGAGTCACCCTGTCGTAGACCTTTTTTTGTCTGAAAGTAATGGCCGACATCATCATTGACTTTGATGGCCACACTACCTCCAGTTACAAAATTTTGGATCCACTTGCGCCATTTATCGGAGAAGCCTTTCATCCTTAGTGCATGTTGGAGGAAAGACCATTTGACCTTGTCATAAGCTTTTTCAAAGTCTATTTTGAAAACTACTCCACTCATGTTTTTCCGATGCATCTCATGGACGGTCTCATGTAGGATTACTACACCATCGAGTATGTTCCTTCCTTGCATGAAAGCTGTTTGAGATGGACGGACAACATGGTCAGCTACCGAGTTTAATCTATTCGTCGCCACTTTGGTGAAAATCTTGAAGCTGACATTAAGGAGGCATATGGGTCTGAACTGTTGAATCCGTTCGGCCTCCTTAATCTTCGGCAACAATACAATCTCGCCAAAATTAAGCCTGAATAGGTCAAGTCGGTCGGCATGAAAACAATTGAACAACTCCAAAAGGTCAGACTTGATGATATCCCAGAAATTCTGATAGAATTCTGCGGGGAAACCATCAGGGCCTGGAGCTTTGTTATGTTCCATTTGGAACACCGCAGCTCGCACCTCTTCTTCTGAGAATTGTGCCGTTAGGATATCGTTTTCTTCTGCCGTGACATGTGGAATATCATCTGTTCGGGTCTCATCAAGGGTGAAATTCCCTTCAGTCGGTGCTCCGAAAAGAGATTTGTAGTATTTGGTGATATACTTTTTGAGTTCCTCCTGACCTTCGATCCTCCCCTCATCTTGTTGTAGACTGTAAATACATTTCTTCCTATGCCGCCCATTGGCGACCAATTGGAAGTATCTTGTATTACTATCACCCATCAAAATGAAATCAGCTTTGGATCTCTGGTAGTATTTGATCTCCTCTTCTCGCAGTAGACGGGCAACCATCTCATTAGATTTATTTTTCAATTCAATCTCTTGCTGAGATAATATGCGCGTCTCTACAATTTTGTCGAGGTCATCAATGATGGTACAGAGCCTTTGCTTTTCTTTTTTATAAATTCCGTTGGTGTGCTTTGCCCATCCAGAGAGGTGTCGCCTAATGGCTCTTATTTTAAAGATCCATCGCTGAATAGGTGTACGACCAACAGCGGGCCTCTCCCAAACATTCTTGATTATGTCTACGAATCCGTCCCTATGCAGCCATCCCAATTCAAATTTGAAAGGGCGTCGGGTGGGTGGGTTCGTAGAGTTAGAATCCAGAATGATGGGTGCATGATCCGATAAGGCCTCGATACGCTCTAAGGCTCGCACGGTTACCAGAGGAAATTTTAATTCCCATTCGGTATCCATTAGTACCCTATCGAGCTTCTCGTATGTCGGCACAGATCGGTTGTTCGCCCAAGTAAACTGACGCCCCGACATACATGCCTCTCGAAGATCCAAACTGTCTATCACAGCATTGAATAGGAAAGGCCAATGAGTGTCGAAGCGGTCATTATTTTTCTCTTCCTGGTACCTCAGAATGTTAAAATCCCCTCCAATAAGCATTGGGTACGGGTTATTCTTAGCCAGGTTAACCAATTCCCGAAGGAAAGCGGATTTATGTTCATCTTGGGCAGCCCCATAGACCGCGACGAGAGTCCACGTAAAATTATCGGCTCTATTCCGTAAGTGAAATTTTATATGAAATTCACCGATCGAAAAAGCCAACAAGTCCATGGTTGTTGTCATTATCCCAAGAAGTATGCCTCCGGATCTTCCACGAGCTGGTAGACTATGCCATGTGTAGTCGAAACCACCTGATAGGTGATCGAGGACATGCGGGCGAAAGTCACACTTGCCAGCCTCGGAAACTGCCACAAAATCCAAACCGTGTTCCCGAACACAATCACTGACGTGTTTATATTTAGCCAAGTCTGAGAGACCTCTGCTATTCCAAAACATGCCTCTCATGTGGAAACTCGGGTTTGTGTTGAACGCTTCGCCTTCTTGGGCGGTTTTTGTTTCTTTTTAGAGGAGTGCGATTTAGATTTCCGCGAAGACGCCGTGAAGTCACAAAACATGGACCCAGGTCTTGCATCATCCAATCCAACCTCAGTAACCTCACCAACCAAGTGGGATATAAGCGGACCATCATATTTGGCATCCGCTTCATCATCCTCCTCGGTTTCGGGGTCACATATGGTGGTTTTACACTTTGGAGAAACCTTTAAGCGGTCGATCTCCATATGTTTAAGCACCCGTACTGACAAATTAATTTCATTATCATTATTTCCTATAGATACACCGACTTTATTTAAATTGGTGGCAATATGGTTGTCGGATAAAGAAATAAATGACTGAACGGACGAGGTACCTGTCATGGGGTCCAAATTCCTCGAAGCCTGGCGGCGCATTGCCTTCGCAAGAGAGTGCTCATCGGTCGAGGAAGAACCATCAGCAACGAGGGAGTGACGGTTACTACGTCGCGGGGGTGTAGCCACCCCTCCGGATATAGTCCCCGTCAAAGTCTTCGGTGGAGTAGTTGATGTAGTCCTCTGCAGAGCGGGTGGCGTCCGAAGCGTACCAAGGGTTGGTGAAGAGGGATGTGTCGCAGGTCCCATCGGAGCGCCCGCATCAGATGTCGAAGAAGATCCTCTAGCACGAGCCGCCACTGGGCCAAGTGGTGCCACGGCGATGGCCGTACGAACTGGAGACTCCATCGTTGGTGACGTCCAGGATTCCCGCACGCCAACTGAAGATGGAAGTGTCGCATGCGCGGCCGGAGCCAGGGCCAGCTGCGGCGGCGTCGAAGCTGGGGTAGCAGCATGCACAGTACTGTGTGTGGCTGATGTCGCGGCCGGACGCACGGCTGACTGGAGCAGTGCCGAAACCGGGGCAGCATGCCCAGCGATACATATAGGCATCGCCGTGGTTGGCTGCGCCGGTGGCCCATGCACAACTACTGCTGCCTTCCCGTGGGCAGCCGAGACGTTTGCATTTTCCGTTGCATGCGTATTGTTGCACCCTGTGTACCTGCCCTTCTCTATCTCGTCTTGCATGGGTATGCATGCATCCATGGACTCTTGCACCATCGGTACGTGCATGTGTGTACCCATACCCTCTGGCTTACTCACAACAGATGACTCAAGAGTAGCAGTATGCGACTGCATGGGGATGGCAACACTTACTTGAGACCCCGACGCCGAATTTTGTTCAGCAGCTTGGACGCTTTTTGACCTCTTGTTAGCATCCCTATCAGGCATATCCACATCTCGGTTAGCACCGTCATCATGTCCATCATCATGGTTTTCCCAAATCCGTGGAATAAAATCAACGTCGGGGACGAAATCTTCCTTCTCCAGTACAAACCGAAATGCATACCCATTAAACTTTATATAGACATCCGAAGAGACCGAGGCTTCATCAGAACCATCTTTTTTGGAGAAAATATCCAAAGAGTGGACCGCCACCTGGATGCGCACAATACCATGACGGCGCAAGCAAACCAAGTCAACGTCTTGCGTGGCGCCAATGACTGATCCTACCGCCCACAAACCAAGAAAATGGCGGAGAGGTGGTGGGACGCCTGTGACATGTACCCAAACAGGTTGCAATGGGAGAATCGATGAAACCTCCTCAACTTTCCATTCACTAAAAGCAATCTTCACGTCTTGTGATTTGACATTATACTCAAAAGCTGCCACGCGCTTCAAAACCTCCACGGACGGGAAACAAACTAAGAAAGCATTGTCTCCATGGGGCATAGCTTCCCACTTCCAGGATGTTTGAACCGACGCGATCTTGGCGACCTCTACCTCCACCACAGGAGCGGACAAAGACCCACCGGAGATCGTAACCAAAGCAGTCGGCAGGGTTGGAGGTGCAAGGTGCTCCTTGAATAGCAAGTCCGGTAACTGCACGAACATAGCGTTAACTAAACCACATCCACCGAGCGACGCGGTAGGCCTCGGTTGCTTGAGCACAGGGCACCGATGCAAAGGGTGCTTGTAATTGTCGCAGATGTGACAGAAATGAATCGCCGTGCAATCCTTGGAAAGATGATCATCTGAACGACATTTGAAACACCAAAGACCAGTTCGTTTTCCTTTCGGCCCATGTCCAGTGGCTTCAGCGGAGGCCACAACCACCGGAGCAGTCTCTCGAGCCTCAGGAGCATGATTGGTGGGGGCGGGCACCGTAGCAGGCGGCGGGAATATCGGCGGAGGACGCGCTGCCGGGGGTACGGCACCGGCAGCAGCGGCATCACGACGCCCCCCCTTGCGCTTGGTCTTATTGCGGCGAGTAGTAGTGTCCGGCGCAGTCGTGCTGCCGGCTCCGATGACAACCGGCGCCGGCGCTGTTGGAGCAGCCCGCTGGCCGGAAGGATGGGCAGATGATGACGACGCACCGAAACGGAAGGGTCCGGCTGTAGCACCAAAGCTGGCGAGTGGCCCATGGTTCGGCGTCGCAACTCCGGCCGGAGGAAGCCCCTTAGGCGCGTTGTCATTCCGGCCAGCCATGAACTGCGGCAATGGACGACGCAGGGCAGCAGCATACGACGGCGGCGGCGCAGTCCGAGAGTATGCGCAGACGGAGGCTGTATTAGGGCGTAGATGCGTTTGGTGAAGAAATACTTCGGCCCTTTTGATAGTACATCCCAAACGAGCAACCTGGCCTTCGTTGGGCCCTTCAGCATGCAAAAGGCCCATGGGGCAAAGAGTTGTTTGACCGGGTGCAGGATCGTTGCCTGCGTGCGATGCCGCGAGCGTTACGGCCCCTTGAGTTTGCTCCGCCGAAGATGACGGATCGGCCAGCGCATCCGGCATGAATGCGGCCAGCGCATCCGGCATGAATGCGGCCAGCGCCACCGGCGGCGTAATCCGCGGACGGGGGAGTGGCCCTCTCCAAGGCTTGATGCATACCCCTCGGCGCTGCCTCGGTGTCGCCGGCGACGGTCTTGGCGATTTCTGCGCTCCATCTGGCCGAGCGGACGGCTCCTGAGACGACCCAAGGCACTCCTGGCTGGCCGATGTCTCGGGGGACCCGGAACCCCGACGTTCCCATACTCGCGACGCCGGCGTCGGAAAACCAACGTCGTTCCAAAATTCCTGCACTAGCTCCTCTTTTGATTTCTTCCGGCGAGACACGGAGGTCCATGGACCGCCCTCTTCATCATGATCTGCTTGGGAAAGGACCATGTTTGCCGCCTGGACCGCCACCTCCTCCGCTTCAGGCAGATCGGCGACTTCGTCCATGGCCAGGGGCTCAAAACGCGATCCCGCAGCAGGCGACATAGCCGCCGAACCAGAGCTGGGATCAATGGCCCCCGGCGCCAAGGTGAGCCTGCGCCGCGCCGGGAACACCCGGTGGCCAACTCGAATGAGGCAATCCAATAGCACCATCTCAGTTCCAGGCGAGATCCATTCCTTCTCTCGCAGCAGTCTTCCCTCTACGATCTTGCCTCCATCATCCTGTAGGAAGAAAAAGTTGTGCGGCTGGTCGAGGAAGAGGGTTCCCGGGTGCCAGTCCCTCCTGCCGTCGAGAAGAGCCGACGAGAACGTCGCCGACCATCGCAGGGGCGGGCGTGGCTCTGGGGGTCTCGTCATCCCCCGCCCGCTCGTCAGCTCCCTGTGCCTCCTTGCCATGCATTAAACATTACTCACAAGTTTAGTGTGTTGCAATTTTTTTTCTTGGCTATTGGGTGTAAAAAAGTTTCTTCACTCATTTATGTTTGTTGGTGCTACAACGGTCTTCTAGTCTATAAAGTTGTGTCCGAATGATCTAGTAATACTTGACAAGGAAAATTAATTCTCTCTCCTATGCAGACATTACTATTGTGGATATCCTACAAAATTTCCAGCAAAATGATGAATGGGGCATCACCTAAGAAACTCGCGTGGCTTAGCGGTACTACGTGTCCTGGTTTGGATTGTGTGGTACCACTATGCTTCCTAGTGCAACTTTAGGAGAGTAATCGTATCGGCCCAATCCCCACAATAACTGTCATTATGATGATTTTTGACAATCCATAATTTATGAAACGTCCTTCTTATCTGGCCATCCCAGTGTTCATGTTTCACGTCTCGGAGCTGCCTTTTGGAGCGCCCTCCCTATGTTAATTACAGGTAGACTAACTTTTGAATTTTCAGTTTTTCCGGTGTGCCCCTCACTCTTTTTTATCATATATCTGTTCGAATCTGCTAGAGTTCCATACAGCAGTTGCATGTAGAAACTTTTCATGCTAACTCAAAGAGAATAAAAGTCTCTATTTCTGAAAAATAATATACCTTAAGGCTGCTAGTAGCTGGTCCCCAAGCGATATTTCCCGGAAACTACAAATGTAGTACTCCGTGACATCCGATGATGTTTCTACTTTCTAGCTAGTCGCTAGCTAGCTGGGCACATGTGAATCTCCTACATTTAGCTTGTCATGCGACGGTCGTCTTCGTGTACAAATATGACAAACTGTGTGTGAAAAGTATAGTGATGTATACATGTATGGTGATCATGCATAAAGCATCCGACTAGGGGACTAGCTATCTATGTGTGGACAGTATTGTTTGGCCTCAACTTAGGTCGCTACCTTAGATATATTCTTGTCTGGACAGTATGTGGTTCACTGCGCAGTTCGTTTAGTGGCCTACCATCCTGGAAACTGGCTGCAGAGTCATATCGGAGCTGATTTCTGCGCCACGGAGTGAAAAACTTTCTTCAAAAAGGATACACCCATCGTAGATAGTCGACAAAAGCTTATAAGTACAAAGTAGAAAGGCGGTAGACATAGTGATACACTAAAAACAAAGAGCAAACGCAAGTCGATTAGGTTCTTTGTGGCAGACCTTAACCCAGTCAGATTCAACTCCAAGACTTGACATAGCTGGTGCCACTTTTCTGGATTTATTCTTAAATTTAACGGCTTTATTCTTTTAGTTGTGAGCCACATGCCCATTTACAGGAAATAGGTGTGCATTTCTAGTAGCTATACAATTTTCTGGAAAAGAAAAACACGGTAAAACATGTATACACCACGCTCGCATGTCATAAAATTCAGAACTAAATCTGAGCCTAGATTAGATGGTTAAGTTCTTTGTGGTGCAAGCAGCCCATCCGGGTTCAAGCTCTAGACTTGACATAAGTGCTCTCATATTTCTTTGATTTATTTCACTCTCTTCATCGCTATTCTTTCAGAGGTATGGTCTGGATTTTTTGACTACATGGTGCCTATGAGGCTATGACGACTTCATCAATCTTAAGATATGCCGGCTCAGTCTCTCGGATGTTGTCATAGGGTAGGGTTATGTGTGTGTTTTCATAAGGATGAGTGTGTGCGTGGTGTGAGCGTCTGCATCTGTATTTTGCTTCTAAAAAAATAAAATGAAATAGCAACAGAATAAAAAAAACCAGCTTGTTATATATAGTACCAAACCATTATTGTTCGGATCAGCCATGAATTTACAACTATGCACGCTGTCAATGGTCATCTTGTTTTCTTGAGCTGTGCAACAAATTTGGAATTTACCCACTCTATATTGATTGTATTGCCTTTATGTCACTAAAATATATCAGATTTTTTTAACAGCTTTTTAATTGATTTTCGAGCGGGATACAACTGGTTGTACCACAAACCCAGATACACATGATATTTTTTTGCCGTTGGTAATATATGGCATCTCCATCCTTGGCTGTTTCTCCAGTTTTGATAGTTTTCACAATTTTTATCGATATTTTTGCTTGACGTTAGTTCACGTTGCACCACAAACCCGGATACACTTGATATTTTCTCGTTCTTGGCAATACATATGGCATCTTCATGCTGGGCTATAATCTATCTCTCCATCTTATAGGAACTTGGGATTGCAGGTTTGAAATAAAACATGGAGTGAAGATAAAGGAGCTCCTCCTCTTCTATTGGTTGCTTGATATCTTCTTTCACTGGCCCAGACCACACGGGAAGAGCGTTTCCCTGATGGATGGCCGTCGTCAACCGTGCATTTGCGTCCCAAGTGACCACGGGGCGGCGACGTGGCTGCCAGCTGCTCGTATTTCAGCCACGTGTATACATGCCAATGTGTTGCCATGAAAAATAGAATCAGGGGACGTGAAGACGATGAGGACATGTATGGTTCCGCTCGGGTAAGCCAAAAATTGCCTTTTCTTCTTAAAGTTGAGAAGCTTACCCTCAAATTTATCCCTTTTATTAATAATGTACATCCATACTCCTCAAATCTCCTCTCCGATTCACTCACTGGAAAAATAGCTTAACCAGCGGCAAGCCGTTCACTTGACCCCTCCCCCTGGTTATAAAATCACGGTGGTGCCTTACGCCCTTACCCAAACCCTAACCCTTCCCAAGTGCCCACATTTCTCCCCGACTAGCCAGTGCCAATGCCCCAAATCGCCATCGTCACTGTCAGGGTTTAAAATCAACGGAAATTCTGTTAGAGTTGTGTCGAATATTGTGTACAAGTTAGGTTACAGTTGGACTTGTAGTTGTATTGTGTTTAGAACTTTAGATAGGATATGGAGTCGTGTCCTAGTAGGACACTTGTATCCTAGGCCTCTCTTATATAGCGAGGGTAGACACACGATGTAACCTATGCCAACATAATAGCACAGGCGCGCAAGGGGGAGCCGGCGGCATGTGCCGGTGCCCGGGTGGCCGGTGTGCGGTATTGTGACGGTGTCACGGGGAGGAGCGCCCGTAGTCAAGCCCCGGGGATGTAGCCATATCGGTGAACCTCGTTAACAAATCTCGGTGTCGTGCTCGTGTGATTGCTTGGTCCTCGGATGATCAACGGTATGCCTCGGATTTATTCTAACAAGTGGTATCATGATCTAGGTTGTTCGGAGGTCGTAGATCATTGATCCAGAGGAGGAAGAACATCGACGGGAATCTGCATGATGCAGTCGTAATACGGGACAATGGACGTCGGCGGGTTACGATCTAAAGCAGAATTGGTGGTGTTGTAATCTTCAGGAAGCAATCGGAAGTTGCGGCGGCTTGGTTGTTCGATAGTAGCGACAGCGGCGCGTACAGCTCGTGGCAGCGGTATCCGTATCGGATCGTGGCAGCAGCAGCGTACAGGGGTTGGCCGAGCCAGGCTAGACGCGACCGTGAGGGCCCAAGGGCAGGTGAGGCCAGCGCTGCATGGCAGCCCGTGTGGAACGGTGGAAGCAAAAATCGGGCATTGATTTTGGCTGTGTGTCGTACTGCTGCAGGAATCGGGAGTACTATACCGTGGATTTGTTTGAAAAAAATCGGGACCGAGTCCCTGGAGGCGGCGGCCTCACGTATAGGAGACAGGAGGCAGATCAAATCAAGCGAAGGAAAAATTCATTGATACATCCATCGGGGCTTGGGCAAAGCAGCGCTAGCATCGGGAGTTGAGTGCCAGGGAGATACACACGTGAAGACCAGAAGGTTGTTTTTGGTTGGAATTTGCTAGTACTACAGATTTGCTTGTGTACTTGGGCACTGCGGTGGAGCTCGGTTAATTTTTTCACAAGGTCAGCTGTACGAAAAATCATGGCACCAACGGGTATCAGGTTTGAGGTGGAGAAGTTCATGGAGCTGAAAACCTTGGGTTATGGCAGACAAGGATAAAAAATTGTTGGCACAACAGAGATGCTTGAAGGCGTTGCGGGAAGCCAAGCCAGCTAAGATGGAAAATTTTGTGATGGATTAAAATTCACGAAAGACGATTTGGAAGCCTCGAGTGTGTCGTACAGTCGAATGAGTTCGGCTGGGTTGGACTGGACAGTCTGACGGATCGACGTGAGTCGATTGGTACAGAAGACAGTGGTGGGATCGGCGACGACGTCATAGAAGCGTGGTGCTGATGGTGACCGACTTCTGGGGCGTGGAAACACGTGGCGCAGGCCCCGAGGGCTTGTGTGACTTTGACACGACTATGGCGCGGGGTTGATTAGAGACGGTGCACACGGAGCTTGATGTCAACGGGGCGCGGGGGTGTACTGATCATCTACCATGGAGTCATGTTGAAGGTGGAGTTGGATTGAGGGGCTACGATGTAAGGATCCAGGGAATTGAAGCCTATTCAGCAAGGGGAAAAGCGAGTGACATGCAGTTCGGACTGGAGCCCAGTGGTCTGATGGAAGCATGAAACTTGTCATCAGTCGGTGATGATCGATGGTACTCTGCAGTGGAGGTTGAGTGGTGTGGGTTCGCAATCCTTGAGACTCGACCGGGACAGCGGAGGCTCGACGCGGTAATAGCGGCGAGGCGTGCGGTATGCACGGACATGGAGACGGGCCAGGGCTCTGGTGGTCATACATGTGGTGAGACAACTGTGAATTTGACTCGGGATGACTACAAGCAATGGTGAAATTCTTTCAAGTTTCAGACAGGCGGTCAAGAAAGGAGCGGTGATGTTCAGTTCAGGTAACTCTTATGTGTGACACCCAATATGTGAGTTGTTAACTTTCACGCAGGTCAGTGATCAGTATGTGATGGCGTTGGACTGATACTCTGGAAGTTGGGAGCGCTAATTAGAGTAATATGGAACTTAATTTTGCACGAGTGTTGATTGTGGTCAAGAAAAGAAGGGACTACAAGTTGCAGGTGGAGTCATATGGAGTCTTTGGAGTAGAAGCGATGCTCATGGGATAAGCTCAAGTCCAATGTACATGGAAGTTTGACACATTGACGAATTCAAGGTGGTGAAGAATATTCGCCAAGGTGGAGTTTGTTAGAGTTGTGTCGAATATTGTGTACAAGGTAGGTTACAGTTGGACTTGTAGTTGTATAGGATATGGAGTCGTGTCCTAGTTGGACACTTGTATCCTAGGCCTATCTTATATAGCGAGGGTAGACACACGATGTAACCTATGCCAACATAATAGCACAGGCGCGCAAGGGGGAGCCGGCGGCATGTGCCGGTGCCCAGGTGGCCGGTGTGCGGTATTGTGACGGTGTCACGGGAAGGAGCGCCCGTAGTCAAGCCCCGGTGATGTAGCCATATCGGTGAACCTCGTTAATAAATCTCGGTGTCGTGCTCGTGTGATTGCTTGGTCCTTGGATGATCAACGGTATGCCTCGGATTTATTCTAACAATTTCATTGAAACTTTTAAAATTTTACATGTTAAGGTAGGGTCCAAACTATTTTCAATCTCTGAATTTAAAGCCAGATTGAAACTAAATTTTAATTAGGTTAAAATCCAATGAAATGTGAAATCACAAAAAAAAACATTATTTTTCTTTTTTCTAAAATTTTGCATAATTCGGCGAGCCCCAAATTTTTGTTTACGAAATTAAAAACCTTGGCTGCCGCCACTATAATCGCCATGGCTCACTGCTTGTTGTGGGTAGTGAAGTAGGGTGTATCCAAGGCGGATGTCAACCCTATCGATTTTTCATCGTGGAAAGACGATTTCGACAACAAATACGAGGAGCCGCAACTTCAAGCGCCATAGCAGAGGTAGCCGAGGAGGAAGACACGTCGGCGACCATATTGTGACGGAGGAGAAACGGGAGTATGAGCGAGTGTTGCTTGAGGATGAGGAGCACCTATAGATGGAGGCGCAAATCACGAAGGAGGTTGCCCGGCTGGCTTGCCACTATCGCGGAGGTGATGATGTTCCAGCTTACTTTCACGGGATCCATCACCGAGAACGCGAGGCGGAGGCGAACCGATGGTTCTAAATCGATGCGGCACGAGTGTGTGACGCTCTCTTCGACTAGCTCGATGCCGACGACTCCGGTGATGCGTCGGCCATAGCAAGGCATCCACGAAGCAGGGGCGTCAGGCTCTGACAAGCTGTCGGTCATCAACCTCGACTTCGACTGGGAGTCTGGGATTAGTGTATTGTTAACTTTAATATAGCTCTTTTTTGCGGAAAGGACCCTAGAATTTATTGAGATTAGGTAATGGTACAATGCACCCTTAGAAAGATAAAAATTACAACAAGCAACCCGGGGAATCAATCCATCAATACTACCAGACGCAGGATGAGGGCACGCCACCGGCGCGGTCGCCACGGCTCCCTCCCAGAGCCGGTGATAACCTTGATCATGTTCACAGACTATTCACGACAGGAAGTCACCATCCTCGGCCCTGTAGGACCAGCACGACGGAGGGAATCCTGATCGGTAGAGCATCACCACTTGTGTCGGCTTGAGGAACGACGAACACGTCGAGGCACCATGCACTAGTAGAAAATAGGGCTTTGGTTCGGGCCTGGCAAGCCCATTAGTCCCGGTTCACTCACGAACCGGGACCCATGGGGGCATACGTCCCGGTTCGTTTGCCCAGGGGGGCGGCCGGGCCTCGTTGGGCATCTGTACCGGTTGGTCTGTACCCATTTGTCCCGGTTCCAGGCACGAACCGGGACCAATGGGCCTCGCTCCTGGCCCACACCCATTGGTCAAGGTTCGTGGCTGGAACCGGGACTAAAGGCCCCACTTCTGTCCCGGTTTCTGTAACGAACCGGGACCAATTGGTTGCCTATATATACCCCATCGCTGGCGAGCAGAGCACTCCACACTGCTCTGTTTTTTCTGGCCGGCAAGTGGAGAGCTCTAGCTCACCTCCCACGCATATATATGCACATGAGGTGTTTGATGAAATGCCCGAGCCACACTAGTTAAGCTTTCTCCTCTCGAAGCTCGAACTCCAAACTCCATTTTCTCCGAGATTTGGCTAGGTTTAGCGGTCTGTCACGTCGCGTCCCCGTCTTGACCGCCGTCGATCGCCCGCGCCGATCTCGTCGCCGGCACCACCATGGTGAGCTATGCATGTACTTTGAATATAATGTGATGATGAACTTATATTAATTTGAGTGGAAATGTATCCATGATGTTATGTAATGGTTTTTGACACTTAATTATATATAAATGCAAGCATATGAACCGGCAATGGATGTATGGTGACAGACGCACCTCCGAGTACATTAATGGCATGCATAATTTTCTCGAAGTGGCTAACGCAAACAAGCAGAATGGTTTTATGTGCTTTCCATGCACTATCTGTAGGAATACGAGGTCTTACTCCGACTCGAAACCCCTTCACACCCACCTGCTTTATAACGGTTTCATGCCACACTATAATGTTTGGACCAAGCACGGAGAAATAGGGATTATGATGGAAGACAACGAAGAAGAAGAGGACGATGACAACTATGTGCCCCCGGAATACGGTGATGCTGCAACGAGGGAAGCTGCTGAAGGTCAAGAGGAACCAGACGATGTTGTGCCTGATGATGATCTCCGCCGGGTCATTGTTGATGCAAGGAGACAGTGCGAAAGTGAAAAGGAGAAGCTGAAGTTCGATCGCATGTTGGAGGATTACAAAAAATGGTTGTACCCCAATTGCCAAGATGGCAACACGAAGCTCGATACCGTACTGGAATTGCTGCAGTGGATGGCAGAGAATGGTGTGCCTAACAAAGGATTTGAGAAGCTACTCAAAATATTGAAGAAGAAGCTTCCAAAGGATAACGAATTGCCCGACAGTACGTATGCAGCAAAGAAGGTCGTATGCCCTCTAGGATTGGAGGTGCATAAGATACATGCATGCCCTAATGACTGAATCCTGTATCGCGGTGCGTACACGGATTTGAATGCATGCCCGGTATGCGGTGCCTTGCGGTATAAGATCAGACGAGATCACCCTGGTGATGTTGACGACGAGCGCCCACGGAAGAGCGTTCCTGCCAAGGTGAGGTGGTATGATCCTATAATACCACAGTTGAAACGTCTGTTCAGAAACAAAGAGCATGCCAAGTTGATGTGTTGGCACGCAGAGGACCGTAAGAAAGACAGGAAGTTGAGAGCACCCGCTGATGGGTCGCAGTGTAGAAAAATTGAGAGAACGTACTGGGAGGAGTTTGCCGGTGATGCAAGGAACATATGGTTTGGTTTAAGCGCGGATGGCATTAATCCTTTTGGGGAGAATAGCAGCAATCACAGCACCTGGCCCGTGACTCTATGTATCTAAAACCTTCCTCCTTGGCTGTGCATGAAGCAAAAGTTCATTATGATGCCAATACTCATCCAAGGCCCTAAGCAACCTGGCAACGACATTGATGTGTACCTAAGGCCATTAGTTGAAGAACTTTTACAGCTGCGGAATGGACAAGGTGTACGTGTGTGGGATGAGTCCAACCAGGAGGAATTTGACATACATGCGTTGCTGGTTGTAACCATCAATGATTAGCCTGCTCTCAGTAACCTTTCAGGACAATCAAACAAGGGATACTACGCATGCACGCACTGTTTAGATGACACCCAAAGTATATACCTGAACAGATCCAGGAAGAATGTGTACCTGGGGCATCGTTGATTTCTTCCGACCAACCATCAATGTCGAAAGAAAGGCAAGCATTTCAAAGGCGAGGCAGATCACCGGAAGAAGCCCACCATGCATACCGGTGATCACGTATTTGTTATGGTCAATGATTTACAGGTAATCTTTGGAAAGGGTCCTCGCGGACTATCTGTTCCGAATGATGCTGAGGTACGCGCACCCATGTGGAAGAAGAAATCTATATTTTGGGACCTACCCTACTGGAAAGACCTAGAGGTCCGCTCTTCAATCGACATGATGCACGTGACGAAGATCCTTTGCGTGAACCTGAAGACAAAAGATACACCGGAGGCACGAGAGGACCTGCAACGTTTGTACGAAAAAGACGGAACGCCTCCTAAGCAGTATGAAGGTCCTGCCAGCTACGCTCTTACCAAAGAAGAGAAGAAAATCTTCTTTGCATGCCTGCTCAGTATGAAGGTCCCGTCTGGCTTCTCGTCGAATATAAAGGGGATAATAAATATGGCAGAGAAAAAGTTCCAAAACCTAAAGTCTCATGACTGCCACGTGATTATGACGCAACTGCTTCCAGTTGCACTGAGGAGGCTTCTACCGGACAATGTCTGATTAGCCATTGTAAAGCTATGTGCATTCCTCAATGCAATCTCTTAGAAGGTGATCGATCCAGAAATCATACCAAGGCTAAGGAGTGATGTGGCGCAATGTCTTGTCAGTTTTGAGCTGGTGTTCCTACCATCCTTTTTCAATATCATGACGCACGTCCTAGTTCATCTAATCGACGAGATTGTCATTCCGGCCCCGTATTTCTACACAGTATGTTCCCCTTTGAGAGGTTCATGGGAGTCCTAAAGAAATATGTCTGTAATCGCGCTAGGCCAGAAGGAAGCATCTCCATGGGCCATGAAACAGAGGACGTCGTTTTGTGTTGACTTCATTCCTGGCCTGAAGAAGATTGGTCTCCCTAAATCGCGGTATGAGGGGAGACTGACTGGGAATGGCACGCTTGGAGGGGAGTCAATAATATGGAGGGACGGGCATTCTTGGTCTAAAGCACACTACACATTTCTACAGAACTCTACCCTGGTGACCCCGTATGTCGATGAACACAAGAACAGTCTGCACTCCAAACACCCGGAGCGGTGTGACGACTGGATTACATGTGAACACATCAATACTTTCGGCAGTTGGTTGGAAACACGTCTCAGAGGTGGCAACACAGTTTGTGATGAGCTGTACTCGTTGTCCAGGGAGCCATCTTCGACTGTATTGACTTACAAAGGATACGAGATGAATGGGAATACATTTTACACAATCGCCCAAGATCAAACGAGCACCAACCAAAATAGCGGTGTCCGCTTTGATGCAGCAACCAAGATGGGAAAGGACACATATTATGGTTACATAGTGGACATATGGGAACTTGACTATGGACATGATTTTAAAGTCCTTTTGTTTAAGTGCAAATGGGTCAATCTGTCAGGAGGCGGGGTACAGGTAGACCCAGATTACGGAATGACAACAGTGGATCTGAACAATCTTGGGTACACAGACGAACCGTCCGTCCTAGCCAATGATGTGGCACATGTTTTCTATGTGAAGGACATGTCTACAAAAAACAGAAAAACAAAAGATATGGAAGCGGACACATCATACGATGAGCCAAAGCTCCACATAGTTCTTTTTGGAGAAAGAGACATCGTGGGAGTGGAGGGCAAGACAGACATTTCCGAAGATTATGAAAAGTTTCATGAAATCCCCCCCCCTTCAAAGTCAAGGCTGACTCAAGCACCCTGATAAACAATGAAGATTATCCATGGTTACGGCGCAATAAGCAAAGGACACAAGCGAAGAAAAAGTGAAGATTTTCTCTCCGCAACTATTGTGATGATGCCTTTGATCTAGAATATCACTTTGTAATGGTGCATTTTGAACATAGAAGTAGTCTGTAGTTCAAATAAGTTAAAAATAATGAAATCCCTTTGTAACAGATGAGTTTTCGTCTGAAACCCTAACTAGTAGAAAACAGGGCATTGGTCCAGGCCTGTCCAGCCCATTAGCCCCGGTTCAATCTAGAACCGGGTCCAATGGGGGCACTGGACCCGGTTCGTGAGCCCAGGGGGGCGGCCGGGCCACGTGGGCCATTGGTCCCGGTTCGTCTGGACCTTTTGGTCCCGGTTGGAGCGACAAACCGGGACCAATGGCTCTTGCTCCTGGCCCACCACCATTGGTCCCGGTTGGTGATATGAACCGGGACCAAAGGCACCCCTTTAGCCCCGGTTCGTAGCACCAACCGGGACCAATGAGGTGCCTATATATAACCCCTCACTCAAGAGCAGAGCTCACTGCTCTGTTTTTTTTTCTGGCCGAGGGGGAGAGGGGTTAGTGGTGCTCTAGCTCACCTCCTATGCACACAACGTGTTCTTTGGAATGCCCGAGCCACACTAGTTAAGCTTTTCTCCTCTCGAAGCTCTAATTTCTCCGAGATTTGTCTAGGTTTAGCGGTCCGTCACGTCCCGTCCCCGTCTTCGCCGCCGTCGATCGCCCCCGCCGATCTCGTCACCGGCACCACCGTGGTGAGCCTCTTGTTATGTCCATGCTTTTCTTACTTTTATTATTGCTTGTTATTATTGCTTTAGATAGATATTTGTCTAATTTTCTTACGTTTATTATTGCTTGTTATTATATAGTGCGATGGTTTTGATATCCGCCCACGTGGGCCCTCGTCCTGTCTACGATTCGGATGTGGTATATTATCTTTAATTTATAACTATTTGTTTTAGTGTTTATGATAGTTATGCTGACCAACCTGACATGCATAGATGTTTTATTATGTCTAGGAGGTAGTTGAACCAGAAATTCCAGCCGACTCTCTTGTGGAGAGGTTAAATTTAGTTGAAGAGGAAAACATTTCCTTAAAGAAAAAATTGGAAAAATGGAGGAGGAGAAGATGGAATTGGAGTTGCATGTTGCGGAAGTCATCGATGATCACAAGATCAAGATGGACCCTATTGTCGAGAGGTTAAATTTAGTTGAAGAAGAAAACAAATTCTTGAAGGAAAAAATAAAAAAAATTGTGGACGAGAAGATGATATTGGAGTTGCATGTTGCGGATGTCGTTGATGATCACAAGATCAAGATGGATGCAATGCGGTTGAAGATTAAAAAGATTAGAAAATATTCCATTCATACCGAGGCTTGGTATCATTATGCCGTTGGATCAATTGTTACCTTGGTTGCGATTATGATCGCATTTGTTTTCGCATTGAAATGTTTTACATAGTTTCGATGTGTATGGAGAGCTATATGTTGTTAGATGAGAACTATATATGTATGTACTTTGGTTTTAATGTGATGATGAACTTTTATCCATTTGGTCACTTAATTATCTATTTATGATGTTCTGTAATGGTTTTTGACACACTTAATTATATATAATGCACGCAGATGAACCGGCAATGGATGTACGGTGACAGACACACCTCCGAGTACATTAAGGGCGTGCATGAGTTTCTAAATGCGGCTGAGGCAAACAAGCAGAATGGTTTTATGTGTTGTCCATGCACTAAATGTGTGATTACGATGTCTTACGCTAACCGGAAAATCCTTCACTCCCACCTGCTTTACAAGGGTTTCAAGCCACACTATAATGTTTGGACGAGGCACGGAGAAATAGGGGTTATGATGGAAGACGGCGAAGAAGAAGAGTACGATGACAACTATGTGCCCCCTGAATATGGTGATGCTGCAATGGGGGGAGCTGGTGAAGATCAAGAGGAACCAGACGATGTGCCCAATGATGCTGCAACGGGTGAAGCTGCTGAAGATCAAGAGGAACCAAATGATGATCTCCGCCGGGTCATTGTCGATGCAAGGACACAATGCGAAAGTCAAAAGGAGAAGCTGAAGTTCGATCACATGTTAGAGGATCACAAAAAAGGGTTGTACCCCAATTGCGAAGATGGCAACACAAAGCTCGGTACCATACTGGAATTGCAGCAGTGGAAGGCAGAGAATGCTGTGGCTGACAAAGGATTTGAGAAGCTACTGAAAATATTGAAGAAGAAGCTTCCGAAGGATAACGAATTGCCCGACAGTACATACGCAGCAAAGAAGGTCGTATGCCCTCTAGGATTGGAGGTGCAGAAGATACATGCATGCCCTAATGTCAGCATCCTCTACCGCGGTGCATACAAGGATCTGAACGCATGCCCGGTATGCGGTGCATTGCGGTATAAGATCAGACGAGATGACCCTGGTGATGTTGATGGCGAGCCCGCCAGGAAGAGGGTTCCTGCGAAGGTGATGTGGTATGCTCCTATAATACCACGGTTGAAACGTTTGTTTAGAAACAGAGAGCATGCCAAGTTGATGCGATGGCACAGTGAGGACCGTAAGAAAGACGGGAAGTTGAGAGCACCCGCTGACGGGTCGCAGTGGAGAAAAATCGAGAGAAAGTACTGGGAGGAGTTTGCAAAGGACCCAAGGAACGTATGGTTTGTTTTAAGCGCAGATGGCATTAATCCTTTCGGGGAGCAGAGCAGCAATCACAGCACCTGACCCGTGACTCTATGTATGTATAACCTTCCTCCTTGGATGTGCATGAAGCGGAAGTTCATTATGATGCCAGTTCTCATCCAAGGCCCTAAGCAACCCGGCAACGACATTGATGTGTACCTAAGGCCATTAGTTGAAGAACTTTTACAGCTGTGGAATGGAAACGGTGTACGTGCGTGGGATGAGCACAGACAGGAGGAATTTGACCTAAAGGCGTTGCTGTTCGTGACCATCAATGATTGGCCCGCTCTCAGTAACCTTTCAGGACAGACAAACAAAGGATACCACGCATGCACACACTGTTTAGATGACACTGAAAGTATATACCTGGACAAGTGCAGGAAGAATGTGTACCTGGGCCATCGTCGATTTCTTCCGACCAACCATCAATGTCGAAAGAAAGGCAAGCATTTCAAAGGCGAGGCAGATCACCGGAAGAAGCCCGCCATGCGTACCGGTGATCACATACTTGCTATGGTCAATGATTTACACGTAATCTTTGGAAAGGGCCCCGGCGCACTAGCTGTTCCGAATGACGCTGAGGGACACGCACCCATGTGGAAGAAGAAATATATATTTTGGGACCTACCCTACTAGAAAGACCTAGAGGTCCGCTCTTCAATCGACGTGATGCACGTGACGAAGACCTAGAGGTCTAGGGTTGTGGATCGCCGAGCAGTCGAGGGTCGAGGGGTCGAGAGAGGTTGCCTAGCTATATAGTGTCAAAGTATTGAAGAAATCCATGACTTCATCATTTGCCAGAAGTAACCGGGGCATGTTGGTACGAAGTTATGCAAAGTTATTTTGGAACGGAGTTCCTAATAGGATAATCCCTCTTTTGTTACGAATTATCCTATCTGGGACTCCGTTCCAAAATAACTTTGGAGAACTTCGTACCATCATGCGACTGTTACTTTCGCCTAATGATGAAGTATTGGTTTTGTTGAATCCTTTGACACTAGACGAAATGTGACATGAGGGGGTCTAGGGTTGTGGATTGCCGAGCAGTCGAGGGTCGAGGGGTCGAGAGGTTGCCTAGCTAGTGTCAAAGTATTGAAGAAATCCATGACTTCATCATTTGCCAGAAGTAACCGGGGCATGTTG
>LR738716.1:5111064-5149521 GCA_902687465.1 Secale cereale
AATCCTTTGACACTAGACAAAATGTGACATGAGGGGGTCTAGGGTTGTGGATTGCCGAGCAGTCGAGGGTCGAGGGGTCGAGAGGTTGCCTAGCTAGTGTCAAAGTATTGAAGAAATCCATGACTTCATCATTTGCCAGAAGTAACCGGGGCATGTTGGTACGAAGTTATGCAAAGTTGTTTTGGAACGGAGTTCCTGATAGGATAATCCGTCTTTTGTTACAAATTATCCTTTCTGGGACTCCGTTCCAAAACCACTTTGGAGAGCTTCGTACCATCATGCGACTGTTACTTTCGCCTAATGATGAAGTATTGGTTTTGTTGAATCCTTTGACACTAGAGAAAATGTGACATGAGGGGGTCTAGGGTTGTGGATCGCCGAGCAGTCGAGGGTCGTCCAGGGGTCTAGGGTCGAAGCTAGTTCTATGTTTGCCATTAATATATCCATCTGTCATGTTTGCATAATAATTGGCATGTTGTAAATATTTGTAGAAACTATGGACGACAACACCCGAGACCTAGCACAAGAAGCGATGTTGATGGACATAATCGCAGACGGACAAAATGCCGTCTTGTCGTTTCTCAACGACACCGATGAGCAGGTGGAAAGAGAGCTGGAGCTGGAAGATCTAGGCTATGATATTGATGGCTCCGGTGACCCAATGCACATGGAAGAAGTAGACCGTGAGGACGGCTCCGGTGACCCAATGCCGATGCAAGAAGGAGACCGTGATGCTGGCTCCGGTGACCGAACCGAGTCCGGCCAGGAGGTATATATGTTAGTTAAGCCTGTGCTGACTAGTTAATTGATGCATTCATTAACTCTCGTCTTTGTTCCTTTTTCTAGCCCCCCGGATCGAGCAAATCTTCGGTAAAGAGATGAGGCGCGAAGAAAAAGTTGAGGCCGGATGAAAAGTTTAAGATCTCAGAAATCTCGCGCTCCGGCGAGCCGATTGAACCCTTCCGGACAAAGAACGCATTTGTTAATCAGTGCGGGGTTCTGGTTAGGGACAAGATCCCGATCAGCATCCATCAATGGTTAAAGCCGGCTGCAAATGACGCTCAGGTGTCTTATGTCACTGATATGCAGAAAGAAGATCTTTGGACTGAGCTGAAGTCAAATTTCATCCTACCGCCAGAGGATGATCCGGCGAATCCAGTTAAAGAGGACTTAATCAAGTCTGCTGCTCTTTCGAAGATGGCAGACCAATTCAGGTCATGGAAGAAAAAACTGAATAAGTTTGTCAAAGATAAAAAGACTCCAGAATTCGTGGGCATATATGAGAAGATCAAAGATGACTGGCCCGCATTTGTGGCCTATAAGACATCGGAAAAGAGTCAGAAGATGTCGGAGACAAACCGGATAAATGCTGCGAAGAAGAAGGATCACCATCACATGGGGTCAGGTGGCTACCTCAGAGCCCGGCCTAAGTGGGCCAAGGCTGAGAATGATCTGCTTGAGAAAGGGATCGAACCAGAGACAATGCAATGGCCAGACCGTTGCCGGACTTGGTTCTTCGGGGCTGGCGGAACCTTGGACCCTGTATCAGGGAGGTGCATTTGGACGGACAAGCAATTGGAAACACCACTCAGGAAGATGCGGCATTATATCAAACCAGCGCATGAAGGGACGTTCTTCCCCGACAGAGAGAACGACGAGCTGACAATGGCCCTCGGGAATCCTGAGCACCCTGGACAGACACGAGGCACGCCAGGCTCCCTTCCGTGGCGTGCTGGGTTTCCGGACGCAGGCGGCTACAAAAGCCACGAGAGGAGGAAGAAAATGGAGCAGACCGAACTGCAGGCGCTGCGGGCCAGAATACAAGCGATAGAGGAACGGGAAGCAAATCGGGACAAAAGAATTGCCGAAGCTTCCCCCGAAGCTACCCTGCCATCTCAGCGGAGAAGCAACGGGTCTTCCACCGAGCTGCTTCAGCCGGAGCCTGTCTTGACGGCTACTGCCAGGTATCCCGTGGATGCTATCACAGAGGCACAAAATTGCCACCTTATGGCGCAGTGGATGAATCTGAAGGTCAAGGCGGCTGCTGGCTCTGTTTATCCTACTGGACCCGGCGACACTTTTCACTGCCGGCCGATTCCAGAAGGATATGCTAGGGTGATGGTGGATGAAATTACGGTGGGATTTGAGGAGCTCCAGCTTAACCACCCTACCGGTGAAGGGGAGACTCGGCTGGGTTCTTCACTGAAGACTCCATGCCTATGGCGGAACGACCTCATCAACATTCTCAACTGGACGCCTCCGCCTCCTCCTCCTCCTCCTCTGGCGAGTCAGGGCACTCCGCCTCCTCCACCGCCTCCTCCACCGCCTCCTCCTCCGGCGAGTGACGATCAGGGCACTCCGGCTCCTTCTCCGGCGCGTGGCGGCACTCCGCCTCCTTTGCCGCCGGCGCGTGGCGGCACTCCGCCTCCTTCGCCGCCGGCACGCCCGAGCAGCCAGCCTGCTCCTCCTTCTCCGCCCAGTCAGCAAGGGCGGAAGAGACCTGCCGCCGCTCCGGCTGCTCCTGCTCCGGCGCGTAAGCAAGGAAAGAAGACAGCCGCTTCGTCTGGTCTGGCGACGTCTAGCAGTACAGCCAGAGGCGGGAGGCGATGCAGATTCGGTCCTTCTCTCACACCTCTAGAGAAGTTACCATATGAGAGGTCCGACGAGGAAAACATGAAGATAGCTCAAGGCAAAGTGAAGGACTGGCTTGAAGGGTTGAAAGCACAGAGACATCCACCTCCGGAGGAGAAGATAGATCCGGTGAAAGCATAGCGCACTCTTGCTGCCCTGAAGCAACCAGCGAAAAGTAAGCCGCGGGACAACTATGACCGCATGATTCAAAAGTCATTTCAAGCAGCGAAGCGGTCGGAAAGTACTAAAAGTGATCAAAGGTTAGCAGAAGGGCGAGCTGGGAAACAAATTGCCCAGCTCGGCGAACAAGCGGACCAATCGTGCCCCCCGCTCAAGGTGTCTAGCGACATGGTCGCTAATGATCCGAGGATGGTGCCCGGTTATACCAATCTTGGAGATTACGTGTCCGACGATGTACAATATGATTTCTTGGACGTGCAGATAGAAAGATACGAGTACAAAAAGCCTCTCGTCAAAAATGAAAGATCTCTATCAACGAATATGCGAAGATTGCATGATTGGTACTTGAAAATCTCCAGAGAGTCTGGGGGGAGGGATAGCTTGTATTTGAGAGTTAAACCAGAGCATGACCTCGTTGGAATTGAACTGTTGCCTGTTCCATTTGAGGAGTTCTATCAGTTTTTCAATCAATTGGCCCTCGATAAAACAACGGTCACCTGCTACTGTCTGTAAGTAGTACTACTTCTGTCATTAAGTCTCTCTATATAGCTGATCTTCATTGCATGTATTTATAATTATCCTCACTATATTATGCAGATTGAAGATCGTCGAATTGAAGAAAAGACAAGTAGGTGATATTGGGTTCATTAAGACATACCTCATAGATGCAACCGAGGTTAAATTGCGTCCCTTAGATACCGAGACCAACTTGCTACGATCGTTGGTGGTAAATGAAAACAAAGATATAATACTCTTTCCTTACAACTTCAAGTGAGTGTTACTGTCTTGTGCATATTTGGTTTCCCTTATATATCAGTCAAGGTTATAGTAATGTAATTGATGAGTTCATGCATGCGTGCGCAGCTTCCACTATATTCTCTTAGAGATTAAGCTTGAGAAGGGAGTAGTAACTGTCTTGGACTCTAAACGTAAAGATCCCGAGGAGTATGCGGACATGACTCAAATGCTCGACAGGTAAGTTAAATCGATCAATATTATCCACCATGCATATTAGCAACTTCATTTCTGATATCAAGTAATTGTTTTCTTTGTCTGGCAGGGTTTGGAGAAAATTCACCAAAAAAGCTCCGGGACTGCCGAAGAAGCTAGAATTTAGATACCCGAAAGTAAGTACTATATAGTAGCATGTTCCGCGCGCGCATCTCCTATATATTGATTCAAGCGCTAGTTTCATCAATACCATTTGGCATTCTTGCTTATCAGTTTGATTGACCTCTATTTCTTGTAAAGTGGTTGTGGCAGGAACCCGGGAATGATTACTGTGGATACTACATTTGCGAGTCCATCCGCCACACGACCTGTGAGCGGGGCTACTCTGAAGCACAATTTGAAGTGCATAAGCAATTAATAATATTCACAATTTTATAGCATCATTTCATGTATTGACCCCCTACTTCAAATTAGATGTTTCGGATGCGGGATGAACTCCTAACACCAGATCGTCTGCGAGCAATTCAAGAGGAATTGGCGGCATTCTTCCTTGAACACGTGATCACGCCAGACGGAGAATACTATGTGGACCATGCGTCCATCCTATAGGAGATTATATTTGTAGGAGATAATTATTGTATATATGTACCCGGTAGTGTCGGATAGAGATATACAAGAACTTGTTGTTCGACCAATCTCTCGGAGAAGGAGAGGTGGTCGATATTACTTCTCTCTGTATGCATATATATATATATATATATATATATATATATATATATATATATATATATATATATATATATATATATATATATATATATGTTGATTATAAGATCTTCTGTTTCCTTCGTTTGCTTTACTAGCTAGCTAGCTAGCTAGCGTGTCTAGTCCTCTCTATACGTATGTGTAGTACGTAGCGTCGACCAAGCACGGACATAAGAGAGGACACTTCTCTCTATTAATTAGCTAGCTAACACAATATGAAACACCTAAATTAACCCCCCAAAACCTCCAACCCCCCTCCCCTTTAAAAAAAAAACAAAAACCACAGCCACAGAAATGCTGACGCGTGTATGCCTTTTGGTCCCGGTTGGTGCCACCAACCGGGACCAAAGCCCTCCTGCCTGGGCTCGGTGCACAGGCCACGTGGACACCCATCTGCCCCGGTTCTGGATTGAACCGGGACTAAAGGGTCAGAGCATTAGTACCGACACTTTTGTCCCGGTTCAGGAACCGGGGCTAAAGGCCCAAACGAACCGGGTCTGATGACCCTTTATCTACTAGTGCCTGATACCTCGAAACAGATAGTCCGTTTTGTACATGAAGTGCATCCAGTTTTTCCGGTAACCCTCTCAACTTTTTAGCACATGCTATGTGGGTGAAATGATGATGCCATGCCAACTTTCAACCTTTTCAGAGTTCATTTGAAATGCTTTTCAATTTTAGGGTCATTTAGCTCAACCAAATCAGTAAATGCATGAAAAATAACAAATGAAGTCGGAAAGGGTTGAAAATTGATGATGTGGCTTTAAATGGTCCATTTTGAACACAGAAAAAGTCTGTAGTTCAAATAGGTTCAAAAAAGGTTGAAAGTTTTTATTTCTGTTCAAAACATTAAAAGCAAAAAGAATTTTCTAAGAATTTATGCAACTAAAAGCAAAAGGAATCAACTAAAAAGCTTCTATAAACCTCTAGTATATTTGAATTTAAAATTATATAAAATTTATGCAACTAAAATTATCTAAGAATTGTCTGTTCAAAACATCAAAAATCTATTTTTATAGTAAAGTTATTCACAAACTAGTGATTCACAGAAATTTCAAAAAAAAAATCAAATTTGAAAACTAATGGCACTATGATTGGTTCTCGCCCCTCGTTGGTTACCCCAAGTGGAAAGTTTGAGATGCAGTGTAGCGGAAGTTTTCCCTTGGCAAAGATACCAAGGATCGATTTCCCCTGAGACTCCTAGTTTCAACAAGAAGGTGTCAACTGCTAACGGCGCCAGATATTAGCAATCAACTTGGACCTGCACACAGATACAAATAACTTTGCTCCCAACGAGTACAGAGAGGTTGTCAATCCCTCCGGCCTTGTCGTTTACAAAGGGTCAAACGCAAGAGATAATAGTTATAGGTAAAATTGTAACTAGTATGTAAAGCAGAAAGTAAATAGCGGATGTGATCAGTGATGGTAATATGGACCGGGGTCCCATGATGTTCACTAGTGATGTCTCTCTCCCAAAAGACGATAAAACAGCTATGTGAGGTAAACGAATTACAGCTGGGCAATTGACAGAATTATGTGCGCAAACCAATGCTAACTATGTTGCAAGAAAGGTAGAGGTTCAAAGCATGGGTGGTACGCCAAGGCAAGTAGACCGAAATCCATCTACATCTACTACTAATCATCCACCTTGAGATATCTATCCAGAACATCTCGCTGGTATTAAGTTGCGAGTCCCACCCATAGTGTAAACTCAAAGCAACAGACAACTGCATTAAAAGAACTTTGCGTAAAGTAAACAATCCTTGCACCCGCGGGCACAAGCACCGTTATTTTCCCCCTTGTGGCAACAGCACATCCCCTAGACTCATGTTTCTGTCACTCAAGCTAGTCATCGAGGGGCATGAACCCACAATCAAGCATAACGTTCCCTCTTGGAGTCACTACCTACTACTTGGCCAAAGCAATAAATAACAACGGAGAACATGCAAGAATTACTTACGAACATAAATATAAAAGAGGTGAATCAAATATATTACTCGAACACAATCTGAACATAATCTCACAATCCATCGGATCCCAGCAAACTCAACATAGCAACAGCATAAGGATTACATATGTGCCTCGATCATGTAGGGCAGCTCACGAGGTCTAATTAGTGAAGCACAAGAAGGGGAGGAGAACATCACATAGCTACTGGTCATGGACCCATGGTCCAAGGGAGACCACTCACAACTCATCCGGGAGGCGTCCATGGTGGTGGAGAGGCTCCCGGTGGTGATCCTCCCCTCCGGCAGGGTGCCGGGAAGAGTTCTCCTGGTGCTCCCGATCTTGGAAGCGCTGCGGCGGCGGAACAGAGATGAGATCGCGAAAAAGGGTTCCGTCCTCGAGGGTTTCGGGACGCGTGTTAAATATATGCCAAAGGGGGGCATCAGCGGAGGCCTGGGGGGCCTAGGCGCCCCCCCCGGCGCGGCCAGGAGGGGGGCCGCGCCACCAGGGCGCCTGGAGCCCTGGTGGCCCCCCTCAGGCCCTACTTCAGCCGTGTGGAAGCTTCCGGAACGCTGATTTTTTATATAATTCTTCCGAGATTTTTCTGACAGTTTTCGTGACGGGAAAACCTAAAATACAAAAACAGCAGAAAACAGAAACTGGCACTGGGGTGCACTAATTTAATAGGTTAGTCCAAATATGATCAAAAGTGTATGGAAGTGTATAAATATCATAGCAATATCACACAAAAGAGGCATGGAGCAAGCAGAAATTATAGATACGTTTTAGACCTATCAACATCCCCAAGCTTAATTCCTGCTCGTCCTCGAGTAGGTAAATGATAACAAGCATAATTTCTGTGGTGACATGCTATTAACCATATAAGGACTTTTTCATAGTCACATGACAAAAGCTTACTGAGACAATGAATCTGTAGTAATTAAGTTGCCTCATGAGAAAATCACAAAGAACTGAAAGTTTTACAACATGATACTGAAACATCAAATAGATTTGTAATGAGCATGGTGTGCAAATATGATAAAATGATATCTCGCTTGCCCCCTTTAGTGAAGCAAAACATAAATGCAGGGGCACCTCCAAGGTTTAAGTGATGACTAGATACAATGATTTCAGAATAAACGATATCACAATCATGCAAAAGACAATGCTACTTTGGGACAATGCACATTACACTCAGAATGACAATCATGCTCTTAATAGTTGGTGCTTTAAAAGAAGGTGGAGACTCTCGAACCGTGGCTTTTGTTGGCAAAGTTGAAAACCCGTGGTCGGAAACAAAGACAAAGCATGTACCAGAGCTCTTGGTTTTAAAAACAAAAATAATAATTCTTTTTAGATTATGCATGTTTCGTCAACGAATGCTAGTAGATAACTCAATTACTTCTCGAGCTGGACAAGTTTCGAGGAACGGCTCCCGAATGAGGACGATCACATCCTCTTAATCTCCTTTGTTTATCACTGCCAAAGTTTTCTGATTTCTCATGAACAAAGCGTGAAGGAGGGTTTGTTTGTTATATTAATTTTGAGCCGGGCGCACTCTATGCCAGTTCCTTCTCGTATTATGGGTTTGCACATTAGACATGCAATCCCGGGGTGAAGCTTGTCCAACTTAAAAAGATCATGAATTAACTACTACTTGCTCATGAACTAAAACGGAGGCACAAAATAGGAATGCTTTTTTTTTGAATAATTTCGAGATGGTACATGAAAGTCTTCGTTAGGAATGGCAGGTAAATACCATGTATAGGAAGGTATGGTGGACTCATATGGCATAACTGGTTTAAAGGATTTTGGATGCACAAGCAGTCAGTCCGCTTAGTATAGGTGGAGGTTAGCAAAAGACTGGGAGCGACCAACTAAGAGAGCAATGACGGTCATAATCATGCAGAGCGACAAAGCAACATTGAATCAGGCATGGTAGTTATATCGCTACTCAGAAATTAAAGATCATCAAGGCTTGACAGACTTTCTTTACAGTCTTAAATATGCGTGAGCATACGCCAAGTCAATCAAAATAAATTCTTGAAGGAAGATATTACTAAACCATACCACATCATAGGCAAACAAATCATGTTGGTACTCCAATAACACATTGGGAACCCCCCAGCTATTTGAGACTAACCATAAGAAAACATGAACTACTAAGCACCATTATGCACGTAGCATTTTTTATCATAGACATATCGACCAATGGAACAGAAGCAAACTCTCTTAATAAGATAAGCATGATAACTAAAGAGAGTTCAAGCGACCAACTAAACAAAAGCTCTTTAAAAAGATAAGCATGAAAACTAAGAGCTGAACATGATAGTAGCTATTGAAAGACCAAGAACATACACAGCAAAGATAAACATGAAAATTCTATGTTGTGTTCTAGGTTGAAGTGGAGCGTGTTTCTCTCCCACACAAAGAAAGCTGAGTTCTGACTCGTTATGAAAAGCTAAAGCAAACTAAAAAGGAAAACTACAAAGCAAGACGCTCCAAGCATAGCACATAACACATGAAGTGATAAAAATATAGTGGAACGAAAGACGAACTGATAATTGTTGATGGAGAAGGGGATGCACGGGGGCATCCCCAAGCTTAGATGCTTGAGTCTCCTTGAATATTTCTTGGGGGTGCATGGGGGCATCCCCAAGCTTGAGCGTTTGACACTCCTGAATCTTTTTATCATCTTCCCTCGCACACTTGAAAACTCCCTTCATACATAACTCATCATAATCTGATTAGCGAGGTTAGTACCCATAATAAAATAATTGTTCCTTGCTGGAAATAAAGATATTCTTGAAGGTCTACTGTTTCTCAAGATTGCCAAAAGGTTTTTGCAAAGAAAAAGCAAGCTCAAGGTTTGCAAAATGAAGGAAAGGCAAAACAGGACAGAATCTGTGAAAAACAGAACAGCAGGTAGTAAATGATTTTTTCGGGGCACTTCTGCAACTCTAATCAAAAAACTCAGAACAGACGCCCGAATGACAATTTTATAGAGCACGCTGTCGAAAAAATTCAGACCAAAAAGATGATCTGGTGATTTTATACGAATTTTTCTATCCAAGGACAGAATCTGTTTCCTGGACAGCACGTCACAACTTTTGAACTTTCTTGCAATCAGAGGCTACACTTGGCACAAAATTGAAAAGTAAAGATACAATGATGATGCTACTGTAGTAACAACATCAAGACACAACAAAAGCAAAATAAAGAAAAAAAAAATATTCATGTGGGCTGCCTCCCAAAAGCGCTTTCTTTTATGCCTTTAAGCTAGGCATAATGCATAGAGGAATCAATAATCATCATAATAATCGGAGTTATAAATTGCTTCAAATGGTTCCTCAACAAGTTCACTCTTGTTCCTTCTAGGAAAGGGGTACACACCTTTTGCCTTCCCGCGTAAGCGGATTTGTCCCTTACTGTAATGCCCCGGATGTAATACTTTCCCTTTTGGGTATATAATATATCTCCGGCTTCATCTATTTCCATTCCGGGTTCTTTGTCTTTCGGGTTTTCGTCGTTTTGTTGTGTGAGTGTGTGGCATTCATTCATATCATGTAGACATGTGCATTGCTTTGCATTTGTGTTGTGGGTTGCATCCGGTTCCGTGTGTTTCTTCCCGTTGTCCGTTTCGTGTTCCGGAGCTCCCTCACGTGCCCGTGACGTCCCGTAGGCCTACTTTGCTGTTCGGGCGTTTTTCGTTACCGGTGTGCCGCGAGGTTGTTGTGTGTGTTGTTGTTTTGTTGTGTGCAACCCGCCTCTCAAATCTCGTCTCGTTTGGACTCCGTTGACTTTTCCATCCGTTGTCCGTGTGGGTCCGAAGTGCCTTCGCTTCGTGTCCCGGAAACATCCCTACTGCAGTCTTTTATCTCCGTCTAGGCCCTTTAAAACTATCCCCGCGATCGGATCCGTCGGATCACGATCGGAGGGCTCCTAGCGCCCCTAAATCACTCCTAACCCTAGCTACCTGCTATATAATAGACCCTAGTCTATTTTGGCATCCCTAACCCTAGCCCCTTCTTCCTCCTCTCTTCCCCTCATTTTTTTTTCTTCAGATCCACCAGCTCTTGCCAGCCACTTGGCTTCATTTCTCGATCCAGCCGCCGCAATCACTGGATCGATCGGATCCATCCGGGATCGCCCGGGTCAACGCACCGAGCCTCCCGCGAAGGAAGTCACCGAGCGAGCGACCTGAGCCGCGAGGACCACATCGCCAGTGCTCGACCGGCCCAGGCCGTCCTTCGCGACCGGCCCACTCCCTCCATCGCCGATCGGTCTTCGCCTCACTCGCCAGCCAGCGCCTGGGTCCCCGCCTCGGGACCACATCGTCGCCAAGGCCCAGGTCGGCCTCTCCACCGCCGCACGGCCCGCGCCAGGCCAGGCCACCTCCAGGCGCCGCCGGGCCTCCCCGCTCCCGAGCTGGGCTCCTGCAGCCGCCCGAGGCCCAGCCCCGCGCATCGCCAGGCCGCCGCCCCACTCCTCCACCACGGGCCTCCGCGCTCCAGCGCCGGATCGCTGGGCCGCCTCCTTCACCGCGGCGCCGCCGGCCCAACCGCCTCCACCTCTCCGCCGGGCCGCCCAGCAGGCCGAGCCGCCGCTCCAGATCCGGCCTGAGCCCGTTACTGTTCCAGATCTGATCTAGGTTGACTCTATTTTTTTCCCTCTAAGTCCAGTTTTACCTGTTCTGATATGCAAACTTTGACCTGCTGTAACTTTGTGCCTATTGCTCCGTTTTGCGCGTGTAGCATGTCCAGACGTTCGTGGAGTTGTGCTCTACGTTTTACCTGTTGTTGTCATGCATGTTAGATGTCATCTAGACACTTGTTTTGCTGTTGCAAGAGTGCATCATGATATAAACTGCTGTTATGTGTTATTTTCATGCCACCTTTGTCATGTGATATCTTTTAGCTCGTTTGTCCAAACGATGCAAATGACATGTCCACGTGTTCGTCTTGCCACGAACTACGTGTTGCTTGTGATAGGTTGCATGGTAGATTTATTGTTGCCTTGTTATCATCGTTGCAAAGTGCCATGTTCACATGTTGTGTTTTCACTTGTTATGAAATGCTATCTTGATGAGCTCGTTGCAATCGTTGTGTTCACCTCTAAGATGCATGCTTGTGTGTTTTGGGATCACCTTCATATGCACTTTGATGAGGTGCTTACCCTTTGCCATGTTTAGTTTCGAGGTGACTTAAACATGCTCTTTTGTGTGCTAAGATGTTATTGCTGTTTTAGGACTTAGTGATTTTTCACTAAGTCTGAAATCTGTAACGTTCCGATGCCATGTTCGTGTGATGTTCTAGGACAAAGCATGATAGTTTTGGGGTGGATTTTGATTGTTCCTTGTAGTATATATTGTTGTCTTTCCATTCATGTCCTCACATGTCCATTTGAGTGGCTGTAGCATGTTTATCTTTTGCTCTAAAGTTTCAATAAAATTCTGCTGCCAGAATTTTATTGTCAAGTTCAATATGTCCAAGATCATTGCTATTGATCCGTGGCTCCGATGGGGGTGCACTTTGGACCTAGTTGCTGTACTATATGTCTAGTTTGTGTTCAAGTCCTTTGCCATGCTTTTTGGGTGCTGTAGCTTAATTATTTTTGAGCTCCAAAGATGCTATGTTGCTGTAATTTTCAGCTTTCGCTCAAATCTTGTTTCGGGCATAACTTTTAGCCCGTAACTCCGATTTCAGCGAATCTTATATCAAACTTGGGTGATTTTCTGTGTAGATTAATAATATCAGTTTGTTATATTGTTTTGAGGTGATTTGCTTGAGTGATGTTTTACGTGCTCCATGTGCATCTTTAGTGCATCCATCATGCATTCATGTTTTTCGAGTGCGCATTGCATCTTGTTGATTGGGGCTTGGTGTGATTGTTTTGTTTAGAGCCGGAAGCTGAGAACGAGTACGAAGTTGAGCACGAGGTTTCCAACGAGGTTGAGCACGAGGACCCTTCTTACGATCCGAACGACTTCTCTTCAGGCAAGATGACCGAACCCCGATAACATTACTATCTTTGCCTATTGCTAGTAGTCTCGATCTATAGTTTTGCCTCGATGCCCATGTTCTCCTTGTCAGCCTCCTACTTGTAACCAATTGCCATCTTTAACCACCCTACCTATGCAAACCGTTGCTTGGCTAAGTACGCTTCGCTCAGCCCTTCTTATAGCGTTGCTAGTTGCAGGTGAAGTGAAGATGCTTGCTCCATGTTGAAGTTTGGTTGGGTTTTATCACACTATATAAATGCTTAAATTGAAATCATCTATATATTGGCAAGGGTGGAAGGCTAAGCCTTTTGCTTGGTGTTTTGTTCCACTCATGCCGTTAGGATCCGTATAAGCCGGTTTTATGTTCCTTGATTATGCGTTCCTAACACGGTTGGGGTGTATGGGACCCCCTCGATAAACCGCTAAGTGCTAAGTCTTTTCCAGCAAATCCCAACATTGGTACTATTTGCCTAATAACAAACTAAACATGCATAGGGAGTAATTAACCCTCTTTCTTAATCAACAACCCCGGGCCAGTGCTCCACATGAGTGTTGGTCCGAAACGGGGGTTCTGCGGGGCCACCTCAAGGAAACTCGAGGTTTGGTAAAAACCTGTAGAATCGCCCATCCGGTCGTGGCCTGAGATGAGATACGCGCGGCTACTATCAGGGTGTCGGCACGCCGGGAGGATTTGCTGGATTAGCCTTACCTTAGTTCGGTATATCTTGAGCACGGGATTCCGAGGATACTCGGGTTTTCCCACTTTGGAGTTGCGACTCCGCGGATCGTGGGCTTGTAATGGGTCAAGTTGGAACACCCCTGCAGGGTTTGAACTTTCGAAAGCCGTGCCCGCGGTTATGTGGCAGATGGGAGCTTGTTAATTCCGGTTGTAGATAACTTGACACAATGTTACTAATACACTACCAGCGTGTGTACCGTGACTGTCAATTTCCGAATAGGGATTCGGGAGTTGAACACGGAGGGGTTATGATTGTGGAGCTGTAGCTAGGATCACTTCGTGATCACTTCTCGCCGATGCCTTCTCTTCTCGCTCTCACTTGCGTAAGCTAGATGCTAGTTGCTGCTGCAGACTTATTCCTTTCTTCAGCCTTTCCCTCACCTAAAGGCTTAAATAGTTCTGTTACCCGGGAACGGGATTGCTGAGTCCTCTGTGGCTCACAGTTACTTCACCCACCAGATGCAGGTCCAGCTGTGAGCTATCCAGGTGATGGCACCGAGCTGGATTGGGAGTACGACGAGGAGCGTAGTCGGTACTACGTGCGCTACCCGGACGATCAGTAGTGGAGTCTCTTACTAGGATTCGATCCGCCTGTGGTTTATTTATCTGAGTTTGGTACTTTGACATTTGGCTTTTGCCCTTAGAGGGTTGTAGTGCTCTTAATGTATGATGTTTGAGACTTGTACTGTGATTCTGTGACGTGGCGATTGTAAGCCAACTATTTTCAGTTTACTATCCCTCTTTTACATGAGTTGTGCAAAGATTACCAGACTTGAGATCATTCTAGGATGGAATTATGCCTTTAAGTCGTGCCTCGACACGTAGGAGGTATAACTCCATCCTGGGCATTACAAGTTGGTATTCAGAGCCTTCTCCGACCTAGGAGCCCCCACTGTTTGATCGAACCGTTGACGGTCGAGTCTAGGCACACACTGAAAACTTTTTGAGTCCTATATTATATCGGAGAGTAGGATTTCTTTGCTTCTCATCCCCTTTCTCTCTGGTGAGGACTCCTGACGTCTACTCTTGTCTCTCCTATCTTCAAAATTTGCACAATTTTTTTTTAGGAATCCCGCGAGTATTCTGGGATTGTTTCGATGTTCTTGTGACAAGGATATTGTTCCCGATGCCTCCTGTTACCGAGGAGTTGAGCTTCGGGGTATCATTGTAACAAGCATATCGCGACAGTACTAAATACTTAAGACGGCCGACATCGAAAATCTCCCCTATACGGCCAGTGGCAAGATAACCCCGACATCACCCAGTACTGGGGAGGTAGTTCGAGAGTATTGCCATAGCTTGTTATAGTGGATGCTTTTCGAAGGTCCGAGGTACACAGTTTCCGAGAAAGACTGGTTATGTGTTGAAGGATGGATACACCTGGATGTAGGTTAGAGTTGATTGCGCGGTGATTCCCGTGTATCCCCAACACCTGATTGCATAACTGGAATCTTTCGGAAAACTATAGGTGGGTTTTATCCAGTAGATCGTAGGCATTCTTCCAACGAATGCAGGTTAGTGAGTTCGGGGTTCGACATTGAGTGAAGGGGTTATATGACCGAGGTTACTATTAGGAGTTGCATCTTAAAGGGTCCTTGGCTATGCTGATCCGGGGATTGCAAAACCTTTTCGTAACGCGTTCATATGCTTTCAGCACAAAGATGGTAGAACGAAACTCCTATCTTGTGTTTGTTCCCGTCTGTACCTTGTTGTTTTTCTTATTTTATCCTTTTGATCCCTATGTGGCTTCTCGTGAAGACTGATGTTATCAATTAACTGAGAAATTCATTCGTTCCTCTTGTTCGGATGATTTCATTCGTTCTTATTGTTCGAATGATTATTGTGAAGACTTGTTGCAATTCATTCCATTGATTCAGCTTATTCCTTTTGTCAATCAATTGCTGATTCGTGGTCATCTCTTACAGGATGGCTCCGAAAAGAGTTCCGAATGCTAACCCAGAGGGTGAAGAGGTTCCAGAACGTCCTCCTTCCCCTCCTCCTCCGCCTGAGGCTTGGAGAGCAATTATGCAGACTACAGCTCAGAACACTCAGTTGATGATGCAGATGATGCAGCAAATGCAAGCTATGCAAGCTAATCAAGCTAATCAGGGTGTTCCAATAAACCAAGGCAACTTCTTCCAGCAGCACCATGCTACTCTCAACCAGTTCCTGGCTAACAATCCTAAAGCTTTCAGTTACTGTGTCGACCCTCTTGATGCTGAGGATTGGTTGACCGACATAAAGAAGCATTTTGAGTGCAGTAACATGAAAGAAGATGACTATGTGAAGTTTGCAGCCTTCCAACTGAAAGATCAAGCAGCTGACTGGTGGCAGCAGTACAAAGACTCAAGGCCGGGTCAAGTGATCTCTTGGGAGAATTTCTGCAAGGATTTCCGCTCGCATCACATTCCTACAAGTGTCATCGAGGGTATGCGTGAGCAATTCCGCAACCTCAAGCAGGGCTCCATGACAGTCTATCAGTATAATGTCAAGTTCCAAAACCTCGCTCGCTATGCAAAGCAAGACATTCCTGATGCCAAGAGTAAAATCTATCAGTTCCGTGGAGGTCTCAAAGATGAACTTCAGCTTGCTCTCACTTTGTTCGAGCCAGATGAATTCGACAAGTTCTATAACATGGCTTTGAAACAAGAAGCAGCTCAGCTTAAGATGGAGGCTTCTAAGAAGAGAATTCGAGATGCTGTTCACTCTTCCTCATCGTCTCAGTTGGCTGCGAAACAACAGAAATTCTGGCTTCCTCCTCCTCCAGTGTTTCGAGCTCCATACAACAACTCCAACAACTTCAGCAACTCCAACAACAAGAACTCTAGTGGTCGTGGTTTCTCCCACCCACCCAACCCAAGCAACCAGTCGAAGAAGCAATTTCAGTCTCAAGGCTCCAAGTCCAGTGGCTCTCAGTTCCGTCCTCTCTCAGAAGTGACTTGCAACAAATGCACTCAGAAAGGTCACTATGCCAACAGATGCCCGAATCCGAAGCGTCTTCCTCCTCCACCACCTGTGAGTTCAGCTATTGTCAGGCATGATCCAAAGGCTGCCAGGGTCAATCTGATGAATGCAGCACAAGCGGAGGCTTCTTCTGATGTCATTCTGGGTAACCTTCCAGTTAACTCTTTTCCAGCTAAAGTGTTATTTGATTCGGGTGCTTCACATTCTTTCATGTCATATCCGTTTGCATCCAAGCATAGTGTGACCACAGCAGCTTTACCGAGGCAGTTGGCAGTTTCTTCTCCGGGAAAGCAGATGCATTCCAGTATATATGCTCCGGATGTTTCCATTCGCATGGGTGATTATCGATTTTTGGCTTCTCCGGTGATTCTTGGTCATTCTGACATCGACCTCATCCTCGGAATGGATTGGCTTTCTCAGCACGATGCTCACATTGATTGTGCTCAAAAGGAAGTCAAGTTGACTCATTCTGATGAAGATGTGATTATCTTCGCCTCCAGGGATAATACTATTCGGCTTTTCTCTCTTAATGATAAGGGTGAAATTAATGCCATAGAACAAATTCCTGTGGTGAATGAATATCAAGACGTCTTTCCAGAAGATCTTCCAGGCATGCCTCCACACCGTCAGGTGGAGTTTGTCATTGAACTCGAGCCGGGCACTGAGCCTGCTTGCCGGCGTCCTTACAAGCTCTCTCCGGATGAATTGAAGGAATTGAAGAAGCAGCTTGATAAGCAGGAGAGTATGGGTCTCATCAGACCGAGTACATCTCCGTGGGGCTGTGGTGTCTTATTTGTCAAGAAGAAAGATGGCACGGAGCGTCTCTGTGTTGACTACCGGCCATTGAACAAGAAGACGATTAAGAACAAGTATCCGCTCCCCAACATCAACGAACTCTTTGAGCAGCTCAAAGGAGCTAAAGTGTTCTCTAAGCTTGACCTCCGAATGGGCTACCATCAAATTCGCATTCGCGAGGAAGACATTCCCAAGACGGCCTTCAGAACGAGCTACGGTTCATACGAGTATACCGTCATGTCCTTCGGTCTCGCCAATGCTCCTCCTACCTTTTCAAGGATGATGCATTACATCTTCAACCCCTATACTGGAGAATTCGTGCTTGTGTATCTGGATGATATTCTGGTATTTTCCAAGAATGAAGAAGATCACGAAAAGCACTTGCGCCTGGTTCTTGATCGACTCCGAGAGCATAAATTCTATGCCAAGTTCTCAAAGTGCGAGTTTTGGCTCGATAAGGTTTTGTACCTGGGCCACATTATCTCAGCTGACGGTATTGCGGTTAATCCCGAGAAAGTTGAAGCAATTGTCAACTGGGAAGCTCCTCAGAACGTCAAGCAGCTCCGCAGTTTTCTGGGTCTTGCCAGCTATTGCAGAAGGTTTGTGGAAAACTTCTCCAAGATTGCCAAGCCTCTTTCCAACCTGCTTCAGAAGAATGTCAAATACTTTTGGTCTCCCGAATGTGAAGTGGCTTTCAAAACCCTCAAAGAGAAGCTTGTCTCTGCTCCAGTTCTGACTCCTCCGGATGAAACCAAGCCCTATGAAGTATTCTGCGATGCTTCTCTTCAAGGCCTTGGTGGTGTGCTTATGCAAGATAAGAGAATTGTGGCATATACTTCTCGGCAGCTCAAGCCAAGTGAGAAGAACTATCCCACACATGATCTCGAGCTAGCAGCTGTGGTACATGCTCTGATTACGTGGAGACATCTGTTGTTGGGCAGAAAGGTCGACATCTTCACTGATCACAAGAGCTTGAAGTACATCTTCACACAGCCGCATCTGAACCTCCGCCAGACTCGTTGGGTTGAAATGATCCAAGAGTACAACCCCAGCATCGAGTACACTCCAGGCAAGGCGAATGTGATTGCAGATGCTTTGAGCAGAAAGGCATATTGCAACAGCCTTCTTATCAAGCCGTATCAGCCTGAGCTTTGTGAAGCTTTCAGGAAGCTCAACCTCCAAGTTGTTCCGCAGGGTTTTCTTGCAAATCTTCAAATTGCTCCTACCTTGGAAGATCAAGTCCGTGAGGCCCAGCTCAGTGATACCATGGTGAAAAAGGTGAAACATGGGATTGCAAAGGGCACTCCAAAATACAAGTGCTTCCGTGTTGATGAGAGAGATACCTTGTTCTTCGAGGACAGACTCGTTGTTCCCAAAGGTGATCTCAGGAAGCTCATAATGGAAGAATCTCATGATTCTCTCCTTTCCATTCATCCTGGCAGTTCCAAGATGTACCAAGACCTCAAGCAATCTTACTGGTGGACACGCATGAAAAGGGAGATTGCCCAATTCGTGAACGAATGTGATGTATGCAGAAGAGTGAAAGCAGAACATCAACGTCCAGCCGGTCTTCTCCAACCTCTTCCTATCCCCGAGTGGAAGTTTGACCACATTGAAATGGACTTCATCACTGGTTTTCCTAAATCCAAGCGAGGCAATGATGCTATCTTTGTGGTGATTGACAAGCTTACCAAAGTCGCTCACTTTCTTCCAGTCAAAGAATCAATCAATGCAGCTCAACTTGCAGAGCTGTACACTTCCAGAATTGTGTCCCTACATGGCATTCCTCAAGTGATATCTTCAGACCGTGGCAACTTGTTCACATCAAGGTTCTGGGACTCCTTTCAGTCCGCCATGGGCACGAAGATCAGGTTCAGCACTGCCTTTCACCCTCAGACTAGTGGTCAAGTCGAGCGTGTGAATCAGATCCTAGAAGATATGCTCAGAGCCTGTGTCATCTCCTTCGGTATGAAATGGGAGGACTGTCTTCCATTTGCCGAGTTCTCTTACAACAACAGCTTTCAAGCAAGTGCAGGCAAAGCACCGTTTGAAATTCTCTATGGCAGAAAGTGCCGTACCCCTCTCAACTGGTCTGAAACAGGCGAACGTCAACTTCTTGGCAATGATTTGATCTCAGAAGCCGAAGAAATGTGCAAAGTCATACGTGAGAATCTCAAGGCCGCTCAGTCGCGTCAGAAGAGCTACTATGACGGAAAGCATCATGATTTGGTTTTCGACATCGGTGATCATGTCTATCTCCGAGTTTCTCCGATGAAAGGAACCCAAAGATTCGGTATCAAAGGAAAACTTGCTCCTAGATACGTCGGTCCTTTCAAGATTCTTGGCAAAAGAGGCGATCTAGCCTATCAGCTCGAGCTCCCTTCCAACTTTGCAAATGTTCATGATGTCTTCCATGTGTCTCAACTTCGCAAATGCTTCAAGGCACCTGAGCGCATGATTCCGTTTGAGGAGATTGATCTTCAACAAGACCTTTCCTACCGAGAGCATCCAGTTGCAATTCTCGAAGAAACTGAACGCAAGACTCGCAACAAGTCCATCAAGTTTCTGAAAGTCAAGTGGTCACATCACACAGACCGAGAAGCTACCTGGGAACGAGAAGATCATCTTCGTTCCGAGTACCCTTCCTTTTTCCAGTCCTAGATCTCGGGACGAGATCTTTTTGTAGTAGAGGAGAGTTTGTAATGCCCCGGATGTAATACTTTCCCTTTTGGGTATATAATAAATCTCCGGCTTCATCTATTTCCTTTTCGGGTTCTTTGTCTTTCGGGCTTTTGTCGTTTTGTTGTGTGAGTGTGTGGCATTCATTCATATCATGTAGACATGTGCATTGCATTGCATTTGTGTTGTGGGTTGCTTCCGGTTCGTGGCGTTTCTTCCCGTTGTCCGTTTCGTGTTTCGGAGCTCCCTCACGTGTCCGTGACGTCCCGTAGGCCTACTTTGTTGTTCGGGCGTTTTTCGTTAACGGTGTGCCGTGAGGTTGTGTTGTGTGTTGTTGTTTTGTTGTGTGCAACCCGCCTCTCAATTCTCGTCTCGTTTGGACTCCGTTGACTTTTCCCTCCGTTGTCCGTGTGGGTCCGAAGTGCCCTTACTTCGTGTCCCGGAAATACCCCTGCTGTTTTCTTTTATCTCCGTCTAGTCCTTTTAAATCATCCCCGCGATCGGATCCGTTGGATCACGATCGGAGGGCTCCTAAACACCCCTAGTCTCTGTTCTGTTTAATCTGATATGCATACTTTGACCTGCCCTAACTTTGCGCCTGTTGCTCCGTTTTGCGCGTGTAGCATGTCCAGATGTTCGTGGAGATGCCCTCTACGTTTTACCTGTTGTAGTCATGCATGTTAGATGTCATCTTGACACTTGTTTTGCTGTTGCAAGAGTGCATCATGATATAAACTGCTGTTATGTGTTATTTTCATGCCACCTTTGACTTGTGATATCTTTTAGCTCGTTTGTCCAAACGATGCAAATGACATGTCCACGTGTTCGTCTTGCCACGAACTACGTGTTGTGTGTGATAGGTTGCATGGTAGATTTATTGTTTCCTTGTTATCATCGTTGCAAGATGCCATGTTCACATGTTGTGTTTTCACTTGTTATGAAATGCCATCTTGTTGAGCTCGTTGTAATCGGTGTGTTCACCACAATGATGCATGCTTGTGTGTTTCGGGATCACCGTCATATGTATTTTGATGAGGTGCTTACCCTTTGCCATGTTTAGTTTCGAGGTGTCTTAAACATGCTCTTTTTGATGCTATGATGATGTTGCTGTTTTAGGACTTAGTGAAATTTCACTAAGTCTGAAATCTGTAACGTTCCGATGCCATGTTCGTGTGATGTTGTAGGACAAAGCATGATAGTTTTGGGGTGGATTTTGATTGTTCCTTGAAGTATATATTGTTGTATTTCCATCCATGTCCTCACATGTCCATTTGAGTGGCTGTAGCATGTTTATCTTTTGCTCTAAAGTTTCAATAAAATTCTGCTGCCAGAATTTTATTTCAAAGTTCAATATGTCCAAGATCATTGCTATTGATCCGTGACTCCGTTGGGGGTGCACTTTGGACCTAGTTGCTGTACTATATATCTAGTTTGTGTTCAAGTCCTTTGCCATGCTTTTTGGGTGCTGTAGATTAATTATTTTGAGCTCCAAAGATGCTATGTTGCTGTAATTTTCAGTTTTCGCTCAAATCTTGTTTCGGGCATAACTTTTAGCCCGTAACTCCGATTTCAGCGAGTCTTATATCAAACTTGGGTGATTTTCTGTGTAGATTAATAATACCAGGTTGTTATCTTGTTTTGAGGTGTTTTGCTTGAGTGATGTTTTCCGTGCTCCATGTGCATCTTTAGTGCATCCATCATGCATCCATGTTTTTCGAGTGCGCATTGCATCGTGTTGATTGGTGCTTGGTGTGTTTGTCTTGTTTAGAGCCGGAAGCCGAGACCGGGAACGAAGTTGAGCACGAGTTTTCCAACGAGGTTGAGCACGAGGACCCTTCTTACGATCCGAACGAATTCTCTTCAGGCAAGATGACCGAACCCCGATAACTTTACTATCTTTGTCTATTGCTAGTAGTCTCGATCTATAGTTTTGCCTCGATGCCCATGTTCTTCTTGTCAGCCTTCTACTTGTGACCAATTGCCATGTTTAACCACCCTACCTATGCAAACCGTTGCTTGGCTAAGTACGCTTCGCTCAGCCCTTCTTATAGCGTTGCTAGTTGCAGGTGAAGTGAAGATGCTTGCTCCATGTTGAAGTTTGGTTGGGTTATATCACACTATATAAATGCTTTAATTGAAATCACCTATATATTGGCAAGGGTGGAAGGCTAAGCCTTTTGCTTGGTGTTTTGTTCCACTCATGCCGTTAGGATCCGTATAAGCCGGTTTTATGTTCCTTGATTATGCGTTCCTAACACGGTTGGGGTGTATGGGACCCCCTCGATAAACCGCTAAGTGCTAAGTCTTTTCCAGCAAATCCCAACATTGGTACTATTTGCCTAATAACAAACTAAACATGCATAGGGAGTAATTAACCCTCTTTCTTAATCAACAACCCCGGGCCAGTGCTCCACATGAGTGTTGGTCCGAAACGGGGGTTCTGCGGGGCCACCTCAAGGAAACTCGAGGTTTGGTAAAAACCTGTAGAATCGCCCATCCGGTCGTGGCCTGAGACGAGATACGCGCGGCTACTATCAGGGTGTCGGCACGCCGGGAGGATTTGCTGGATTAGCCTTACCTTAGTTCGGTATATCTTGAGCACGGGATTCCGAGGATACTCGGGTTTTCCCACTTTGGAGTTGCGACTCCGCGGATCGTGGGCTTGTAATGGGTCAAGTTGGAACACCCCTGCAGGGTTTGAACTTTCGAAAGCCGTGCCCGCGGTTATGTGGCAGATGGGAGCTTGTTAATTCCGGTTGTAGATAACTTGACACAATGTTACTAATACACTACCAGCGTGTGTACCGTGACTGTCAATTTCCGAATAGGGATTCGGGAGTTGAACACGGAGGGGTTATGATTGTGGAGCTGTAGCTAGGATCACTTCGTGATCACTTCTCGCCGATGCCTTCTCTTCTCGCTCTCACTTGCGTAAGCTAGATGCTAGTTGCTGCTGCAGACTTATTCCTTTCTTCAGCCTTTCCCTCACCTAAAGGCTTAAATAGTTCTGTTACCCGGGAACGGGATTGCTGAGTCCTCTGTGGCTCACAGTTACTTCACCCACCAGATGCAGGTCCAGCTGTGAGCTATCCAGGTGATGGCACCGAGCTGGATTGGGAGTACGACGAGGAGCGTAGTCGGTACTACGTGCGCTACCCGGACGATCAGTAGTGGAGTCTCTTACTAGGATTCGATCCGCCTGTGGTTTATTTATCTGAGTTTGGTACTTTGACATTTGGCTTTTGCCCTTAGAGGGTTGTAGTGCTCTTAATGTATGATGTTTGAGACTTGTACTGTGATTCTGTGACGTGGCGATTGTAAGCCAACTATTTTCAGTTTACTATCCCTCTTTTACATGAGTTGTGCAAAGATTACCAGACTTGAGATCATTCTAGGATGGAATTATGCCTTTAAGTCGTGCCTCGACACGTAGGAGGTATAACTCCATCCTGGGCATTACACTTACCTATATCGATGAAGCCTTTAACTGCTCGGAGGAAGTCCCTTCCAAGCACTATATTTCCTTGGTTTGGCTTCATGATGAAGAAATCAACCATTGTAATCCCTTTAAGGAATTTAACTGGCACGTCTTTTAGTCTTCCCTGGATTTCAGAAATATCTCCATTAGTGTGTTCATGATAAGATGATAATCTATCCATGTTAAATTTTAAAGAATCATGAACAATTTTTGGCATAGTAGAAACCATAGATCCAATATCACAATAAGCAAGGAAGTCTTGATTAGAGATGCTAATCCTAACAAAAGGCTCCCAATCATTGTCTATTTCCAAAATGTCTCTCTTATTGGGTTTGGGTTTCTCTACCTTCATTAAGTCTAGAGCATCCATTCTTTTCTCAATAGTAGCAAGTCTATCTATGACAGTATCAAAATTATGATCATAAACAAAGTAACTAGATAGACCATGTATAATTTCAAGAGCTCTAGCTTCATCACACTCTAGGAAATCTCCTTCAGCTATAATATCAAAAGAGTGTTTACACCATTTAAAAAGACCATGGTAAAAATTTCTAAGCACAATTTTTATAGGTATCCAAGGCATAATTCTCCTATGTGCATCAGAAATTCTGTCCCATGCCTTCTTCATATTTTCTCCATCCTTTTGATGGAAATATAGGACTTCTGATTCCCTCAAAGCACCAAATCCTAACAGGCTTGACTAAACAGAAAGGACTACTAGCAAATAATTAATATTTTTTTGTGGTTTTTGATAAAAGATACTAAAGCAAAAACTGAAAGGTAAACTAACAAGACTAAAAGCAAAGGTAAAAGATAGCGTGCAACTCCCCTATCTTGAAGAGTGGAGTCCCCGGCAACGATGCCAGAAAACTTTGCTTGATGGCTTCTCGCCCCTCGTTGGTTACCCCAAGTGGAAGGTTTGAGATGCAGTGTAGCGGAAGTTTTCCCTTGGCAAAGATACCAAGGATCGATTTCCCCTGAGACTCCTAGTTTCAACAAAAAGGTGTCAACTGCTAACGGCGCCAGATATTAGCAATCAACTTGGACCTGCACACAGATACAAATAACTTTGCTCCCAACGAGTACAGAGAGGTTGTCAATCCCTCCGGCCTTGTCGTTTACAAAGGGTCAAACGCAAGCGATAATAGTGATAGGTAAAATTGTAGCTAGTATGTAAAGCAGAAAGTAAATAGCGGATGTGATCAGTGATGGTAATATGGACCGGGGTCCCATGATGTTCACTAGTGATGTCTCTCTCCCAAAAGACGATAAAACAACTATGTGAGGTAAACGAATTACAGCTGGGCAATTGACAGAATTATGTGCGCAAACCAATGCTAACTATGTTGCAAGAAAGGTAGAGGTTCAAAGCATGGGCGGTACGCCAAGGCAAGTAGACCGAAATCCATCTGCATCTACTACTAATCATCCACCTTGAGATATCTATCCAGAACATCTCGCTGGTATTAAGTTGCGAGTCCCACCCATAGTGTAAACTCAAAGCAACAGACAACTGCATTAAAAGAACTTTGCGTAAAGTAAACAATCCTTGCACCCGCGGGCACAAGCACCGTTATTTTCCCCCTTGTGGCAACAGCACATCCCCTAGACTCATGTTTCTGTCACTCAAGCTAGTCATCGAGGGGCATGAACCCACAATCAAGCATAACGTTCCCTCTTGGAGTCACTACCTACTACTTGGCCAAAGCAATAAATAACAACGGAGAACATGCAAGTATTACTTACGAACATAAATATAAAAGAGGTGAATCAAATATATTACTCAAACACAATCTGAACATAATCTCACAATCCCTCGGATCCCAGCAAACTCAACATAGCAACAGCATAAGGATTACATATGTGCCTCGATCATGTAGGGCAGCTCACGAGGTCTAATTAGTGAAGCACAAGAAGGGGAGGAGAACATCACATAGCTACTGGTCATGGACCCATGGTCCAAGGGAGACTACTCACAACTCATCCGGGAGGCGTCCATGGTGGTGGAGAGGCTCCCGGTGGTGATCCTCCCCTCCGGCGGGGTGCCGGGAAGAGTTCTCCTGGTGCTCCCGATCTTGGAAGCGCGGCGGCGGCGGAACAGAGATGAGATCGCGAAAAAGGGTTCCGTCCTCGAGGGTTTCGGGACGCGTGTTAAATATATGCCAAAGGGGGGCATCAGCGGAGGCCTGGGGGGCCCAGGCGCCCCCCCACGGCGTGGCTAGGAGGGGGGTCGCGCCACCAGGGCGCCTGGAGCCCTGGTGGCCCCCCTCCGGCCCTACTTCGGTCGTGTGGAAGCTTCCGGAATGCTGATTTTTTATATAATTTTTCCGAGATTTTTCTGACAGTTTTCGTGACGGGAAAAGCTGAAATACAAAAACAGCAGAAAACAGAAACTGGCACTGGGGTGCACTGAGTTAATAGGTTAGTCCAAATATGATCAAAAGTGTATGGAAGTGTATAAATATCATAGCAATATCACACAAAAGAGGCATGGAGCAAGTAGAAATTATAGATACGTTTTAGACGTATCACACTAACAGAAAGTTTATAATTTTTGTGACCTAAAAGCAAAAAAAAAATGCCGCCTACTCGGCCACCACGGCCTGAATACGACTAGAAACCCAACCAGCTAGGTGGGCGAGGATTCAGGCCCGTAGCAGGCCCACTAGGCCCTCAGGCATGTACAGAGAGGTTAGGCCCGTAAGCCTGCTTTAGAGAGGAGCTCGACAGCTCAGGCGCACCGCACCTTATAAACAAGTGCGGCTCTCTCTCAGCTAGCGAGGTGGGACTAAACTCCCACCACCACGCCGCTATGCAAGGTCTTTGGTCCCGGTTGGTAGCACGAACCGGGACGAAAGGGGGGCATTGGTCCCAGTTCGTGGCACCAACCTAGACCAATGCCACCCTTTTTAGTCCCAGTTGGTGCGACCAACCGGGACCAAAGTCCAAGTTTCCCGCCCTTTGGACTGCTAAAAAGAGACCTTTGGTCCCGGTTGGTGGCACCAACCGGGACTAAATGGGGCATTGATCCCGGTTGGTGCCACGAACCGGAACGAAAGCCTTTGCTATAAAACCAGCACTTAGGAAATTTTCACATTCATCGCCAGTTGCCACCCGACCTCCTCGACGCCGTCGCCGGTCCCGGTTTTTGCGTCTTTTGAGGACGAAGGTGTTACCCGCTGAGAGGGAAATTTGTGTCATATCAGATCGGCATCACGGAATTCTTAACGCGGTGGAGATTGACATGCCCGGGCATGCTCCATTGCATCATCGATGGTGCATGAGGCACTTTTGTTCGAACTTCTATAGGGCATGTGGCCTTAAGGAGTTGGCCGATGATCTTCAAGATTGTTGTCCCGCTTTCTCTGACAAGCGGTTCTCCTTCTTGTACAACAAATTGCTCGCACACAAAAAACTTGATCCCGGGGGTCAAGACTTTCTCAATAGGCACATTCAATACCGGTACAATCGGGCACGTGCTTTTGATGAATATGGCCGGAGATATGGTCAAATGACTAGCAATATGGTCGAATGCTTCAATAGGGTTCTCAAAGGTGCACGTTCATTACCCGTGATGACAATAGTTCAATACACATTTGGCAAGCTGAATGCGTACTTTCTAAAGTACTCAATGGAAACGGATGCACAGATAGCAGGTGAGAACAAGCGCAAGTACAAGTACAAGTTTCCACCCAAGATTTATGAATGGTTGGAATTTCAATCATGGAAAGCAGACTCGCAAGAAGCTATACTATATGAGAACGAAGATTGGAAGTACGAAGTTAAAGAGCGGGGAGGAACCACAAACAATGGCCGCCAACATGGATGTTGGGCTTTCATGGTCTCGTTAACAAGGTGTGATTGCACTTGTGGGAGGCCATTGTTGCTTCATCTCCCATGCTCACACTTGTACACCGCCAGTCGCTTTAGGAATGTGGACATCAATCACCCCCTCACCGTGAGGGAGTCGGAGTTCTCAATCATGACGGTCAAGAATACATGGGCTCCCCGCTTTCACCCATACTTTGACCAATCACAACGGCCCTTGTACCATGGACTCCAACTATGGCCTGATCCGGAGTTGAAGGTTGTTAAACGGGGTAGACGTAAGACAAAGCGTCTTCGAGGCGACATGGATGGTTGGGGCCATGGTGGCCGCCACGAATCAGGCAACGACCAATTCCAAGAGCCACGTGAGAGGTCCCGTTGTGGGGAATGCAAAGGTCAAGGACACAACAAAAGAAAATGTACCAAACGACGAAAGAGGTCAAAGACAAATGATGCAAGCACAAGCCAACAAGGAGGTACAGTTCGAAGGCTCAGTTTTTTCCTAATTGCTTATGTGACGCCTACCTTGTAGGCGCCACACACCACAGTGCAACGCCTCCGAGCTAGGCGTTGCACGCCTGCAATGAGCTGCCCCAAAGGTTATAGAAGCTTTTCGCCCAGTTCAAAGGCTCAATTTTCTCCAAAGTTCTTATGCGACGCCTACCTTGGAGGCGCCACACACCACAATGCAACGCCTCCGCGCTAGGCGTTGCACGCATGCGAAGAGCTGCCCCAGAGGTTACAGAAGCTTTTCACCCAGTTCAAAGGCTCTATTTTGTCCTAAGTGCTTATGCGACGCCTACCTTGGAGGTGCCATACACCACAGTGCAACGCCTACCTTGGAGGCGCCACACAGTACAGTGCAACGCCTCTGCCCTAGGCGCTGCACGCCTGCGAAGAGCTGCCCTTGGCCTTAGGCGCCATGTCTCTTTTCGCCAAGGCTCATAAAATTTCTGCCACATCTTAGTTACAAATAGACTTGCATGACAGAAATAACAGTTATGACATTTTCAACACCTCTCGAACTTCAACAAAGCCAACATTAAGATTTACCATCACTTCAAGTTCAACATTACTAGGAGATAATGATACTTCTAGTTCAACAAAGTTCGACATAAGAAAACGCCCACTAGGCGAGTTACGTAAAAAAATAGAGGACTAGTTCCTTCCGCGCTTATTAGCTCATGCACCCCTCTTGATGGCTATCTTCTTGATTTTCTTACCACGACGTACCAGCTCAGGCTCAGGCTCAGGTTCAGGCTCCTCCACATCCGCCTTGTCGTCCAAGTAGTCATCCAAGGCCGCCATCCTCGAACTACCGACCACCCTCTTTCCTTTTTTGGTGAAATCTTCGGGTGTGTATTTGTTGATTCCCCTCCTAGGCTTTAACATGTATGCTGACCGAACATGAAATTTCTTCAATATCATTTCATCATCAACCTACAATGAAAACAAACGACATGGAGAAGACCGTGGGACAGGATAAAGTTAGCAATGCATCAACAAACGAATAGAATATATGCTTTTGGCATACCTCTTGGGTGACCACACCCACATCCTCGTCCTCCATAGGAGCCCCATTGTCAGAAGTGGGATCTGATGGTGTAGCTGACCTAGACCGCTCAGGTAATACATATTCGAGATCTCTACAACCGACACGGTTCGATAACCGCCTTAACCTTTGGCCCTGACGCTGCAACATGTACAAATGAATGAGATATCGAATGTGGCAAGACAAAGAAATCATGGATAGTTGAAAGAGATGTGTACCTTAATGAATCCACGAAGTGCACCTTCCCCATCGCCTTTTCCAACCGGGGTTGTCTCCAAAATATTCTGGCTCTCATCAACTGCATTTTTGATTTGGGTACGCAGTTTACAGAGACGACATTAACGTGTTAGGCAAATAACTATGTGTATAGGGCAAACGTCATATCACATAGGGGAAGTCTTTACCACAAAGTTCAGCAATGGAGCTGAAGGAACTCGGGTGCCTTTCCTAATAAGTTTGTTATACTCGTGTTGGGTTAGCTCATCAAAGACGGTGGGATCATCTAAAATCTCCTCATTGAAAGCCGGCTTGTATATCTCCACACGGGTATTTACAAGAAACCATGTGAGGTAGTTGTTGAACACGGTCGGGCAGTGCTCACGAAGCTCTTGTCGTTTTGAAGCCTTGGCACGCTCACACTAAGCGTGAACTCCACGACATACTTCCTGTGATGCTTGGCCCAGTCCTTGATCTGGCGCTGCTTTCTCCTATCCAACCTGCATGTTAGAAAACATAATATTAGCACCATCGAAACCGCCGATAATCTGCTAAGTGCACAAAGTTCATTCTCTCTTACCTGTGTAGCAACTTGTCCGTGTCCTCCCACTCCGGCGGGTGCGCTTGGAACAAACCAAATTGGTGAAACACCCGATGTGGCATGTGAAGCTCAACTGCCAAGTTGCATATGAGTGGGCACCGCATACGCCAAAGATCCCTATCCCTAAGGCACATCGGATTCAACACAAATTCTCGAGGATTACCAAATGTATCACCATTCCCAGACGGCTCCCATTCAACCTGCAACATAACATACAACAAGGAAAAATTGATGTTAGAGGTAAGATAATGTAATGACAATGACTGATGCAATGTCAACTCACTTGCTCAGTCGTAATTGTGACCAACTAGCTCGTGTACTGCTTGTACATGAGCAAAGGATCGTCCGTCATCTCTGGTAACACATCCCACTTGTAGGCCCAAGTGGGGTACCATAGTGGGTCGTCTTTGTCGTCCCAAGCCTCGTACTTCATGGTCTTCGGTCGTCCAACCGGCAATCGCTCCCAGCTCCACACAGATAGTACGAGCATACAACCAGCAATACCTCCGTCATTCGTGGTTCTACAACAAACATCATCCAGCTGCACGTAAAATAGAACATGGTTTAATTAACTATAAAAAAGCATTGATAATGTGTCAATTAAGTGAAAAGAAACAACTGCATACATGTCTATATAAGTATGCAAGTGTCGCCGAACCCTAGCTCCAATTGCTATCGATGACGGTCATCGCCTTCAGCCACATCCACGGAGCATTCTTCTCGGTGCCGTCAGCAAACATAGTCCTCGATATGACGTACCACATGTACACACGAGCATATGTCTTAACCTCATCCTCTGTTGCATCCTGATGGCACCACCCAAAGTTCGAGGCAATCTATGTGTAAGGAGCACCGGTTGCGACTCTAGCCTTCTTCTTGTCTCCTACTGGTTCCGGAGGCTTTGGAGGAACCATACCGATAAGGGCCTGCATTAGCTCGCGCCATCCATCAGAATATGTGCTCATACAAAGAGGATTCCCATCGATAGGAAGACCGATGATCATAGCTATATCCTGTAGCATCACGGTCATCTCGCCGGTCCAAAGATGGAAACTATGTGTCTCCGGACTCCAACGATCAACAAGCGCGGTGATTGCTGTAGCATTGAGGGTTGGTGTCGAACGGCTGACCAAATGAATGAAAGTGAGAAGTCATGTCTCCCTTATGTACGGTGTGTACCGCTCATCATATTGCATCCCACCGAGAACGACCCCATGAGACCAAATCTTCAGAGGTTGAAGCTCCTATACACAAGCAAATCAGAATATTACATATGTGCCATTTGTATTTGAAATAAAGACAAATTTCATAATACAAGACACTTTGATTATTACCCGCTTCTCCACCGACATCATGTAGGACCGGTGTCGCGTGTCATAGTGATCATCGATAAGCCAAGCCATCCTACAAATTCCAAACAATAAACATAATTTAGCTAACTAAGTATGCTTCCTAATAAATGTATCCAAAACAATATAGGGTTCTATAATGGTTTAATGTAAATAACATCTCAACATATGCATCCAAAGCATTGTTGTCAATAGGAATATAGTAGTTCATCTAACTCATCTAAAAATACATCAACACAAACATCTAGATTTTTTTTACAATAATAGCAATCTAGGTTTTCGACATACAAGCATATCTTCTCAATACAAATCAACTAAACTAGGGTTACAACATAATATCAAATCATCTACAAATCTTAAATCCCACAAGTCTACATACATGCAAGAGTCTAATCTAATAAAACAATGGTTCCACAAATCTTCAAAATAACATACAATTTCTGGATAGAAAGAAGGGGATCGGAGAAGAGTACCTTCTAGGATGAAATGGTGACGAAATCCACGGACCAAATCGGCAGATCTGAAGAATTTGTAAGAGAGGATTGATGAGGGGGGGGGGAGAGGAGGAAGCCGCCACCGCCGCACCTATGTAACTGAATGGTGAGGTGGGGGGAAGGGTTGGCGCGCGGCTGGATCTAAGTCACAGTGCAGCACCTGCGGGCTAGGCGCTGGACATTACATGTGTGGCGCCTAGCTCGGAGGCGCTGCACTGGTCGATGCGGGCCCCCATGGTGCCACGCTGGACAGACGTGCAACGCCTGCCCTGGAGGCGCTGCACCGTAGGGTGTGGCGCCTTCGTGTCGGGCGCCACTCAAAATGGCTAGATGGGTGAATTTATTTTCAGGCAAGTTCATTTCTTGAATTTTTTTGAGTCATAGGTTAAAATTGTCAAAATTGCATGTGTGTAGAGCCCTGCTGTGGCTGATATTCCACTTCGTTCTTAGCCAACCATCCATCCATTCTGGGCAGTGGACCTAGACTGGGACACACTAACACACGGAGCCATCGTCCAAATGTATTTTAGTCGTAGCGCGAGTGGCCGGTGGTCTCATTTTGCGGCCTAGCTAACTACTTATCCCGGAATCACAACCGGAGTCGCCACCAGATGGCATGTTTGTAAGAGCAACTCTAGCAAATCCCGCATCCCGCCGGTCCACAAAACACGTTTGCAGTTCGCGCAAAATCGTTTTTGCGGGTTGGCATGAATAGCAACAGATGCAGATCTCTCGAACAGTCCCGCATAAAAGCATATTCATAGAATATGCTTTTAAGCGGGTCGGCTTCTGCGGGTTCTGCTCGGGCACTACCGCGATGACCCGTAAAATAGAAAAACTGCAAAATCTCGCATTTGACATAGGGTTTCATAAACAAGTTCAAATTCAAACGACATAACACAGTTTTACGTGCAAAACAAAGGCCAAGTTCATTACGGCAAACGCAAAAGAAGGCCCTGCAAAAGTTTGCGCCCATGTCCGACATCATCTTGGTCGATCTTTACTCCAAGCCATCGAGTCCATCTTGAACTTCATCGACACCACCGAATCCACCTCTGGCGCTTGTTCCAACTCCCACACCGAAATCTTTAACATTGCCACAACATGGAGTGAAGAAAACATCTCCCGAACTGTAGCACGCACCGGCCGACGAAACCATTCTTTTATTCAAGATTTCTCTCCTTGCCATATCATGCCATGTTTTGGTTAGATCGTCCATGTCATTGCGGTTCATTCACATGATCTTGTTCTCTTCGGCGAGCAGTTTGGACAAGGCTTTTTTTCTACAGCGCGTGCTCTTCTATCTTCAATGGCAGCTTTGCGCAGTCCCTCTTCTTTGAGCAATTGCCACTTTTCTTACTTCTCCTTTGCCTTCTTGTCAGCCAACTCTTTCTTGATCTCCAACGACTTCAAGAACATTGACTCGTTTGATTGCACCATGGCATCAATCTTCTCCCTCAAGCTCGATGCTTCTTGCTCTCTCTTAATCTTCTCCTTTGTCTTCTTGTCGCCATCGGGCTTGTTCAAATTTCTTGGGCCATCATCATCCTCATCTTCATCCATGTTTGTAAGTGAGCCGCTCTTTGGTGGGGATTCTTTGTCGATCAACGCCCACTTGTCGCACTTTTGGAGAAACTCCCAACAATGCTCTAGTTTGACGAATTTGCCTTCCGAAGCTTCCATGTCTTTGTATCTATGTTGAGATTTTTTTTCCTAAAAATGCAACAAAGTGATGCAATTATTTTCTCATGATGAAAATATGATGATGCACAACTTGAACAATGGCAAAACAAACTCACATAGTCGGACTCCACGGTGCCAGTTGGAGGTGCATTGCGTACTTGCTCCAAGCAAGCTGTCCAACGACTGCACATTGGTTTGATATTCTCCCAACGCCCTTGAAGCGACCGAAATGTGCGTGGAGTCTTATTGGGGTGCTTTTCCATAATGCGGAAGTATTGATCTTCGATCCTTTGCCAATATCTCTTGGCGGTTTGTGAAGTATCCGTGCATGCATCAAGAGACACATCACTCCATGCTTTGATCAAAGCTTGATCTTCCAAGACCATGTAGTTCTTCAATCTTATGTTTTTTTCCAGCTTTTGTTTGCGATTGCTCGTACGCTTCCGCTTCGATCTCCTCCAATTCATCCGCACAACCATGATCATCCACGCCGCCTTCCGTTTCATTGTAGTCGAATGCGGCGAACGGGGCTTGATCAATGTCAACCGCGTTCGTGTCCAACAAGTTCACGAAATCGGTAGTTGCATTGTTTGAGCCACCGCCATAATAAACAATAACAAGTCACGAGCTGTCGAGGACAATGGTGAAAATGAAAGTAAATCGCCATGACCGAAGAAGCATTCCTCCCGGCCATTTCATCGAACACCTCGCTTGCAGGCGGAGCGGGACCGTTGAATGGCAACTCCGGAGCACCTCCTTGCGGGGGGATGGAGCGAGAGGATGACGAAGGCAGCCTCTTTGAAGTCGGAACCTTCCTCCGCTTTACGCCCGCGACCTTGCCGACCTTCTCCCTCGCCGTCCGGGATCGCGCTGCGGTGTTGGTGCCCGAAGCGCGGGCCATCGCGGCGGGGGCAGCCGGATTCCCGCCATGCACGACCATGTTGTCCTGCAACTTGTGGATAGGCGCGGCGTTTGCTTGGGCGGCGGTGGCAGGACTGACATGACCGGCGATGAGATCCGCCCGAGGGGAAGGAACGTGCGTGACCTCGACGGTGACGGGGGACATCATGGGGTCGTCCATGGCGCCGAGGGATGGCCGGGGAGGAAGCACCGGAGCGTGCGGAGGAGGCGCAATGGTGGCGGAGGGTGGGGAAGCGGGGAAAGGGCGCACAGAAATGTCCCTCCCGCCAAATCTCGCCGCGGATAGGGGTTACGGTCGGGTCGGCCTCCCAGCCCGTGATGATGGAGGTTGGGGGAGAAGATTTGCCGCGCCTCGCAAAAATTTATGAGGTCCGGGGCGGGATGCGGGGTCTGATCGGGCAGGTTTTTCAGCCCCGACCCACAATTTGGCGGTTATTATGCGGGCCGGGGCGGGATGCGGGGTCTGCTAGAGTTGCTCTAAGCCGCGTACGTGTTCCTCTTTTGATATGTCAGTATAGAATTGGGAGAGGTGTCTTATGTTATGGTAATCACCCTCCCTACAGTGCTAGAATTCTATCTCTCCTTTCCTATTTTGATCACTATTTATTGCTACTCTTGGGGTGACCGATAAGATTACGCCTTATCTTCACCATCTATCATTTGGGACAATTTATCGCTATGACAAGCGATTTATCGGGAATCTATCGATAAATCGGGAGTGTTCATAGCGCTATGTTTGCAAAAAGGTATGTTTATTCGTGTTTTGTGGACCTTGTTATGCGATATGTATTGTTTTCCTATTTTGTTCATCATTACACAAGGATTCAAAGGCTAGGTATCAGGGTAACACTTCTATCCAATATTTTTTGGTGTTAAATATAGCATATTTTAGTGTTAGGAACCTGAGATTTGCAAAAAATAGGCGATTAATAGTCCACCGATAAAATCGGTTAATCAGCCAATATCCGATTAATCTCTAATCGACAGTTGACCGAGACGATAACGATAAGCGATATCCTCAACATTGATTTTGATTATAAAAATGTAAAAATAGGAGGAAAAAAATTGACAAAAAAAGGAGAGATAAAAAACCAGAGAGAAGCAAAAGTAACTTTCAAGGTTAACTTACCGAAGCCCTACCCAATCGACTCTTCCATGTTCGGCTAGAGAATGACACCATCATTCTAGGCTATATTTCAGAGATGATCCGACACAGGAATAGTCTCTAATGCGCAAGTTTTGCCGTGGCTCCCATCTAATGTTCTAGTCGAATATATTGTTCTAGAGGAAGTTACTACTGATCAGGCATGAAGTCTTACAAGCGGCACACCTTCTCCCTTGTTCTTACAGCGCAACTGTGCCCGCCCCCAAATATTGTTTTAATAGATAGCCAATATCTGTGCAGCCTCTTGAATTATGCACCCGTAATTGCTAGCTGATGTGAAATGCTAGACAGAAATCAAGTAATCCGCTCTATAATATATTTCCCCTACAGTGAATTTTAAGTCACTAGTAGAAAACAGGGCTTTGGTTCAGGCCTGGCCATTCCATTAGTCCCGGTTCACTCACGAACCGGGACCCATGGGGGCATACGTCCCGGTTCGTGCACCCAATGGGCCGGCTGGGCCTCGTGGGGCATCTGTCCCGGTTGGTCTGGACCCATTTGTCCCGGTTCCAGGCACGAACGGGGACCAATGGTCCTCGCTCCTGGCCCACACCCATTGGTCCCGGTTCGTGGCTGGAACCGGGATAGAAGGGGTGCCTTTAGTCCCGGTTCCAGACATGAACTGGGACCAATGGGTTGCCTATATATACCCCATCACCGGCAAGCAGAGCACTCCACACTGCTCTGTTTTTTTTTGGCCGGCGAGGGGAGAGCTTTGTGTTGCTCTAGCTCACCTCCTATGCACATGAGGTGTTTGATGAAATGCCCGAGCCATACTAGTTAAGATTTCTCCTCTCGAAGCTCGATGAACCGGCAATGGATGTACGGTGATAGATGCACCTCCGAGTACATTAATGGCGTGCATAATTTTCTCGAAGTGGCTAAGGCAAACAACCATAATGGTTTTATGTGTTGTCCATGCACTAGCTGTGGGAATACGAGATGTTACTCTGACTCGAAAACCCTTCACACCCACCTGCTTTATAAGGGTTTCATGGCACACTATAATGTTTGGACCAAACACGGAGAAATAGGGGTTATGATGGAAGACAGCGAAGAAGAAGAGGACGATGACAACTATGTGCTGTTGGAATATGGTGATGCTGCAACGGGCGAAGCTGCTGAAGGTCAAGAGGAACCAGACGATGTTGTGCCCAATGATGATCTCCGCCGGGTCAGCGTTGATACAAGGAGACAGTGCGAAAGTGAAAAGGAGAAGCTGAAGTTTGATCGCATGTTTGAGGATTACAAAAAAGGGTTGTACCCCAATTGCGAAGATGGCAACACAAAGCTCGGTACCGTACTGGAATTGTTGTAGTGGAAGGCAGAGAATGGTGTGCCTGAAAAAGGATTTGAGAAGCTACTAAAAATATTGAAGAAGAAGCTTCCAAAGGATAACGAATTGCCTGACAGTACGTACGCAGCAAAGAAGGTCGTATGCCCTCTACGATTGCAGGTGCATAAGATACATGCATGCCCTAATGACTGTATCCTGTACCGCGGTGCGTACGAGGATTTGAACGCATGCCCGATATGCGGTGCATTGCGGTATAAGATCAGACGAGATGTCACTGGTGATGTTGATGGCGAGCGCCCGAGGAAGAGGACTCCTGCCAAGGTGATGTGGTATGCTCCTATAATACCACAGTTGAAACGTCTGTTCAGAAACAAAGAGCATGCCAAGTTGATGCGATGGCATACAGAGGACCGTAAGAAAGACGAGAAGTTGAGAGCACCCGCTGACGGGTCGCAGTGGAGAAAAATTGAGAGAACGTACTGGGAGGAGTTTGCAGGTGATGCAAGGAACGTATGGTTTGGTTTAAGCGCGGATGGCATTAATCCTTTTGGGGAGCAGAGCAGCAATCACAGCACCTGGCCCGTGACTCTATGTATCTATAACCTTCCTCCTTGGTTGTGCATGAAGCAGAAGTTCATTATGATGCCAATACTCATCCAAGGCCCTAAGCATCCCGGCAGCGACATTGATGTGTACCCAAGGCTATTAGTTGAAGAACTTTTACAGCTGTGGAATGAACAAGGTGTACGTGTGTGGGATGAGGCCAACCAGGAGGAATTTCACCTACATGTGTTGCTGTTTGTAACCATCAATGATTGGCCTGCTCTCAGTAACCTTTCAGGACAAACAAACAAGGGATACCACGCATGCACGCACTGTTTAGATGACACCCATAGTATATACCTGGAAAACTGCAGGAAGAATGTGTACCTTGGGAATCATCGATTTCTTTCGACCAACCATCAATGTCGAAGAAAGGCAAGCATTTCAAAGGCGAGGCCGATCATCGGAAGAAGCCCGCCATGTGTACCGGTGCTCACGTACTTGTTATGGTCAATGATTTACAGGTAATCTTTGGAAAGGGTCCCGGCGGACTATCTGTTCCGAATGACGCTGAGGGACGCGCACCCATGTGGAAGAATAAATCTATATTTTGGGACCTAACCTACTAGAAAGACCTAGAGGTCCGCTCTTCAATCGACGTGATGCATGTGACGAAGAACCTTTGCGTGAACTTGCTAGGCTTCTTGGGCGTGTATGGGAAGACAAAAGATACACCGGAGGCACGGGAGAACCTGCAACGTTTGCACAAAAAAGACGGCCTACCTCCAAAGCAGTATGAAGGTCCGGCCAGCTACGCTCTTACGAAAGAAGAGAAGGAAATCTTCTTTGCATGCCTGCTCAGTATGAATGTCCCGCCTGGCTTCTCGTCGAATATAAAGGGAATAATAAATATGGCAGAGGAAAAGTTCCAGAACATAAAGTCTCATGACTGCCACGTGATTATGACACAACTGCTTTCGGTTGCACTGAGGGGGCTTCTACTAGAAAACGTCCGATTAGCCATTGTGAAACTATGTGCATTCCTCGATGCAATCTCTCAGAAGGCAATCGATCCAGAAAGCATACCAAGGCTAAGGAGTGATGTGGCACAATGTCTTGTTAGTTTCGAGCTGGTGTTCCCACCATCCTTCTTCAATATCATGACGCACGTCCTAGTTCATCTAGTCGATGAGATTGTCATTCTGGGCCACGTATTTCAACACAATATTTTCCCCTTTGAGAGGTTCAAGGGAGTCCTAAAGAAATATGCCCGTAACCGTGCTAGGCTAGAAGGAAGCATCTCCATGGGCCATAAAATAGAGGATGTCATTGGATTTTGTGTTGACTTCATTCTAGGCCTTAAGAAGATTGGTCTCCCTAAATCGTGGTATAAGGGGAGACTGACTGGAAAAGGCACGCTTGGAGGGGAGTCAATGATACGTCCAAAACGTATCTATAATTTCTGCTTGCTCCATGCCACTTTTGGGTGATATTGCTATGATATTCATACACTTCCATACACTTTTGATCATATTTGGACTAACTTACTAATCCAGTGCACCCCAGTGCCAGTTTCTGTTTTCGACTGTTTTTGTATTTCAGGTTTTCACGTTTCGAGAACTGCCCAGAAAAATCCAGAAAAATTATATAAAAAATCAGCGATCCGGAAACAACACTG
>LR738716.1:5149622-5182856 GCA_902687465.1 Secale cereale
CACAAGGGGGAAAACAACGGTGCTTGTGCCCGTGGGTGCAAGGATTGTTTACTTTACGCAAAGTTCTTTTAATGCAGTTGTCTGTTGCATTGAGTTTACACTATGGGTGGGACTCGCAACTTAATACCAGCGAGATGTTCTGGATAGATATCTCAAGGTGGATGATTAGTAGTAGATATTGATGGATTTCGGTCTACTTACTTTGGCGTACCGCCCATGCTTTGAACCTCAACCTTTCTTGCAATGTAATCAGCATTGGTTTGCGTTCGTGGTCCTGTCAATTGCCCAGCTGTAATTTGTTTACCTCACATAGCTGTTTTATCGTCTTTTGGGAGAGAGACATCACTAGTGAACATCATGAGACTCCGGTCCATATTACCATTATTGATCACATCCACTATTTACTTTTCGCTATTTTACTTACTATTGCAAAACACTATCTATCACTACTATCATATTGCTTTTAACCCTTTGTGAACTACAAGGCCGGAGAGATTGCCAACCTCTCTGTACTCGTTGAGAGCAAAGTTATTTGTATCTGTGTGCAGGTCCACGTTGATTGCTAATTGCGCCGTTAGCAATTGACACCTACTTGTTGAACCTAGGAGTCTCTAGGGATTCGATCCTTGGCATCTTTGCTAGGGGAAAACACTTCTACTTACTGCATCTTACACCTTCCACTTGGGGTAACCAACGAGGGGTTCGAGGCCCATCAAGGAGTATTTTCTGGCGCCGTTGCCGGGGACTCCACTCTTCAGGATAGGGGAGTTGCATGCTATCTTTTACCTTTGCTTTTTAGTCTTGTTAGTTTACCTTTTATTTTTGCTTTAGTTCTTTTTATCGAAAATCACAAAAATAGTTATCTTGCTTGCTTGCTACTATGGGTTCCACCGAGAACACCAAGTTGTGTGACTTCACTAGTCACAACAACGATGACTTTATCAGCACACCTATCACTACACCTGCCACTTCAGCACCTTCATATGAAATTAAACCTGCTTTACTGAACTTAGTTATGAAAGATCAATTCTCCGGTGCTGGAGATGATGCTGCTTTACACTTGAACAACTTTGTAGAACTTTGTGATATGCAAAAGTACCAAGAAATAGATGGTAATATTGTTAAGCTTAAGCTTTTTCCTTTCTCTTTGAGAGGAGGAGCTAAAATTTGGTTTCAGTCTTTGCTTAGAAATAGCATAGATTCATGGGACAAGTGCAAAGATGCTTTTATCGGAAAATACTATCCACCTGCTAAAATTATCCAACTTAGAAGTAACATCATGAATTTTAAACAATTGGATAATGAACACGTTGCCCAAGCTTGGGAACGTATGAAGTCTCTTATCAAGAACTGCCCTACTCACGGTTTGACTACTTGGATGGTTATCCAAACTTTTTATGCAGGCTTGAACTTTACCTCGCGGAACTTGTTAGACTCGGCCGCGGGAGGAACTTTTATGTCAACTACACTTGGTGCTGCCACAAAGCTTCTCGATGAGATGATGACCAACTATTCCCAATGGCACACCGAACGCGCTCCAACAGGTAGGAAGGTAAACTCTGTCGAGGAGATTTCCTCCCTCAATGAAAAAGTTGACTTGATCATGTGTCTACTTTCGAAGCAATCTACTATTGATCCTCGTGATGTTCCTTTAAATTCTTTGATTGCTCAAGAACAAGTAGATGTGAACTTTATCTCTAGAAACAATTTTAACAACAATGCTTATAGGAGTAACTTTGGTAACAATCCTAGACCGTTCTCCTCTAACTCTTATGGGAACAACAATGCTTATCCTAGTACCAAGAACTCCAATACTGAACTAGAGACCATGTTTAGAGATTTCATCACTACCCAAAAAGCCTTTAATAAGAATGTAGAAGAGAAACTACATAAACTAGATGATCTTTCTTTTAAGGTAGATCACTTAGCCAATGAGGTAAAATTGCTAAAAATTGAAACTTCTCCTCTTAAGGAGAGGGAAGTCATCCCTATTAATGCTACTCAAGTACAAATTAATGAAAATATTAGGATGATGGCTAAGCTAAAAGAAAGATGGGCTAGAGAAAGGGAGGAAGAGGAAAGAACTAAGAGCCTTCCTACCCACCACACTGTTGCTACTATCCAAGTTATTGAGGATGTTCACACTCTTAGCACCATATGTACTCCTGGTCCCAATGGATCTATTAATGGTGATGCTATAGAAACTACCAAACAGGTGAACCTTAAGGACACCACTACTACTTTACTTGATGCTCGTGACCTTGATTTTGATAATTGCACTCTTACAGAAGTTATTGATTTCCTTCACAAGATGTCTAGAGATCCCCGCACTAGCACGCTTAACCTTGCCTTCACAGAGCATATCACTAATGCTCTCATCAAAGCTAGGGAGGAGAAACTTAGAGTAGAAGCCTCCATACCTAGAAAGCTAGAAGATGGTTGGGATCCTATGATAAAAATTTATTTGAATGACTTCTCTTGTTATGCATTATGTGATGTTGGTGCTAGTACCTCTGTTATGCCCAAAAGAATATATGATATGCTTAAATTGAAACCTTATGATTCTTGTTCTTTTGGTGTTCGTCTCGTTGATTCTTCCATAAAGAAACCTTTGGGGAGGATCGATGATGTTCTTATTGTTGTCAATGATAATTATGTGCCCGTTGATTTCACTATTATGGATATTGAATGTGATCCTTCATGTCCAATTATTTTGGGACGTCCCTTTTTGTGCACCGTTGGTGCTGTCATTGACATGAAAGAGGGTAATATAAAATTTCAGTTTCCTCTCAAGAAAGGGATGGAACACTTCCCTCGTAAGAAGGTCAAGTTACCTTTTGAGTCCGTTGTACGGGCTAGCTATTCTTTTACTCTTGATAAAACTTGATCTATGCATTATGCCTAGCTTAAAGGCATAAAAGAAAGCGCTTTTGGGAGGCAGCCCACATGAATAAATTTTTTGCTTTTGTTGTGTCTTGATGTTGTTTACTGCTGTAGCATCATCATTGTATCTTTGCTTTTCATATTGTGCCAAGTATAGCCTCTGATTGCTAGAAAGTTCAAAAGTTGTGAGGTGCTGTCCAGGAAACAGATTCTGTCCTTGGATAGAAAAATTCGTATAAAATCACCAGATCATCTTTTTGGTCTGAATTTTTTCGACATCGTTCTCTATATAATTGTCTTTCGTGCGTCAGTTCTGAGTTTTTTGATTTGAGTTGCAGAAGTATCCCGAACAGGTCAATTACTGCCTGCTGTTCTGTTTTTCACAGATTCTGTCCTGTTTTGCCTTACCTTCACTTTGCAAATTAAGAACTTGCTTTTTCTTGGCAAAAACCTTTTAGCAATCTTGAGAAACAGTAGAACTTCAAGAATATCCTTATTTCCAGCAAGGTATAATTATTTTATTAAGGGTACTAACCTCGCTAATCAGATTATGATGAGTTGTGTATGAAGGGAGTTTTCAAGTGTGCGAGGGAAGATGATAAAAAGATTTAGGAGTGTCAAGCGCTCAAGCTTGGGGATGCCCCCATGCACCCCCAAGAAATATTCAAGGAGACTCAAGCGTCTAAGCTTGGGGATGCCCCCCGTGCATCCCCTTCTCCATCAACATTATCAGTTCGTCTTTCGTTTCGCTATATTTTTATTACTTCATATGTTATGTGCTATGCTTGGAGCGTCTTGCTTTTAGTTTTCTTTTTTAGTTTTTCATAACAAGTAGGAACTCAGCATTCCTTTATGTGGGAGAGAAACACGCTCCACCTCTACCTAGAACATTACATAGAATTTTCATGTCTATCTATGCTGTGTGTGTTCTTTATCTTTTAATAGCTACTATCGTGCTCTGCTCTTCGTATTCATGCTTATCCTTTCAAGAGCTTTTATTTAGTTTGTTGCTTGAATTCTCTTTAATTACCATGCTCACCTTATTAAGAGAGTTTGCTTCTGTTGCATGGGTTAATGTGTCTATGATAAAGATGCTACTTTCATGATGGTGCTTAGTAGTTCAGGTTTTCTTTTGGTTAATCTCAAATAGCTGGGGGGTTCCCAATGTGTTATTGGAATACCAACTTGGTTTGTTTGCCTATAATGTGGTATGGTTTAGTAATATCTTCCTTCGAGAATTTATTTTGATTGACTTGGCGTATGCTCACGCATATTCAAAGACTGTAAAGAAAGTCTGTCAAGCCTTGATGATCTTTTGTTTCTAAGTAGCGATATAACTACCATGCCTGATTCAATATTGCTTTGTCGCTCTGCATGATTATGACCGTCATTGCTCTCTTAGTTGGTCGCTCCCAGTCTTTTGCTAACCTCCACCTACACTAAGCAAACTAACCATGCAATACATAGCTCATGGGAAAGTAGCCTAAAAACTATTGTGGTAAAGAATATGTTGCCTATGTATCTTATTTCTTATGAGTTGCTTGCTGAGCGGTAACCATGTTTCTGGGGACGCCATCAACTGTCACACTTTTTTTGAATATCATGTGAGTTGCTATGCATGTTCGTCTTGTCTGAAGTAAGGGTGATTTACCGTGGGTTGAATTAATATGCATATTGTTAGAGAAGAGCATTGGGCCGCCAACCAAAGCCATGCATCATGGTGGAAGTTTTAGCTTGGACCTTAATCCTCAATCTCTCATGAGAATATGCTTATGCATTAAAGAGGAGTCCATCATCTATTTTCTATGTTGTCCCGGTATGGATGTCCTCAAGTTGAGATCTATCAAAAACGAGAAATCAAATGCGATCTATCTCCTTGGACCTTTGTACAGGTGGCATAGAGGTACCCCTTTGTGACACTTGGTAAAAACATATGCAATGCAATGATAACCCATGGGGATCCGAGCTAATTAGGACAAGGAGCGAGCACTATTGGTATTCGATGCATGAGGCTTGCAACTTATAAGATGTTTTATACATGACACATATGAAGTACTACTACCGTTGACACAATTGCTTCCATGTTTTCATAATAAAAAGCTCTAGCACTTAACCTTTCTTTTACCTTTATATTGAAGCACCAACTACTGAGAGCATGATTGTCATTCTGAGTGTAATGTGCATTGTTCCAAAGTAGCATTGTCTTTTGCATGATTGTGATATCGTTTATTCTGAAATGATTGTATCTAGTCATCACTTAAACCTTGAAGGTGCCCTTGCATTTATGTTTTGCATCACTAAAGGGGGCAAGCTAGATATCACTTGATCATATTTGCACATCATGTTCATTGCAAATCTTTTTGATGTTTCAGTTTCATGTTGTAAAACTTTCAGTCATTTGTGAGTTTCTCTTGAGACAACTTAATTACTTTAGAATCATTGTCTCAGTAAGCTTTTGTCATATGACTATGAGAAAGTCCTATATGGTTAATAGCATGTCACGCAGAAATTATTCTTGTTATCATTTACCTACTTGAGGACGAGCAGGAATTAAGCTTGGGGATGTTGATACGTCCAAAACGTATCTATAATTTCTGCTTGCTCCATGCCACTTTTGGGTGATATTGCTATGATATTCATACACTTCCATACACTTTTGATCATATTTGGACTAACTTACTAATCCATTGCACCCCAGTGCCAGTTTCTGTTTTCGGCTGTTTTTGTATTTCAGGTTTTCATGTTTCGAGAACTGCCCAGAAAAATTATATAAAAAATCAGCGATCCGGAAACAACACTGCCTCCGAAGGGCAGCCTGGGGGGGGGGGCCACAGGGGCTCCAGGTGCCCTGTGGGCGCCCCCCCTGGGCCGCGCCGGGAGGGCGCCCGGGCCCCCCGAGGCTCCCCCGGTGCCCTACTTTGGCATATATTTAAAGGGTCCTCCGTAACCCTCAGAACGAGACTTCTTTTCGCGATCCCATCTCTGTTCCGCCGCCGCCGCCGCTTCCAAGATCGGGAGCACCAGGAGAACTCTTCCCGGCACCCTGCCGGAGGGGAGGATCACCACCGGGAGCTTCTCCACCACCATGGACGCCTCCCGGATGACTCGTGAGTAGTCTCCCTTGGACCATGAGTCCATGACCAGTAGCTATGTGATGTTCTCCTCCCGTTCTTGTGCTTCACTAATTAGTCCTCGTGAGCTGCCCTACATGATCGAGGCACCTATGTAATCCTTATGCTGTTGCTATGTTGAGTTTGCTGGGATCCGATGGATTATGAGATTATGTTCAGATTGATCTTGAGTAATATATTTGATTCACCTCTTTTATATTTTAGTTCATAAGTAATTCTTGCATGTTCTCCGTTGTTATTTATTGCTTTGGCCAAGTAGTAGGTAGTGACTCCAAGAGGGAACGTCATGCTCGATTGTGGGTTCATGCCCCTCGATGACTAGCTTGAGTGACAGAAACATGAGTCTAGGGGATGTGCTGTTGCCACAAGGGGGAAAACAACGGTGCTTGTGCCCGCGGGTGCAAGGATTGTTTACTTTACGCAAAGTTCTTTTAATGCAGTTGTCTGTTGCATTGAGTTTACACTATGGGTGGGACTCGCAACTTAATACCAGCGAGATGTTCTGGATAGATATCTCAAGGTGGATGATTAGTGAGTAGTCTCCCTTGGACCATGAGTCCATGACCAGTAGCTATGTGATGTTCTCCTCCCGTTCTTGTGCTTCACTAATTAGTCCTCGTGAGCTGCCCTACATGATCGAGGCACCTATGTAATCCTTATGCTGTTGCTATGTTGAGTTTGCTGGGATCCGATGGATTATGAGATTATGTTCAGATTGATCTTGAGTAATATATTTGATTCACCTTTTTTATATTTTAGTTCATAAGTAATTCTTGCATGTTCTCCGTTGTTATTTATTGCTTTGGCCGAGTAATAGGTAGTGACTCCAAGAGGGAACGTTATGCTCGATTGTGGGTTCATGCCCCTCGATGACTAGCTTGAGTGACAGAAACATGAGTCTAGGGGATGTGCTGTTGCCACAAGGGGGAAAACAACGGTGCTTGTGCCCGCGGGTGCAAGGATTGTTTACTTTACGCAAAGTTCTTTTAATGCAGTTGTCTGTTGCATTGAGTTTACACTATGGGTGGGACTCGCAACTTAATACCAGCGAGATGTTCTGGATAGATATCTCAAGGTGGATGATTAGTAGTAGATATTGATGGATTTCGGTCTACTTACTTTGGCGTACCGCCCATGCTTTAAACCTCAACCTTTCTTGCAATGTAATCAGCATTGGTTTGCGTTCGTGGTCCTGTCAATTGCCCAGCTGTAATTTGTTTACCTCACATAGCTGTTTTATCGTCTTTTGGGAGAGAGACATCACTAGTGAACATCATGAGACTCTGGTCCATATTACCATTATTGATCACATCCACTATTTACTTTTCGCTATTTTACTTACTATTGCAAAACACTATCTATCACTACTATCATATTGCTTTTAACCCTTTGTGAACTACAAGGCCGGAGAGATTGACAACCTCTCTGTACTCGTTGGGAGCAAAGTTATTTGTATCTGTGTGCAGGTCCACGTTGATTGCTAATTGCGCCGTTAGCAATTGACACCTACTTGTTGAACCTAGGAGTCTCTGGGGATTCGATCCTTGGCATCTTTGCTAGGGGAAAACACTTCTACTTACTGCATCTTACACCTTCCACTTGGGGTAACCAACGAGGGGTTCGAGGCCCATCAGTCAATGATATGCAGGGACGGACATTCTTGGTCTGAAGCACACTACACAGTTCTATAGAGCTCTACCCCGGTGACCCCGTATGTCGATGAACACAAGAACAGTCTGCGCTACAAACACCCAAAGAAGTGTGATGACTGGATTACATGTGAACACATCAAGACTTTTGGCAGTTGGTTGGAAACACGTCTCAGAGGTGACACCACTGTTTGTGATGAGCTGTACTTGTTTTCTAGGGGACCATCTTCGACTGTATTGACTTACAAAGGATACGAGATAAATGGGAATACATTTTACACGATCGCCCAATATCAAAAGAGCACCAACCAAAACAGCGGGGTCCGCTTTGATGCAGCAACCAAGAAGGGAAAGGACACATATTATGGTTACAAAGTGGATGATACGTCTCCAACGTATATATAATTTTTGATTGTTCCATGCTATTAGATTATCCTTCTAGGATGTCTTATGGGCTTTTATATACACTTTTATATGATTTTTGGGACTAACCTATTAACCTAGAGCCCAGTGCCAGTTTTTGTTTTTTTCTTTGTTTTTGAGTTTTACAGAAAAGGAATATCAAATGGAGTCCAATTGATGTGCCAATTTTTGATGATTTTTTCTGGACCAAAAGAAGCCCCCGAAGTAAAAGAGTTGGGCCAGGAGAGCCACGGGCTGCCCACGAGGGTGGGGGCGCGCCCTGGGCAGGTGGAGAGGCCCCCCTATCTCGTGGACAGCGCGGAGACCCCCCTGACATGCGACCTACGCCAAAAATTCCTATAAATACTGAAACCTTCGGAAAATAACCTAGATCGGGAGTTCCACCGCCGAAAGCCTCTGTAGCCACCGAAAACCAATCTACACCCGTTCTGGCTCCCTGCCGGAGGGGGGAATCCCTCTCCGGTGGCTATCTTCATCATCCCTGCGCTCTGCATGACGATGAGGGAGTAGTCCACCCTCGGGGCTGAGGGTATGTACCAGTAGCTATGTGTTTGATCCCTCTCTCTCGTGTTCTTGAGATGGCACGATCTTGATGTATCGCGAGCTTTGCTATTATAGTTGGATCTTATGATGCTTCTCCCCCTCTACTCTCTTGTAATGGATTGAGTTTTCCCTTTGAAATTATCTTATCGGATTGAGTCTTTAAGGATTTGAGAACACTTGATGTATGTCTTGCACGTGTTTATCTGTGGTGACAATCGGATATCATGTGATCTACTTGATGTATGTTTTGGTGATCAACTTGCGGGTTCCGTGACCTTGGGAATCTATGCATAGGGGTTGGCACACGTTTTCGTCTTGACTTTCCGGTAGAAACTTTGGGGCACTCTTTGAAGTTCTATTTGGTGGTTGAATAGATGTTTTTGAGATTGTGTGATGCATATTGTATAATCAAACCCACGGATACTTGAGGTGACATTGGAGTATCTAGGTGACATTAGGGTTTTGATTGATTTGTGTCTTAAGATGCTATTCTAGTATGAACTCTATGATAGACTGAACGTTACTACAGACTCTTGAGTAGATCGATCAGAAAGAATAACTTTGAGGTGGTTTCGTACCCTACTGATACGTCCCAAACGTATCTATAATTTCTGCTTGCTCCATGCATGTTTTGGGTGATATTGCTATGCTTTTGATACACTTTGATACACTTTTGATCATATTTGGACTAACCTATTAACTCAGTGCACCCCAGTGCCAGTTTCTGTTTTCTGCTGTTTTTGTATTTCAGGTTTTCCCATTACTTAAATTGCCAGAAAAATTCCGGGAAAAATATATAAAAAATCAGCACTCCAGAAGCTTCCATGTGCTAGAAGTGGGGCCATAGGGGGGCCAGAGGGGCCCCACGCGCCCTGATGGCGCGGACCCACCCCTGGCCGCGCCGGGGGGGCGCCTAGGGGGCTCCGACATCCTCTGGTGCCCTACTTGGCCTCCTATTTATTCTCCCGTCACGAAAACCCTGATGCCAGAACCCTTTTCTCCAGAAGCAATTCCGATCTCCGCCGCCATCGCCACCAAGTTTCGGGGGACCAGAATTCCTATGCCGGCATCCTGCCGGGACAGGGAAGTGCCCCCGGATTCATCTCCATCGACGTTGCTTCCTCCCTCCATGATGCGGGAGTAGTTCCTCCTCGGGGCTGAGGTTTCTACCAGTAGCTATGTGGTCAATTCTCTCTCCCATGATGTGATCTTCGTTGTGATCATAGGCTATGTTAATCTAGGGTGATCCCATGATATTTCCCCTTCCTCTATGTATTGAATTGATGTACTCACTTGTCTTTATCTAGTATAATCCCCGAGACCAAGGTGATAGCGGTCTATTGGACATGGATTAGAAGAATATTTTGATGAGTGATTTCCTCTTTTGTGTGTTGATTGAAGATTGAGAGTCTCTTGGCGCTTGTCTTTGACTATCCTGGAGATATGTTGTGGTGATTGTGGTACTCTCTTTGGATGGCCGCGGTGACATTGGGAAATCCATAGATTGAGAACTACGAACTTTGAGGTGTGCTTTTGTAGCCCTACATAATTCTCGTCCTCTCTTGACCACAAAGGAATGACCTCCGAGTGCGTCTCCATTGCATGTTTTATGGGAAATATCATGTGATTAGACTATGTTAATGTTGTTGGGAGTTGCCACTAGTGAAAGTATGAAGCCTAGGCCTTGTTTCCACCATTGCAATACCATTTGTGCTCACGTTTACCACTTGTTTGCTTGCTGCACTTTTTATTACAGATTTATATTACTTTGCTTTGCCACTCCTATCATCCATATTTTACCATCTCTTCGCCGAACTAGTGCACCTATACAACTCCTAGTTGTATTAGGTGTGTTGGGGACACAAGAGACTTCTTGTATCTTAGTTGCAGGGTTGCTTGAGAGAGACCATCTTCAACCTCTATTTCCCTGAGTTCGATAAACCTTAGGTCATCCACTTGAGGGAAATTGCTGCTGTCCTACAAACCTCTGCGCTTGGAGGCCCAACATAGTCTACAAGAATAGAAGCGTGTGTAGACATCAAGCTATTTCTGGCGCCGTTGCCGGGGAAGTAAGTGTTTGAAGGTATATCTTTAGATCTTGCAATTAAATCTTTTCGTTTCTTGTTTTTAGTTTCACTAGTTATGTTTATGGAAAACCGCACTCTTAGTTCGCTGCTTGGGGAAGGCCGCTTTACCACACCCGTGGTAGAGAAGTTTCCTCCACCTACTGAATGTATCCCGTTCCAAATACCACTTGGGATAATTGAAATAATTAGGAATGATTGTTATGATGGGACAGTCAATCCTAGTATTCATTTGTTGAAACTTACAGAACTTTGTGAGTTGTTTAAGATTTCAGGTTTGACAAGAGATGGAGTCATGAGGAAATTATTTGCCTTGTCACTGAAAGGAAAAGCATTGGAATGGTATAGGCTACTAGATGCCTCTCACCTGCTGGATTGGGAAGAGATCCAGTCTCTCTTTTACACCAAGTTTTATCCTCTTCATGAAGTCCATGAGAATAGGAATTATGTTTATAATTTCTATCCTCATGACGGAGAGAGCATAGCTCAAGCTTGGGGGAGACTGAAAATGTTAATACTAAAATGTCCTAACCATGGGCTCCCCAAAGATATGACTATTACTAATTTCTATGCGAGGCTCTCTCGACAGGATAAAGATTTGCTCGATGCTTCCTCTATGGGTTCTTTCACAAACGAAAAGATTGATGCTAATTGGGAACTCCTAGAAAGAATTCAACGCAACACTGAAGATTGGGAGATCGACAAAGGTAAAGAGTCAGGTATAATTTATGAGTATGATTGCATTAAGTCCTTTGTTGAAACTACAAGTTTTAATAAGTTTAGTGCTAATTTTGGGCTTGATTCTCAACTCCTTGTTGATTTCCTCAAATCTTTTGCTTCACATCTTAATATGCCTAAGGAGGATTGGATCAAGCATCATGAACCTTTTAAAGAGATTTGCAAATAAAATGAAATTGTTCATGATGATTGCAACATGCATGATCCAATTCCTAAAAATGAAGTTTTATATAAGCATGTTAATTTTTGTGGAGTGGATAGACCTTGTGAAAGGCCTATGATTGAAGAAGAGAAGTATTGTAAGCAACATAAGCATGAAAGAACAATCACTTGGGTCAAAGATTTAAAGAAAATTGCTAGAGAATTGTGTGACCTTTATCCTTTTACTTGTGAACTTTGCTGTATAGAGGGTCACTTTAATTTTCAATGCATGCACTTTCAAAACATAACTGTTAACCAGTTGTGTGATAACATGATCACCCCTGATCTTTATGATGAGCTTATGTTATTTTTGATGTGTGAAGAGTTATCAGAAAAGACTTCTTGGCTAGATGTTAATGCCATAGGAATAAAAAACACTTTGCAAAATTGCCATCTCTATTGTGTTGTTAATTGCCATAAAAATGATTACATAAGTAAGATTAGAAAGGAGGGAACTTTACCAAAGTATAAAAATGTCTCTTATATTTCTGCTAATAAAAAGGAGAGTTTCTCACAAGTTTCCCCTATTGTTTCTAATGATAAACCAGGATATGTGGAGAAGCTTCATCTCCAACCACTCCCTCCTAAGGTGAAGAAGAAGAAAAAGAAGAGGAGGAGGAAGAGGAGCAAGAAGGAAGAAGAATGGGTATCAACCTGGCCTGAGCATATTCCTCCCATCAACTTTTATCCTAACGGTTGTAAGTTTAAAGAAGAAGGTGAAGTTTATTGCCTTAATTATCATCTTGATGATACGTCCGTAGGTACTATTGAAGATGATTTTGATTATGATATGCATGCTACTTATTGTGATTGGGAAAATGATGATAATGCTACTTATGATCTTGAAAATCTTTTTGGTACCAACTCTGAAAGTGATGATATGGAAAGCTCTAAGCTTGGGGATGATAGGATTGCAAATCCTTTACCCACTAGTGATGTGATAATTGATAATTCTTTTGCTAGTAAGAATAAAGACAACATGTTTACAAATATAGTTGCTAGCAATGATAATGCTCTTCTCTACTATGATGATGTTATAACTCCAATCTATAGTGATTATAAAGGTACCTATGACATAAGGAGAAATTATCCTTATGAAACTTGTCATAATCATGGAGGGAATTACTCCCTTGTTGAACACCATCTTCCTAATACACAATTAATCTATAGTGTTCAAGTTGTTTATGATAGTCCTACTCCCACTATTACCAATGAGAAAGATTATGCTTATGTGGAGAGTAAGAGTACCTTTTTGCATGTGGATCATGGTAACAATGCTTTATGTGATGCTTATATTGTTGAGCTTATTCGTGATCCCACTGAAAATTATTATGAGAAGGGAACATATGCTTATAGATATTTCAATAATATCAAGTTCCCTCTCTTTATGTTGAAGGTTTTGAAGCTGCACTTGTTTTGTCTTCCTATGCTTATTGCTTTGTGCTTCAATGAATTATTCTATTGCAATATTCCTATGCATAGGAAGCATGTTAGGCTTAAATGTGTTTGGTATTTGCTTCTTGATGCTCTCTTTTGTTCTTCAACTCTTATTCCTACGAGAGCATCATTAAAGTCTTAAGCCTATCTTTATGGCTATAAAGAAAGAGCTCTAGGGAGACAACCCTTGTTATCTTTGCTTTCAGTTTGTTCTTTCAGTTTTTAGTGGTCTTGATGTTTGTTACTACTGTAGCAACATCATTGTATCTTTATTTTTCAGCTTTGTGCCAATTTTAGCCTCTGATTGCAAGAAAGTTCAAAAGTTGTGACATGCTGTCCAGAAAACAGATTCTGTCCTTGGAAAGAAAAATTCGAATAAAATCACCAGCTCATCTTTTTGATCTGAATTTTTTTGACAGCATGCTCTATACAATTGGCTTTCGAGCGTCCGTTCTGAGTTTTCTGACTTGAGTTGCAGAAGTACCCAAAAAAAATTATTTACTACCTGCTGGTCTGTTTTTCACAGATTCTGCCCTGTTTTGCCTTTTCTTTGTTTTGCAGACCTTAAGCTTGCCTTTTCTTTGCAAAAACTTTTTGGCGATTGTCAGGGGAAACTGTCTTCCCACGAGCACCTATGGGACCGGAGCCCCTTCTACGTTGCGGTAAGGGAGCGGAGGGAGCACGGAGAGCAGATCGAGGGGCACACGCGGGCAGTTTACCCAGGTTCGGGCCGCGATGACGCGTACAACCCTACTCCTGCTTTGGTTGTATTTAGTTCTTGGGCTCGGGAGCTTGAAGATCTACAGTACCAGCTGCACCGAGCAAACGAGTGAACGAGTGTCTGGGATCGAACCCCCTCTACGTTGTGCATGGGCCTCCTTTTATAGCTCAAAGGGGTCACCGACAGGTGTCAACGTAGAGGAGGGTAAAACTGTAAAATAGGTGGTAGTTGCAACAGTGCATGAACAGTGGTCTTCACCTAACCTTGACGGTGGGGGACAAAGGCATTGAATGCCCGTCGCCGTCGCCCCAAAAAGTGTCCGTCCATGCGTCTCCGTTCGCCACGGCGATATCCTCGTCACCGCGGCTTGCCACCGTGTACCCCAGGCTGCACGGCCATCTGCCACGTGCCCTTGGAAGGCCCCCAGGGCAACGCGTGGCCAGATGAGCTGGAGGGCAGGCACACAGCATAGGCTTCCCCGGCAAGCACCTTGCCGGGGCTGCAACCTTGCCGGGCCCGGAAGCTTGTCGCTCTCCGGATCCTGCCGGGGCGCATGATGCGCCGCGGTATTCCTTCTTAAGATGCCGTTCTTTTGGTCTTCCTGGCAAGCTCCTCTTGCCAGGGTCTTGTGCTGGAACGATAACTTTGAGCCTGGTGCGGCCTTCCCGGCAAGCTCCTCTTGCCGGGGTCTTGTCTCTTAACTTGAATACTTTGTTCTTGAATGGCTTCATAGGGACCAGAGCGAGTCTTGGCGAGCGCGTGGTAAGCCCTGCCACGGGAAGCTGCTACTGCCCGTGCACAAGTTGGGGTACTAAGGTACCCCTACCTTAGTACACCGACAGGAGCCCCCGGGCCTGGGCCACACACGGTGCCGAGCGCTGTTGGGCCAGGCCCAAGACAGTGCACGGGCACACGCGGCCCACGGCAAGCCGTATCCCTCTCCGTATCCGTGGCATCCCTCCCTAACGGCATGCGTCGATTGCGGTGTCGTGGGAGAGATCGTGGCCTGTTCTTTAATGGGAAATGCGGAACGTCCCCCACTTCCCCCTTAAAAGCAGAGGAAGCAGGGGCAGTTTCCCCCCATCGCCTTCATTCTGTCTTGAATCTCCAGAAACCCCCGCCGCTCCCTGCTTCTGCCCTTCCTCCACCGTCTTCCCCACCCGCCGTGCCGCCGTCCTCCCTCGCCGCCCCCGCCATGGCCCCGAAGAGCGACTAGGCGAAGAGCGACAAGGCGAAAAGCGACAAGGCGAAGAAGGAGAAGTCCGAGCAGGCGGCGAAGCTGGCAGCCATGCGGAGAAAGAGGGTGGTCTTCCCGCCAAGGCTCGGCCCGAGGGAGCTGCGGGACAAGTACTACTTGTTCTGGGCGAGGGAGACGAAGGATCATCCCCGCACCCAAGTCCTCCCCGCCGTGGCTGTCGACATGTTTCCGGGAGGTTACTACTTCTTCGCTGCATTCTTCTATTGCGGTCTTTGCCCTCTGTTCTCGGAGTTCTTCTGCGATGTGATGAATACGTACGGCTTCCGTCTCTTAGATTTCACCCCAAATGCCGTTCTCACCTTGGCCGTTTTCGCACATCTGTGCGAAAACTACGTTGGGGTCCACCCAAATGTAGCTCTTTTCCGCCACTTCCTTCACGCCTAGAGTAGAGTCCGGATCCCCCCTCTCCGGCGGCATCTCTTGGATCTTCAGGCTGAACAAGAAGGAGGCGTACTTGAAGGGAGAGCTCCGCGGCAAGTGGGAGGAGTGGAGGGCAGATTGGTGTTGGATTCTGGAAAAGGAGCCCGAGCAGTTTACCTTGCCGCGCCAGACTGCCATAGTGCACGGCAAGGATTGGAGTGACTTGGCCCCGGAGGACGACAAGCTGCAGATCGCCCTAACTAGGATTCTTCGTCTCCGGGCTGCCAATCTGACTATGGGTGAAGTTGGAGCTGATTTCCTCCGCCGCCGCATTGCCCCTCTGCAGGAAAGGAAGAGGCCTGCTTGGGAGTTCGGCAACGCGGCAGACCGCATGAGGCTGCGCCCCGGGTTGAACTACAACTTCACCATCTTGGAGCTGAAGGGGATGGTCCGGGAGCTGTTCAAACACGACCCCAAGCACCCGGAGTGGTTCAAACCGTCGACCGGAGTAGTTCCCTTGTGCAACAATACTGCCCTCAGTGCCATCCGCGCGGCAATGCCTGAGTGCGACTCCCACGGGGTCGTCCCCACTTGGCTGGAGCCTTCAGCGGAGACCGTGCAAGCCTTCTTCGACAACTTGGTTGAAAAACCACGCAACGCCTATGAGAGGAAGGGGCTCACCCGGGAGACCACCGCGCGGGATGTGGCGTACATTGCCTCCAGGATGGAGGAGGCCGCCGCGGCAGCAGCGGCAGGCGAGTTTGGATACACTGTTGATGAAGCGGAGGCGGCGGACGCGGTGAGCCAGGCCGAGGAGGAGGAAATCCTCAAGCTACTGCAGATCACGCCCGAGGAGTTTGCCGGGGAGCCTACCGGGGAGCCTGCCGAGATTGGCGAGGCTGCCGGGCAGGGTACTGAGTCCAGCGGGCCTGCCGAGGAGGAGGAGGAGGAGGCCGAGTCCGGTGATTCTGATGAAGACTCCGGCGGATCCCTGAATCTTGACGACGACGCCTCCTCATCCTCGGAGAACTCTCCGCCACCACCAAGTCCAAGCCCTCCGCCGCAACCGAAGAAGCGCCTCCGCAAGGCCGCCGAGACGGCGAGGCTGCCGTCGCCCCAACAACGACCGCAGCGCCGGGCGACGCGCGCCACCACGACGAGCAAGGTCGTCAAGGAGGCGCCCCGTGCCCGAGCGACAAGCGGAGGGGGGTCTTCCCGGAGTGACTCCGGGGTACCTTCTGCTCCTCGGTCCTCAGCGACGACCGGTGCTGGGTCTTCACAGCCCGCAGCTCCGGAGCCCGCCAAGCGCCCGAGGGAGCCCTCTCCTCCAGCTCCTCGCGCTGGAGCACCCGAGGCGGGATTTGACTTCTCCGCTCTCAGCTCCGACGAAGAGGAGGAAGAGTAAGTACTTGCAATTTTCATTTCCTTTGATTTTGTCTTGATTTCTCTTGCTTGGTTCTGATCTTGTTTTGGCTTGCAGGACCTTGACCCAGCGGATGGCGAAGAGGGCCAAGATCCCTGTGGTCGATATCGAGGACGACGAGCCCGCCGCAGCGGCAGGAGACGCGCCAGCGGCAGACTTGCCGGATCAGCCTGCTGCTCCGAGGAGCAGCCCCCAGCGCAGCCCCCAGCGTAAGTCTGGTATCCATTCTTCTGCTTGACGGGCGCGCTTGAGGTTATTGTCCGTACTGATGTCTTGTTGTCTTGTGCAGAAGTGGAGCCGCAGCCGCAGGAGCACCAGGAGGTTGCCCCCGACAAGCCGCTTGTTCCACCCTCCCCGCCAAGGACGAGCTCCCCGGCAAGGGACGGTGCTCCGCCAAGGATGGGTACTCCGCCAAGGGTGAGTACCCCGCCAAGGGCGAGCACCCTGCCAAGGGTGGACTCCCCGCCGAGGGAGGGCACCGGAGGCCCTCCGCCGGCGAGGGCTTCTTCTACGCCGCCAAGGGATAACTCCCCGGCGAGGGACCCCGTCACCGAAGAGGCCCGCGGAGGTAAGCCCTTGTAGTTTCTTCTTCTTGAATTCTTCTTTTTGGATATTTGCTTGACAAATCTTCCTTTTCTTTTTCTTCTGTTGTCAGACCCGCCCGCTCCGGAGCCGATGGAGACGGAAACCATCGTCGAGGAGGAGGCGCGCGGCGAGACTGGCGATGGCACCGCCGCGGAAGGAACGGTCGGCGCCGACGAGCCAGCTGCCGAGGAGAATGCCCCAACCGTCGACGCCGCGGCTGGGGAAGGGACCGGCGACCATACCGCTGGCCCGGAGGCCGCGGGAGCGCCGGACGCTGCACCGGCCGCCGACCCTTCCACCTCAGCGGCTGGGTCGGGCGTTCATCTGGAGGCCGTCAACGGGGTGTTCATCCAAGTTCCGTGGGCGTCCTCATCAAGGGCACCCGCGGAGGGAGAGACATTCGACGGAGAAGTCCTCGCCTCCGCCGGATTGAAGGTTGTTGATGCGCCCGGAAGCAGCGACGAGCCCGAAGAGGAGCGGCTCCTTCGCCGGCTCCTGGCCTTGTACCGGGCCAGGCAGGCGAAGTTGGAGTCTCGGGAGGCTCTGGCTGCCAAGGCTGGTGCTGACCTGGAGAAGCGCGCCGCGGAGCTCCATGCCGCCAACCAGGCGGCCCTCCGAAACTTGGCGGAGGAGCGCGAAGAGCTTGCCGGGGCGCAGCAAGCATTCGTCCTCGAAAAGGCCGAGGTCGAGGAGCAGCAGCGTCTGGCCGCCGAAGAGCTGTCTCGGCGGGAAGGGGAGCTCAACCAGCGGAAGGTCGACCTCGACAGCCACGAGGACGACCTCACCGCTCGGGAGCAGGCTATTGGCGGGGCTCTGCAGGAGGCGAGGGATGCTGCCGCCGCCGCGGAGACCGCCAAGAGGGATCTAGAGGCCAGGGTGGCGCAGATGGAGTTGTTCTTGAAGGCGAGCGAAGACAGATTCACCGCGCTCAACGTGGAGCGGGAGAAGGACGCCCACACCAACTCGGAGCTGCAAATCCGCCTCTCCGAGAAGGGTAAAGAGCTCACCGACGCCAGGGACTCCATCGCCGATTTAGAGCTAAAGGTCTCCACCCTTACTGACTCGCTTGACGCTGCCCGGGACCGCGAGACGAAGATGAAGGACGATCTCCGCACTGAGAGGGCCCTGCTGGAAAGCACCGCCGTCTCGCAAAACCAATTCCAGCAGACGGTGGAGTGATGGACTGAGGACCTCGTCACCTCCGCCGCCAACATCGACATGGAGATGATGGCATTGAGGGCGGAGCATCTCGTGTACTCCCCTGACGAGAACCTCCCTCACAGCGCCAAACCGAGTCTGTTCTTCAAGGGAGTGGCGCCGGCGCTTGCGCGGCTGCGGGAGAAGATCCCCGTGCAGCTGGCCGACGAGGCGCGCCGGCTCTGCATGGGCACCATGGAGCGGGTGCTGTCGAAGATTGTCTACCGCAACCCCGGAATCAACTTCGTCAACGTCCTCCGCACCTTGCCGCCCGAGGCTGATCAGGAGGCGTTGAAGGCCCAAGTTGCCCACATTGTAGCCAAGGTGGGCAAGATCCAGAGGGTCGACGGGGACCGTAGGGATTAGGCTTCTTGCTTCCCTCGCCGCTGTTGATTGAGTCATAGGCAGTAGTTGATTAGAACAGTGGCAAGCTATGTCTGTAATATATACTTTTATTTTGGGTAATCAATGCAGTGTTATCTCCCTTGCTTTTGGTCCTTCACTTTGTATGTTTTTCACCTTACGCTTTTAGGGGAACTTGCCGGCAAGGGGCCCTTGCCGCGAGCGCTGAGTGCGGGACTCTTAGCAGCCTGCTAGCAAAGACTTTGTCGGCAAGTAACCTTGCCGCAGCTAGTCGCAGCACACTTAAATTGCTGAGCGAACTCGAAAATGAAGTAAGGGCGCGACACTTGTCGCAGCTCACTTAAGCCGTTGAGCGTGCTCGAAACAAGGTAAGGGTGCGGCCAGCCACGGGTAGGTTCCTCCGCGCACAGGTTTTCCATACAAAGTGTGGTTGTTCAAGGAAGATAACTAAAATTTGAAAATTTGAATGCTCAAGCTTTGGTGACTTAGCTTTCATTGGGTTGTTTACTTCCCGGCAAGACTTTTCTTTCTTGAACAACACTTGGTCCATACTTCTATCTCCTCCCCCCCCCCCGGCAAACTTGTGCGCGAGGAACACTCCTTCTATTTCAGAGAGAAAGACCAAAGAGAAGGAAATACAAGTACGGAGCCTTGCGGCTTGTTATTGCTTACCGGGAGTGTGTGCTACACAAAATGTCAGATGACTCATGCAAGTAAAAGGAAAAGCATGAAATGACAAATGGTGCGAAGCACAAAAGTTTTACTGATGCACGGGGTCTGCGCCCGGCTTTGTACAAAGGTTTACATGCGACAGTGGCAAGACTTGTACAAAAGGTGGTTGCCGGAGCGGATCGCGGCAACCGCGCCTTATGGGTGAAACTTGCGAAGATGCTCTATGTTCCAGGAGTTGCTCACCGGTAAGCCTTCTTCGGTCTCAAGGCGGACAGCGCCGGGCCTTGTGACTTGTCTCACCCGATAAGGGCCTTCCCACTTCGGCGTCAACTTGTTGGAGTTCTTGGCGGACTGAACGCGCCGAAGAACAAGGTCGCCTTCCTCGAGACTCCTGGCCTTGACCTTGCGGCTATGATAGCGATGCAAGGCTTGCTGGTATCGAGCAGCTCGTACAGCAGCCTGGAGACGTTCCTCCTCGAGGAGCAATGCATCATCTTGCCGCAGTTGCTCTTGCTCGAGCTCATCATAAGCGAGCACTCGAGGAGACCCGTATACGAGTTCCGTGGGGAGAACTGCCTCTGCTCCATAGACAAGAGCAAAGGGTGTCTGTCTAGTGGCTCGATTAGGTGTCGTCCTGATTGACCAAAGAGCCGCCGGCAACTCCTCTATCCAGTTTCTTCCACACCTGCGCAGCCTGTCAAAGGTTCTTGTCTTGAGCCCGCGCAGCACTTCAGCATTGGCCCTCTCTGCTTGACCATTGCTCCTTGGGTGAGCAACGCAAGCAAAGCAGACCTTGGCGCCAAGGTCTTGGACGTACTGCATGAAGGTGCGACTTGTGAACTGTGTGCCGTTGTCGGTTATGATCCTGTTAGGGATTCCGAAACGGCAAACAATTGACCTGAAGAACCTCACTGCTGACTGTGTTGTCACCTTTCTCACTGGCTCCACTTCTGGCCACTTTGTGAACTTGTCGATTGCGACGTACAAGTACTCAAAGCCCCCGACGGCGCGGGGAAAGGGGCCGAGGATATCGAGCCCCCAGACCGAGAAGGGCCAGGACAAAGGGATCGTCTGGAGAGCTTGAGCTGGCTGGTGAATCTGCTTCGCATGGAACTGGCACGCTTCACACTTGGTTACTTGTGCAGTTGCATCTTGTAGGGCTTCTGGCCAAAAGAAACCTTGCCGGAACGCCTTCCCGGCAAGTGCTCTCGCGCCAATGTGATGACCAGATATGCCTCCGTGTATCTCTGCCAACAGCTTCTGTCCATCTTCCCGGGAAATGCACTTCAGTCTGACACCATTGAGTCTTCTTCTGTACAGTTCATTTCCAACGAACTGGTACATACTTGACTGTCTGGTAATCCTTTCTATCTCTTCTGGTTCTTCTGGAAGTTCTCCAGTTTGAAGAAAACGGACGATTTGATGCGCCCATGCTGGAGCCTGAGGCTCGACAACAAGGACTAAAGGCATCAAGGCTGCTGCGGGAACCTCAGCTTCTACGACAAGAACCTGCGGCTCTGCCGGAGCTGAGGGTTCCCCGGCAAGCCTGCCGGGGCAAGGCTTGTCGGGAACGCCTGCTTCAACTGTACATACCCTTGGGTCCGCAGGAGCAGACTGTTCCTCAGCACTTTGGTTGCCGTTCTTGGGGACCTTGGCGGCGGCTTCGGGAAGATCCGCCGGCAAGTAGTCGCCGGAGACCAACTTCCTCTTCTTGTTCTGCCCAACTGACGGTGTAACGGATGGCTGAGTTAGCTTGAGCACGAAGATCCCTGGCTCCACAGGTAACTTCATTGCAGCACTCCACAGGTAACTTCATTGCAGCACACTTGGAGAGGCCATCTGCGACGTCATTCTAAGCTCTTGGAACGTGCTCCATCTGTAGGCCTTCAAAGTGTTCTTCAAGCTTCCTCACTTCATCGACATAAGCTTCCATCAGAGGGCTCTGGTAACTCTTGTTTACTTGTCGGACCACCAACTGTGAGTCTCCCCGGACAATTAGCTTTTTGATCCCAAGTTCGGCCGCAATTCTGAGACCGGCAAGCAGACCTTCATACTCGGCAGTATTGTTTGTCGCTTGCTCCTTGGGAAAGTGCATTTGAAGAACATACTTGAGGTGCTCTCCGGTGGGTGCTATAAGTAACACGCCAGCGCCGGCGCCTTGCAGCGAGAAGGCACCATCGAAGTACATTATCCACTCCTTGCTTGCTTCTTGGACGGGGAAGCTTGTCTCTGGGACTTCTTCATCTGGTGTTGGAGTCCATTCTGCTATGAATTCTGCCAAAGCTCTGCTCTGGATAGTTGAGGTACTCTCAAACTTGAGACCAAAGCTTGACAGTTCCAGTGCCCACTCGACGATCCTGCCTGTTGCTTCTGGATTCTGCAATATCCTCTTCAACGGAAAGCGAGTGACCACCATTATCTCGTGTGCTTGGAAGTAATGGCGCAGCTTTCTTGAGGCCATGAGGAGGCCGAAAAGCAACTTTTGCACCCCAGAGTATCTTGACCTATCCCCCTGCAGGAGGGAACTTACAAAATAAACTGGGCGCTGCACCATCTTCTTTCGCACTTCTCCTTGTTCCTGCGCAGACTTGTCCTTGTCGGGGTCAGAGCTTGTCGGGGAAGCTCCTTGCTTGTCGCTGGATGCGCTTGCCGGGGATGTGGGTTCCTCATCTGCCTCCCTCTCCGCTACTAACGCAGCACTAACCACTTGATTGGTTGCTGCTAAGTATAGCAGCAACTTCTCCTGTGGCCTAGGTGCGACAAGTATCGGAGTGGAGGACAGGTATCGTTTCAAGTCCTGCAGCGCTGCCTCCGCTTCCGGAGTCCATTTCATAGGACCTGCCTTTTTCAAGATTTTGAAGAAAGGCAAGGCGCGTTCTGCAGACTTTGAAATGAACCCGCTGAGGGCAGCCACACAACCAGCAAGTCTCCTTACGTCCTTGACGCGCTTTGGGGCTTCAATCTGCTCGATGGCTTTAATCTTGTCAGGATTGGCTTCAATCCCCCTCTGGGACACGAAGAACCCGAGAAGCTTGCCGGAGGGGACTCCGAAGACGCACTTCTCGGGGTTCAACTTGAGTTGTATCTTGCGCAGATTCTCAAAGGTTTCTTCCAAGTCTTGAATCAGGGTGTCCTTGCTCTTGCTCTTGACCACTATATCATCCATGTAGGCTTCTACATTCTTGTGTATCTGTGGCTCAAAAGCAGTGTGTATCACCCTTGCAAATGTTGAGCCTGCATTCTTCAATCCAAAGGGCATGCGTATGAAGCAATATGTGCCACATGGAGTAATGAATGCAGTCTTCTCCTCATCTTCCTCGGCCATGAATATCTAGTGGTAACTTGAGTATGCATCGAGAAATGAAAACAACTCACATCCAGCCGTGGAGTCCACAATCTGGTCGATGCGCGGCAAGGGAAATGGATCCTTGGGACAAGCTTTATTCACATCGATGAAGTCTATACAAAATCTCCACTTCCCATTAGCCATGCGCACGACAACTGGATTGGCCAGCCACGTGGGATGTAGTACACCTCTAACCAGGCATGCTGCTTCCAACTTCTTGATTTCTTCGGCGATGAATTCTTGGCGCTCCACGGCTTGCTTCCTGACCTTCTGCTTGACGGGCCGCGCATGAGGACAAACAACAAGCTTGTGCTCAATTACCTTCCTGGGAACGCCGGGGATGTCAGACGGTTGCCACGCAAACACGTCCACATTCGCCCGCAGGAAGGCAACGAGCGCGCTTTCCTATTTGGGGTCGAGTGTAGCACTGATGGTGAAGGTACCACCAGTGCCGTCCTCCTTGGCGGACACCCTCTTGGTTGCCGGTGGAGCTGCCATTCCTTTCTTGCACTTGCCGGTGGAGCTCGATGGTGCGTCCTCGACGGCAGCGCAGCACTCCGAAGAGGTGCGTTTGCCGGAGTGGGCCCCAGAGCTCTTGCCGGACTTGGTCTTGGTCTTCCCCCCGAGAGCTTCAGCGGCAAGTGTTCTGCTGTCTGCCGCGGCTGCTGCATCCCGGTAGATCTTGTCGGCACAAATAAGCGCATCCTTCTTGTCGCCGGGGACAGAGATGACGCTTATCGGCCCCGGCATCTTGAGCATGTTATATGCGTAGTGGGAAGCTGCCATGAATTTGGCGAGCGCAGGACGGCCGAGTATCCCATTGTATGGCAATGGGATATCGGCAACGTCGAACGTGATCCTCTCCGTCCTGAAGTTGAGCTCTCCACCAAAGGTCACTGGCAGCGTGATCTTCCCCTTCGGCTTGCTCCTTCTCGGGTTGATCCCTTGGAACGTCCCGGTTTCCTCGAGCTCGCTGTCGGGGATCTGCAGTTTCTTGATCACAGCGGAGGAGATCAAGTTGAGGCCGGCCCCGCCGTCAACCAACATCTTGGTGACCTTGAGGTTGCGGATAGTTGGTGAAACCAACATCGGCAAGCACCCGACCGCGGTGGTGCGGTCAGGGTGATCCTCAAGGTCGAAGATGATGGGCGTGCCGGACCATTTCAGGAGCCTGCGCGACTCGACGGGTGGCTCAGCTGCATTCACTTCCCGCACCCATTGCTTGAGTTGGCGGTGGGAAGTGTGCAGAAAGGCACCTCCATCGACGCACAGAACTTCTGTGGCCTTCTGGAACTCCTGCTCGCTGTTGTCTCCTTCATCCATATCCTCATCGTCGTCTTCGTCTTCATCCTTGTCGCAGCCCCGGGGAGGTCTGTCTCCTTGCCGCTGCTTGGCCTTGCCGCGGCGTCCTCCCCGGCCATTGAACGGCCGCTTCTTGCTTGGTTCTCCTCCGCCTCCTTGGGCCTTCTCCTTGTCGCGATGCTCGTATTCAGCCTTCTGCTGCTCTACGAGGTACTCTACCCTTTTGCAGTTTTGGAGGTCGTGGCCCTTGGTGCGGTGGATCTTGCAGTACTGCTTGTCGGAGCCGTCCTGCTTGTCGGCTGCCGCTACAGGGGCGGCCTCCTTGCCGGAGCCACCAGCATGTGTCTTCTTGGCGGGAGCCTCCTTGCCGGACTGCTCGACAACCAGTACCTCCTTGTTCTTCTTCTTCCTGTTATTCCGCCGCCGGCCCTTCCTTGCTGGGGCGGCATCCTCGCTGTCACTTCCTCCCGCGCCGGTATCCTCTCCGGGGAGTCTTCTCCCCTCTTCAGCACGTGCACATTTGTCAGCCAGAGCGTAAAGCTCGCTGACGTCCCGGATCTTGGTCATGGCCATCTTCTCCCTCATCCGGCGGTTACGCACGTTCTAGTGGAACGCGCTGATAACCGCGGCAGGGTGGACGTCGGGAATATTGTGCTGAACGCGGCTGAACCTTTGGATGTATTTGCGCAGGGACTCTCCCTCCTTCTGGGCAAGGATGTGGAGATCGCTCTCCTGGCCGTGGGGTTTGTGGCCACCTGTGAAGGCGCCAACAAACTGGTGGCACAAATCTGCCCATGAAGAGATGGAGTTCTCCGGCAAGTGCATAAGCCAAGACCTGACGTTTGGCTTAAGCACGAGCGGGAAGTAGTTGGCTAGGATCTTCTCGTCGCGCCCCCCGGCAGCCTGCACCGCAATGGTGTAGATGCTGAGGAACTCCGAGGGATGGGTCTTGCCGTCGTACTTTTTGGGTACGTCGGGCTTAAAATTCTTCATGCTGGGCCACTGGACTTGCCGCAGCTCTCGGGTGAACGCAGGGCAGCCTGCCGCGTACGGCAAGTCGCCTGGTTCACCGGGCGCGTGCATGTCGACAGCGGTCCCAGCGCGCTGATCGGACTGTCTTCGAGCTTCTCTTCGACGCTCGATACGGGTTCGAGCGTCCTCTTGTCGCCTGTCGTCGAGGACTTGGCGCTGATCGCGGCGAGCCCGCGGATCCGACGACGCCGTGGAGTCGTCGTCGACGTTGATCCGGCGAGGCGGCGTTTTCTGCTTCCGCGGCGGGGAGTGCACGGTAGTTGCACCCCCGGCGGTCTTGTCTCCATCGGCCTTCGCATGGTCAACTTGTCGCGGCCGTGAAGTTGCCGGCTGCTGCGGCGCGTCGTTGTTGGCGAAGGCGATGAGGCTCTGGATCGTCGCCCTCCAGTCTTCGGCCTTGTCCGCCGCTGGAGGGAAGTCGAGGAGCAGCTGAGCCCTGGCCAGGGCTTCTGCTGGAGAGGAGGGAAACGGTGGCGAACGGTGCGAGGAGCGGGACACGCTCGGACTTCTAACCACGTTAGAAGGAGCATGTTCCCGTCCCGGCGACCGCGCCTTGCTCGTGCCAGGACGTTGGCCTTGAGCGTCCCGTGACTCGCCGGCCTGGCCACATCCCAGCAAGTGTATGGTACCCCCGGTACCACGTCGCTGCTGGTCTGGCACCTCCTGAGAGGGACGTGGTGCGTGTACGGACACCGAGGCCTTAGAGTTCGCCCGGTCGTCCGTCTTGTCCTTGGACTTGGTGGCACCGTGAGTGTCCCCACCGGCGTCCACCCTTCCGCCGGCGCCTCCCCCACCAACCGTCGGCTCTGGTGGTGGTGGGATCGACGCGGACGGGCCTCCGACCTCCGAAGCTTTCTTCTTCGAAGGCATGTTGGTGTAGCTGATGGAGTTGACGAAGTTGGAGAGGTTGATGAAGAGTGCGCCCGCGTGAGCGCCGGATCAGGTTCGCACAACCTCGACGCCCCCTACCTGGCGCGCCAAAGATGTCGGGGGAAACTGTCCTCCCACGAGCACCTATGGGACCGGAGCCCCTTCTACGTTGCAGTAAGGGAGCGGAGGGAGCACGGAGAGCAGATCGAGGGGCACACGCGGGCAGCTTACCCAGGTTCGGGCCGCGATGACGCGTAAAACCCTACTTCTGCTTTGGTTGTATTTAGTTCTTGGGCGCGGGAGCTTGAAGATCTACAGTACCAGCTGCACCGAGCAAACGAGTGAACGAGTATCTGGGATCGAACCCCCTCTACGTTGTGCATGGGCCTCCTTTTATAGCTCAAAGGGGTCACCGACAGGTGTCAACGTAGAGGAGGGTAAAACTGTAAAATAGGTGGTAGTTGCAACAGTGCATGAACAGTGGTCTTCACCTAACCTTGACGGTGGGGGACAAAGGCATTGAATGCCCGTCGCCGTCGCCCCAAAAAGTGTCCGTCCATGCGTCTCCGTTCGCCACGGCGATATCCTCGTCACCGCGGCTTGCCACCGTGTACCCCAGGCTGCACGGCCATCTGCCACGTGCCCCTGGAAGGGCCCCAGGGCGACGCATGGCCAGATGAGCTGGAGCGCAGGCACACAGCATAGGCTTCCCCGGCAAGCACCTTGCCGGGGCTGCAACCTTGCCGGGCCCGGAAGCTTGTCGCTCTCCGGATCCTGCCGGGGCGCATGATGCGCCGCGGTATTCCTTCTTAAGATGCCGTTCTTTTGGTCTTCCTGGCAAGCTCCTCTTGCCAGGGTCTTGTGCTGGAACGATAACTTTGAGCCTGGTGCGGCCTTCCCGGCAAGCTCCTCTTGCCGGGGTCTTGTCTCTTAACTTGAATACTTTGTTCTTGAATGGCTTCATAGGGACCAGAGCGGGTCTTGGCGAGCGCGTGGTAAGCCCTGCCACGGGAAGCTGCTACTGCCCGTGCACAAGTTGGGGTACTAAGGTACCCCTACCTTAGTACACCGACAGCGATCTTGAGAAACAATAGACCTTCAAGAATATCTTTGTTTCCAGTAGAGAAAAATTATTTTATTGTGGGTACTAACCTCTCTAATAAGATTATGATGAGTTATGTATGAAGGGAGTTTTCAAGTGTGCGAGGGAAGATGATAAAAGAAGATTCAGGAGTGTCAAACGCTCAAGCTTGGGGATGCCCCCATGCACCCCCAAGAAATATCCAAGGAAACTCAAGCATCTAAGCTTGGGGATGCCCCCGTGCATCCCCTTCTCCATCAACAATTATCAGTTCTTCCTTCGTTCCACTATATTTTTTATCACTTCATGCGTTATGTGCTATGCTTGGAGCGTCTTGCTCTTTTCTTTTTAGTTTATTTAGTTTTACTTGCTGTTCTTAACAAGTTGGATCCTAGCCTTCATTGTTTGGGAGAGAAACACGCTCCACTCCACTGTAGAACACAACATAGGCTTGCATGCGTATCTTCTTGTGTGTGTTCTTTATCTTTTCATAGCTGCTGTCATGCTTTGCTCTTAGTTTTCATGCTTATATTTTTACGAGCTTTTGTTTAGGTTGTTGCTTCTGGAACTCTCTTGAGTTATCATGCTTATCTTGTTAAGAGAGTTGGCTTCTATGGCACTGGTTGATATGTCTATGATAAAAATGCTATGTGCATAATGGTGCTTAGTAGTTCATGTTTTCTTATGGTTAGTCTCAAATAGCTGGGGGTTCTTAATGTGTTATTGAAGTACCAGCATGATTTGTTTGCCTATGATGTGGTATGGTTTAGTGATATCTTCCTCCAAGAATTTATTTTGATTGACATGGCATATGCTCACGCATATTTAAGACTGTAAAGAAAGTCTATCAAGCCTTGATGATCTTTAATTTCTGAGTAGTGATATAACTTCCATGCCCGATTCAATGTTGCTTTGTCGCTCTGCATGATTATGGCCGTCATTGCTCTCTTAGTTGGTCGCTCCCAGTCTTTTGCTAGCCTTCACCTGTACTAAGCGGTCTGACTACTTGTGCATCCAAAATCCTTGAAACCAGTTATGCCATATGAGTCCACCATACCTTCCTATATATGGTATTTACTTGCCATTCCTAACGAAGACTTTCTTGTACCATCACAAAATTATTCAAAAGCATTTCTCTTTTGTGCCTCTATTTTAGCTCATGAGGAAGTAGTAGGTAATTCATGATCTTCTTAGGTTGGACAAATTTTACCCCGGGATTGCATGTCTAATCTGCAAACCCCTAATACGAGGAGGGACTGGCATGAGTGCGCCCAGCTCACAAAAGATAATAGCAACAAACAGACCCTCCTTCATGCTTTGTTCATGAGAAATCAGGAAACTCTGGCAGTGATAAACAAAGGAGATTAAGGGGATGTGATCGTCCCCGCGTGGGAGCCGTTCCTCGAAACTTGTCCAGCATAAGAAGTAATTGGGTTATCTACTAGCATTCGTTGACGAATTATGCACCTCCCAAAAGCTTTTTATCTCTGTTTTTAAAACCACGAGCTCTGGTACTTGTTTAGTCTTTGCTTCCAGCCACGGGTTTTCAACCTTGCCATCAAAATCCACGGTTCGAGAGTCTCCACCTTCTTTCTTCAAAGCACCAACTATTGAGAGCATGATTGTCATTCTGAGTGTAATGTGCATTGTCCCAAAGTACCATTGTCTTCTGCATGATTGTGATATCGCTTATTCTGAAATCATTGTATCTAGTCGTCACTTAAATTTCGGAGGTGCTCCTGCATTTATGTTTTGCTTCACTAAAGGGGGCAAGCGAGGTATCACTTTGTCATGTTTGCACACCATGCTCACTACAAATCTATTGGGTGTTTCAGTATCATATTGTAAACTTTCAGTTCTTTGTGATATTCTCATGAGGCAACTTAATTACTAAAGATTCATTATCTCAATAAGCATTTGTCATGTGATTGTGAAAGACTCTTTGGTAGCATGTCACCACAGAAATTGTGCTTGGTATCATTTACCTACTCGAGGACGAGCAGGAATTAAGCTTGGGAATGTTGATACGTCCCAAACGTATCTATAATTTCTGCTTGCTCCATGCATGTTTTGGGTGATATTGCTATGCTTTTGATACACTTTGATACACTTTTCATCATATTTGGACTAACCTATTAACTCAGTGCACCCCAGTGCCAGTTTCTATTTTCTGCTGTTTTTGTATTTCAGGTTTTCCCATTACTTAAATTGCCAGAAAAATTCCGGGAAAAATATATAAAAAATCAGCGCTCCAGAAGCTTCCATGTGCCAGAAGTGGGGCCAGAGGGGGGCCAGAGGGGCCCCAGGTGCCCTGATGGCGCGGCCCCACCCCTGGCCGCGCCGGGGGGCCGCCAGGGGGGCTCCCACCTCCTCTGGTGCCCTACTTGGCCTCCTATTTATTCTCCCGTCACGAAAACCCTGATGCCAGAACCCTTTTCTCAAGAAGCAATTCCGATCTCCGCCGCCATCTCCGCCAAGTTTCGGGGGACCAGAATTCTTGTGCCGGCATCCTGCCGGGACGGAGAAGTGCCCCCGGATTCATCTCCATCGACGTTGCTTCCTCCCTCCATGATGCCGGAGTAGTTCCTCCTCGGGGCTGAGGTTTCTACCAGTAGCTATGTGGTCAATTCTCTCTCCCATGATGTGATCTTCGTTGTGATCATAGGCTATGTTAATCTAGGGTGATCCCATGATATTTCCCCTTCCTCTATGTATTGAATTGATGTACTCACTTGTCTTTATCTAGTATAATCCCCGAGACCAAGGTGACAGCGGTCTATTGGACATGGATTAGAAGAATATTTTCATGAGTGATTTCCTCTTTTGTGTGTTGATTGAAGATTGAGAGTCTCTTGGTGCTTGTCTTTGACTATCCTGGAGATATGTTGTGGTGATTGTGGTACTCTCTTTGGATGGCCGCGGTGACATTGGGAAATCCATAGATTGAGAACTACGAACTTTGAGGTGTGCTTTTGTAGCCCTACATAATTCTCGTCCTCTCTTGACCACAAAGGAATAACCTCCGAGTGCGTCTCCATTGCATGTTTTATGGGAAATATCATGTGATTAGACTATGTTAATGTTGTTGGGAGTTGCCACTAGTGAAAGTATGAAGCCTAGGCCTTGTTTCCACCATTGCAATACCATTTGTGCTCACGTTTACCACTTGTTTGCTTGCTGCACTTTTTATTACAGATTTATATTACTTTGCTTTGCCACTCCTATCATCCATATTTTACCATCTCTTCGCCGAACTAGTGCACCTATACAACTCCTAGTTGTATTAGGTGTGTTGGGGACACAAGAGACTTCTTGTATCTTAGTTGCAGGGTTGCTTGAGAGAGACCATCTTCAACCTCTACTTCCCTGAGTTCGATAAACCTTAGGTCATCCACTTGAGGGAAATTGCTGCTGTCCTACAAACCTCTGCGCTTGGAGGCCCAACATAGTCTACAAGAATAGAAGCGTGTGTAGACATCACCTACCATAATCTCTTCATTTGTTCTCCGCTATTAGTTACTTTGGAGTGACTCTTTGTTGCATGTTGAGGGCTGTTAATATGATCCAATTATGTTATCCTTGTTGAGAGAACTTGCACTAGTGAAAGTATGAACCCTAGGCCTTGTCTCCTATCATTGCAACACCGTTTATGCTCACGTTTACCACTTGCTACCTTGCTGTTTTTTATATTTTCAGTTTACAAAAACCTATATCTACCATCCATATTGCACTTGTATCACCATATCTTCGCTGAACTAGTGCACTTATACAATTTACCATTGTATTGGGTGTGTTGGGGACACAAGAGACTCTTTGTTATTTGGTTGCAGGGTTGCTTGAGAGAGACCATCTTTATCCTATACCTCCCACAGATTGATAAACCTTAGGTCATCCACTTGAGGGAAATTTGCTACTGTCCTACAAACCTCTGCACTTGGAGGCCCAACAACATCTACAAGAAGAAGGTTGTGTAGTAGACATCAGTGGACATATGGGAACTTGACTATGGACATGATTTTAAGGTCCCTTTGTTTAAGTGCAAATGGGTCAATATGTCAGGAGGCGTGGTACAGGTAGACCCAGATTACGGAATGAGAACAGTGGATCTGTACAATCTTGGGTACACGAACGAACCGTTCGTCCTAGCCAATGATGTGGCACTGGGTTTCTATGTGAAGGACATGTCTACAAAAACCAGAAAAAGAAAAGATATGGAAGCGAACACATCATACGATGAGCCAAAGCGCCACATAGTTTTTTCAGGAAAAAGAGACATCGTGGGATTGGAGGGCAAGACAAACATTTCCGAAGATTATGAAAAGTTTCATGAAATTCCCCCCTTCAAAGTCACGGCTGACCTACGCACCCTGATAAACGATGAAGATTATCCATGGTTACGGCACAATAAGCAAAGGACACAAGCGAAGAAAAAGTGAAGTCTTTCTCTCCACAACTGTTATGATGATGCCTTTGATCTAGAATATCACTGCACTTACATATGAAGAAATGAAATCCCTTTGTAACGGAGAAGTTTCCGTATGAAACCCTGATACCTCAAAAGAGATTGTCCATTTTGTACACGGAGTGCATCCAGTTTTTGCCGTAACCCTCTCTACTTGTTTGCACATACTATGTGGGTGAAATGACGATACCATGCCAACTTTCAACCTTTTCATAGTTCATTTGAAATGCTTTTCAATTTCAGGGTCTTATAGCTAAAAAAATCAGTAAATGCATGAAAAGCAACAAATGAAGTCAGAAAGGGTTGAAAATTGATGATGTGGCTCTGAATGGTTCATTTCGAACACATAAAAAGTATGTAGTTCAAATAAGTTCAAAAAATGAAATCCCTTTATAATAGACAAGTTTCCGTATGAAACCCAGATACCTCGAAAGAGATTGTCTGTTTTGTACACGAAGTGCATCCAGTTTTTGCCGTAACCCTCTCAACTTTTTAGCACATGCTACGTGGGTGAAATGATGATGCCATGCCAACTTTCAACTTTTTCAGAGTTCATTTGAAATGCTTTTCAATTTCAGGGTCATTTAGCTCAAAGAATGAACCAATATAAAAAATAATGAACTGGAAATCTTTTATGAAACTCTAATAGCAAAAATAATAAACTAAAAGATTTAACTAGAAAATTTTAATGAAACTCTAATAGAAAAAAGAATGAACTAGAAAAATTTAATGAAACTCTAATAGCTAAGGAAACAACCAAAAAGCTTTTATAAACATCTAGTATTATTGAAACATTGAAACCAAAAAACTAAAATTATCAAAGTATTTTCTGTTCAAAACATTAAAAGCAAAAAGGATTTTCATAAAGTAAATAAAAAAAGCAAAAAAGCAAATAAAATAAATAAGTAGAATAAAAATAAAATAAATAAGTAGAAATAAAATAAACTTTAATAAAGTAAAATAAATAAACTTTAATAAAATAAATAAAAATAGCAACAGTAAGTATTTTGTTGAAAGTAGAAACAAAACGAAAAATAAAGCAGTAAAGAAAAATAATGGGAAAAAATAAAAAAAGTGCCACCTACTGGGCCACCACGGCCTGAATACGACTAGAAACCCAACAGTGGGTCAGGATTCAGGCCCGCAGAAGGCCTAGTAGGCCCACGGGCATAATAGTGTCAGATTAGGCCCGTAAGCCTGCAATGGAGAGGAGCTCGAGAGGGGGGCGACAGTGGGGCTTATAAACCACTTGGTGCCCCTCTCAACTAGCGAGGTGGGACTAAAAGTTCTGGCCACGGGCAGCACGGGGCCTTTGGTCCCGGTTGCTGGCACCAACCGGGACTAAAGGGTGGCATTGGTACAATTTCGTGGCACCAACCGGGACCAATGCCCCCCTTTAGTCCCGATTGGTGCCACCAACCGGGATCAAAGGCCCCAGTTTCCCGCCCTTTGGGCTGCTGAAAAGAGACATTT
>LR738716.1:5184605-5290305 GCA_902687465.1 Secale cereale
CCCCTACACCCTGACACCCTGACATCCCGATCGACCCCGACACCCTTACACCGCACCCCGACCCCGACGGGGTCATATATTTGTGAATTATGAGTTAGGTCGTATATTTTTTGATTTTGTTATGCAAAACATCATATATATATATATATATATTTGTGTTGATCTGGTGGATTTAAATGTGCAGTTGTTTCGTCGCTACGAGGGTGTGGTGTTTGACGACATCCCCGTGCGTTCGACAAGCTCCGCCCCTGCGTTCATTGGTGAGCCCAAATGACATCTCCCCCCCCCCTTCATTTGCTCTGTTCTGGTCTTCGCGCCGATGAAACTTGCTAGCTATAGGTGTCAATTATCAGTATGTGTAACCACTATGCGTCTGCCGTTCGAAAGGGTTACATCTATAAATATGCATGCATTTGCATATTTATAATCATGATTCTTTCGAATTGTCCAACGTTATCCATGAACAGCCTGAGGATATGTGTAGATTGGGTTCGGTTTCCCACATGCTCTGCTCCAGATACGATGCAGAATTTCGTCAGTGCCTCCCTGTTGTTCTCCGGGTACACATCTTCTCTGCTTATTGCCGAGACGTGTATCAGGAGAACAGCGGGGAGGTGCTGCCAAAATTTTGCGTTGGATCCGGAGCAGAGCATGGGAAAACGAACCCAATCTACACATACTCGGGTGGGATTAGGACCTATCTTTACCTATTAGCCTATAGGTTGCATGGAGGTAATAAAACTGACAAAGTACATTAACTGATGGATATGGTTTGCTTAATTATGTATATATTTCTTGTGTGTCCAGTAGGAAGTCATTATGAGTGATCATGCATGGATGTACACCAGTTACACTAGACAGAAAGTTTGGACCGAGGAATGGTTAACAAAAACCAAGGGATTTGTTAGAGCCGCATTTGCAAAAGGCCAAAAAAAAGTTGGTGCCACTGTGTCCGGTGCGATAACTACAGTAAGAGGGACGAGCTTGAAATGAGTAAAGACCTGCAGAAGTTTGGTTTTACGCCTGGTTACATGGTCTGGACATTTCATGGTGAGTCTGCCCAACATGCCAGAGCCGAGGTGGTTCGTCGTCACACCGACGAGCATGGTACCGGGATGGAAGACATGGTGCAAGACTTTGACGATGCTCGGGACTCAGATGAGGAGATGGAGGAATCTGCAAAGGCCTTCACTGAAATGTTGGAGTCCTCAAAACATCCTCTCCACGAGCACACTGAGCTTTGTCAGCTGGATGCCATCTCACAAATAATGGCTTTGAAGGCTCAATTCAACTTGGGCAGAGAATGCTACGACGCAATGATGACAGTATTCGGATGATTTATACCCAAAGTCCATGTGCTACCTGCAAACCTGTACCAGTCAGACAAAATCCTCCATGCTCTTAAGATGCCCTATGAGAAGATACATGCCTGTGAGAAAGGATGTGTCTTATTTAGGCTTCAGTATGAGGACTTGACCTATTGTCCCATTTGCAAGTTTTCCAGCTATGTTGTGGTAGACAACGGTATGGGTGAGAAGACGCAGACCAAAATACTTGTTAATGCTCTTCGGTATATGCCAATCGTACCAAGACTTCAACGTATTTTCATGGTCGAAGAGACGGCCAGACAGATGACATGGCACAAAACGGGCAAAATAACCGAACTAGATGTAGATGGGAATGTGATGATGGTGCACACATCGGATGATGAAGCGTGGAAGCACTTTGATGCATTACATAAGAAACAAACGACAGATCCAAGGCATCCTCGAGTCGCCGTCAGCATGGATGGGTTCATTGTGTTTGGTCAGACTGCAGCCCAATACAGTTGTTGGCCCGTGTTTGTCATTCCACTCAATCTCCCCCTCGGGCAGATTATGCAAAGAAAGAACATTTTCCTGACGTTGATAATTCCAGGGCCCAACTATCCGGGGAAGAATATGAATGTGCACATGCAACCGCTTAAGGATGAATTGCAAGAAGCTTGGGATAATGGGTTCAAGACATACGACGCCTTTAGCAAAAAGAACTCCATAATGTGCCCTGGTACATGTACTCGACGCATGACTTGCCGGCGTATGCGCTATTCGTTGGCTGGTGTGTGCATGGAAGGTTCCCATGCCCCACATGCAAGGGAGCTCTTGCGTTTCGTTGGCTGACGGCAGGCACAAGTATAGTTGCTTCGACTTGCATAGACCGTTTCTAGATCCCTGCCATAAGTTCAGGAAAGACAAGAAGAACTTCATCAAAGGTAGAGTTGTCAAACACTCTGCACCACCTGCGTTGACAGGCCAAAAGACCCTAGATCAGTTAAACGCTCTCGAGCCAGATCCAGAACGTCGAGGGTATTTCAAGGGGCATAATAAGGAACACGCCTGGACTCACAAGACATGCTTGTGGGATCTGCCTTACTTCAAAGACCTCCTTTGCCCACACAGCATCGACGTGATGCACACTGAGAAGAATATCGCCGAAGGCATTTTTGGTACATTGTTCGGCATAGAGGGGAAATCAAAGGATAATACTAAGGCTAGAGTCGATCAACAGGAGCTATGTGATAGACCGTTACAAAACATGCAAGAACCGAAAGGAAAGCCAAACTGGATGAAGCCAAAGGCATGGTTCAATCTTGGAAGGCCAGCTATGAGGGAAATTATTTTGTGGGTGAAAATGCAGTTCATGTTCCCCGATGGGTATGCAGCAAATCTAAAGAGGGGAGCGAGTCTTGAAAAATTGAAAATATTTGGTCTACAAAGTCATGATTGGCACATATGGATTGAGTGGATAATGCCGGTGATGTTGCGTGGCTTCATCCCTGAGGTTGAATGGCTAGTACTGGCAGAGCTGAGCTATTTCTTCCGTGTTCTTTGTGCGAAAGAACTATCGCCTGGCATCATAGAAGAAATGGAACAGTTGGCTCCGGAGTTGATCTGCAAGTTTGAGATTATCTTCCCGCCAAGCTTCTTTAATCCAATGCAACACTTGATTTTGCATCTAACGACCGAGGCAAGATTGGGGGGGGGGGGTGCAAAATCGTTGGTGCTACTCAACTGAGAGGATGCAGAAGACGCTACGAGCAAAATGTAAAAATAAACGTAGAATTGAAGCATCGATGGCCGAGGCATTCATCACTGAGGAGGCGGCAAACTTCATTACAACACAGTATGAAGCAAAAAATCATCATTTGCATAATCCGAAGCCTCGATACAATGCTGACGACCATAAAAAGGGTCGATCCAACCTCAGCCTATTCAAAGGGAATCTCGCACCAGCTAGTGGTTGGAAACCAGTATCGTTGGATTTTGAAGAATGGCGGATCATTTCGTTGGATGTCTTCAACAACCTAACAGAAGTGCGGCCGTACATCGAGTAAGATCTCGGTACATAGTTTCGCAACTTCTAATTCCTTTGAACTGCTTTTATTCCTGGATATTTGATGCAATCGATACATCACCATATTCTAGTTTGGAGCGGTGATCCAAAAGGATTCCGTCGAAGAGTATGAGCTTTTGGCAAAGCAAGGAGGCGAATATCCCGGTTTCATCTCTTGGTTCAAAAAACGGTAATTTCCATTAGACCATTTCATTTCTTTGGCTAATTTGCGACTAATTGCAATAATCCTTTCGTATTAAACTTGTAGGCTAATTCAGAGATTATGGATGCCAAATTAAGACAAGTAGCTAATGGTTTTGACTATAAGGTCCATTCATTTGACAAATACGACATCAATGGGTATCGGTTTCGTACCTATGGCAAAGAGCTATCTATGGCTGACCGAAAGTCTACAAATTGTTGTGTCTCTGCTATTGGTGAAGGAAATATCGAGTATTATGCAGGAGTTGAAGCAATTTATGAACTTCAATTCGATGGTGAAAACCCACCAAACGTCGTAGTCTTCAGATGTTATAGGTTCCAGCCGAGGGAGACTAGAAGGACTCATGAACCTATAGGGCTAGTCGAAATCAAACAAAGCACCCATTTGGATGTTCCCGATGTCTATATTACGGCTCAACAAGCGACCCAAGTTTTCTATCTACCTTGGGCCTGTCAAAGTGATCCAAATCTCAGTGGTTGGGATGTCGTTTATGAAGTGCCGCCATGTGTTAGACCACCTCCCCCCAATGAAGAGGATTATGAACCTCACATTAACCAAGACACATATGATGAAGGATAATTCTTCCAAGAAACACGTCTTTCCAAAAAACGTTTCAAGAACCGCTCTACTCCACCCCAGAACATAGAAGTAGACAACGATACTAAATCCAACTTCACCCCTGAGCCGGAACAAGAAGAGACGGAACTGGAAGAAGTTACTCCTGTAGATGACCTAACAATGCTTGAACGATTACGTAAAGGAGGCCTTCCACATGTTGATGCGTTTATTGATGATGATGATGAGCACGTCACTGATAGTGATGATGATGATGCATATATAGACGATTCAGAGTAATATTAGTAATGTGAGGTATTCAATTTTTTATTATGTTCATGATGAGTATACACTTAAATTATATACATATTATTCATGTCAGGTATTCAAATTTTTTATGTTGTACTAATTTCGTTTACCTTTTGTCATTGCAGGTGTTGACAAGATGGTGGGCAAGGGTCCAGAGCGCCGGGAGCCTCCTGCGAGCGCTACTGGCCGGAGGGGTGGTTCCATTATTCCACCCCCAGCCCCTCCGGAGAGCGCTGCTAGACAATATGCAGACATCAGCGGCGGGCGCTTCTTCTTCGGCTGGGAGAGGTCGGGGGACGTCGAAGAAGGCTGCTAGAGGTGGACGTGGCAGCGGGAGAGGTAGGAAGGCTGCTACGCCTTCCTCGCCGCCACCCCCAGCTGATTCACCCGACCACATGACTGCTCCGTATGACGTGGACCCGTCAGACTTAGGTCCTTCGGCCCTCCAGAGTCGGGTCGCCGATCCTTCGTATGACGTGGACCCGTCAGACTCGGGTCCTTCGGCCCAACAGACTCCGGTCACCGATCCTTCGCCCCATGTGAGTACGGTCCCGGAGTCATCTTCCCACGAGACTCCGGAGGCTAGTCACCTTACTGATGGTAGCGAGGACACCTTTTCTGATGAGAGCTATAGCGATGCCGAGCTGGTTGAGAAGGGCAAGAAGGTCTACCAGCGTGGCGGTACAAAGCTCCCACCCGTGCCGACGACCCCCGAGCAGAGGTGCTTGATTGCGCCTAATGGGTTATAGTAAGTGCATTTACTCTTTTTTAACCTTTTGCCTTCACATTTCTTCAAATTAATATCTAATGCTTTGGCCTTGTCATACTGCAGTGGCTGGGTACACCCCCGTGGTTCCCGCAGGCCCAACCAGGTCCTTGGTGTGCTTTGCCGGTAGCACTTCCCTGGGTGGGTCATGTTGCCCGGTGAGGGTCAGGTTCCACAACTAGCATGACCTGGGAGCTGTACTCGGTTGCCCCAGCCCCGCCGGAGTATTTGGTCGCCGACGTCGTGTTCGAGACGGTGGCCGAGATTGTGTTCCATCGGTTTTGGGTAATTTCTCCTTTACATAATTAAAAATCAACACTACCTAGTGATTGTACTAATCAGTGTTGTCTTGCTTGATTGCAGACCTTCTACAGGGTTTCAGAGGGGGAGCAGGAGGCCGCGTGTAAGGTTGTCGATGCCGAGTGCAAGCGTCTACTTCAGAACTTATGGCACGAGGCTTGGGTGCAGGCCGTTCGCGACTACTACACCTCGAAAGGTATTAGGAGGTCCAAGAAGAAGTGTCGCGGCAAGTTTCTGAGTAAGGACAAGTACATGCAGGTAATTACCTATTCTTAAGGCCTTGAACTTAGTTTTCTTGATTTGATTCGATGGCGTATCGCTAAAATTTCTCTTGACTAACTTAGGTGCCCCTGAGATGGTGTGCTGATAAGATGGACTGTTAGGAGGCGTTGGTGGATGCGTGGTGCTCTCCCCAATGGCTAGTCGAACACCATAGGGCCAAGGATAAGCGTGACCAAATGGAAGGTGTGCCACACCATCAAGGGAGCTCCAACCTATTTGAGTACGGGGATCACTCGGTATGTGTTAGCTAAATAATTACCTAAACTTATCTTAGCACGTTCGTTTATGACACATTTAACTCTAAAATGAAATAATAACCTTAGATAGCTCTATAAAATGCCTAAATATGCTTTAGTTAGTTATAAAATGCCTAAATATGCTTTAGTTAGTTATAAAATGCCTAAATATGCTTTAGCTAGTTATAAAATGCCTAACTACCTTGGATAGCTCAATAATGACCTAAACTTATCTTAGCTAGTTTATTTATGACACATTTAGCTCTAAAATGACATAATAACCTTAGATAGCTTTATAAAATGCCTAAATATGCTTTAGTTAGCTAAAAATGGCATAACTATCTTGGATTGCTCAATAATGACATAATTAGAACACTTTGCTCAATAATGGCATAATAATCTTGGTTACCTCCAAAATGACTTAAACTTTGTTTATTTTCCACGAAAATGACATAATAACCTTACTTAGCTCCAAAATGACCTATTTACATAGCAATATCATTTTTCATGCTAGCTTGAGCCCTTAACTAATATTTTGTTCCTCTCTCTCAGGCGAACCACCACAGGAAGCCTGTGCCAAATCTATTCGACCTCTATGGCATGGCCCATAGTGCCCCCTACAAGAAGGCCAAGGCATTCTCGGAGTCTGACCTAGATAATCCAGAGAGCTTCACCAACGTCTCCTCCAACAACAAGGGCGTGAGGTACAGAGACGAGGGGAAGACGAGGAAGGGGGTGGACTTTAACCCGAGCCAGGATCCTTTTGATACAGAGCTGGTCATGATATCTGGTGGCAGCAGGCCCCATGGCGCCATGGCCAATGGTGATGAACTGATGCGTTGTCCTAGGACTCTCCCGTAGATAAAGAAGCGCCAGACTAGCTCTGATTCTAAGATAATGCATCGTCCATGGCCCGCGGAGCTCGCCATGGCGTTTAGTTATACAGACTCTCTCACCTTTCCTCCCTTACATTGTGTGTGCGTCCGTCGATGATTACAATGCTAACGAGGAGTGGTGTGTTGCAGGCATTGGTTGAGAAAGGGAGATTGAACACCCAGGCGCTTTTGGAGATGGCAAAAAGGGAGGCGGCAGAGAGGGAGAAGGAGATGGAGGAGAGGACCGCTAAGCTATTGGAGGAGGAGAGGAACCGGAACGAGTCGTCTCATCGGGCCCTATACGAGCTCCTTGTGGTATGTTTCTCGTGCATATTAGCCAAATCATGCACGTAATGTTTGCATTACTAACTAATCTGACTAACTCGTGATAACCAAATGTGCAGTCCATGTGCGAGAAAAACGGCCAGACCCCTCCACTGATGCCCCAGATTGCTCCTGCAACCACGGTGAGTTTGGTTTCAATGGACATTAGTTACTAGAATTCACATTTTCAGTTGTGTCATGCTAAGGAGACATTATTGGAATTGATCTTTGGTGCAGTATGCCTCCCGACAAGCATCGACCAACCCTTCTGTGTCTGGCAATCGCGGAACCCCGACTGGTCCTTCACCTCCGTCTGCCACTCCCGCAGCCCCGACCTGTCCTTCACCTCCGTGACCACGGTATTTTTCTTCTTCTTCTTCCTTTCTTATTCTTCTTATTCTTCTTCTTTTCCTCCTGTTACTAGTTTTAATTCGTAAATGGGATAATTACCTTGCTAGCCTCATAAATGACATATACTTAGAGCATCTCCAGCCGTTGCGCCCCCATGACGCGCCGAAAACTGCCGCTTGGGGGGCGAGCCGGCGCTATTTTAGGTGTGGGGGCAAGCACGTTCCCAGCCGCCGCCCCCAGGCCGCCCCCACAGTTTGGCCAAAATTCAGCAAACACGACCAAATTTGAACAAACACGCCATATTTCTGCTAAATTTAGGCGTTTTTACACGAAAAAGGGGCAGAAAAAAACCCTGAACTACGGGCGTCGGGCGGCGTGGGGTAGTTGGCCTCGTGGAGGAGGTACGCCTCCCACTCATGCAGCGAGCGGCGGCCGAAACCGTTGACCGCCGCCGCGTCGCCGGGGTACCTCGCGCTCATGGTTGCCGAGGGGGAGAGAGGGGCTCAAACGGCGGAGAGGGGGGAGGAAGTGCGGCGGCGAGGAGGGGGAGGACTGCCGATGGGTTCCTCACCGGCGCGGCCATGGGTGCCTTTTATAGCGGCTCGGGGGCGGCCTCGTGCGAACGCGTGGCGGAAGGCGGGGCAGCGTCGCCGCAATGCGCCGCCCGTGAATCAATGGCAGGCTGACCGGCGGCAGCCTTGGCATTGTTTCCCCGCGGGAAAACCGAGACGATGAGGACGACCAGCCTTCGTCTCACTGACGCACCGGTCCCACCACTCTTTCGCCCCAAAACGTTCGCGTCAGCGCCCCCGGGCGCACCCAGCGCGCCGGGTTCGGGTTGGGTGCGCCGGCGCCAATTTCGGCCAATCCGGCGAAAAACAGGATCGTGGGGGCGCGATTGGGCCGATTTTTTGGCTCCGACGCTAAAAACAGCCTTGGGGGCCTGTTGGGGCGCGGCTGGAGATGCCCTTAGCTTGTTGTCCTCTAAAATGCCTAAATAAGCTTAGTTAGGTCGAAAATGGCATAATTAGCTAGGTTAGCTTAAAAATGACCAAGTTTTACTAGGTTGGCTCCAATATGATCCATTTAATCTACGTTAGCTCCTAAATGACATAATTTAGCCTAATTAGTCCACAAATGACATAATAAGATGAAGAAAAGAAGGAAGATGAAGAAAAGAAGAAGAAGGACCTCTTCTTCTTCTTCTTCTTCTTCCTTTCTTATTCTTCTTCTTCTTCTTTTCCTCCTTTTACTTGTTTTTATTTGTAAATGGCATAATAACCTTGCTAACCTCATAAATGTCATATACTTGGCTTGTTGTCCTCTAAAATGCCTAAATAAGCTTAGTTAGGTCAAAAATGGCATAATTAGCTAGGTTAGCTTTAAAATGACCAAGTTTAACTAGGTTAGCTCCAATATGATCCATTTAACCTACGTTAGCTCCTAAATGACATAATTTAGCCTAATTCGTCCATAAATGACATAATAAGATGAAGAAAAGAAGGAAGAGGAGGAAAAGAAGAAGAAGAGGTTCTTCTTCTTCTTCTTCTTCTTCTTCTTCTTCTTCTTCTTTTCCTCCTCTTACTTGTTTTTATTCGTAAATGAGATAATAACCTTGCTAACCTCATAAATGTCATATAATTAGCTTGTTGTCCTCTAAAATGCCTAAATAAGCTTAGTTAGGTCAAAAATGGCATAATTAGCTAGGTTAGCTTAAAATGACCAAGTTTAACTAGGTTAAGCTCCAATATGATCCATTTAACCTACGTTAGCTCCTAAATGACATATTTACCTACCTTAGCTCTAAATTGACGTACACACTTAGCATTTTTACCTACCATAGCTCTAAATAGTCTTCTTCTTATTATTATTATTCTAACTTTCATCTTTCCCAGTTTGCAGAGTTGATTTAGCCGAGGAAGCTTGCATTGATGGAAACTACTCTTTTGTTGCTTCCTTCTTGTTTATGAAAACTATATGGATATGTTGTCGTTGAAAACTTATTTATGGATATGTATGTCTATATATGTATCTGTTGGATACGACTTAGTTGAACTATGTTGTTGGATTTGATGAAATATGTTGTTGGATATGTTGGATATGTTGGACATGTGTGTGAAAACCTGTCAAATTAAATGGATTCAAATAAAAGCACGGGATATATAGCCTCTTTGTCATCTGCTAGCAGACGGCAAAGAGGCCACATGGCAGCCACCTATGTAAACTGGGAACACTGGGGCTGCCTATTAGGGCACTTTGCCGTCTGCTGGCATACGACAAAGATTCAAAGCTCTTTGTCGTCAGCTGGCAGACGGCAAAATAACCAATTAGGACTAGCAATAGGGCATGCTATGTCGTCTGCCAGCAGACGGCAAAGATTCAAAATACTTTGTCGTCCGTTGGCAGACGACATAGCTGGCCACGTGGCAGCTACCTGCTGGTGGTGGAGCTGAGGTTTTGCCGTACGCTAGCAGACGGCAAAGAGTTAAAGATCTTTGTAGTCTGCTGGCGGACAGCAAAGCACGCCGTTAACCCCTAATGGCGCTCACCCCGCCCCACTGCCGTCCAGGATCGTTGTCATCTGCTGGCGGACGGCAAAGCACTTTGCTGTCCGCTTCTGTGAAGCAGACGGCAAAGAAGGCCTTTGCTGGTACTCATTCAGCAGGACGTGTTGCCCTCTGCTGGCGGACGGCAAAGTCCTTTGCCGTCCGCCATGGCGTACGGTAAAGTGCCTGATTCCTGTAGTGAAAAGTCCCTCGATAAACCAATGATCACTTGCTACTGTCTGTAAGTACTACTTCTGTCATTAAGCCTCTATATATAGCTCAGCTCTTTCATTGCATGTATATATAATTATACTCACTATATTATGCAGATTGAAGATCGTCGAATGCAGAAAAGCTGATATCTATGATATTGGGTTCATTAACTCAAATCTCGTAGATGAATATCAGGTTCAATTTCATGCCAAAGAAGCCGAGGCCAACTTGCTACGATCGTTGATAATAAATCAAACAAAGATAAAATACTCTTTCCTTACAACTTCAAGTGAGTGTTATTGTCTTGTGCATATTCGGTTTGCCTTAATTATTACTTGAGGTTATAGTAATTAATCTAATTGATGTGTTATATGCATGCGTGCGCATGTTCCACTATATTCTCCTAGAGATTAAGCTTGAGCAGAGACTAGTAACTGTCTTAGACTCGAGACGAAAAGATTCCGAGGACTATGCAGACATGTCTAAAATGCTCAACAAGTAAGTTCAATCGATCATTACCGCACCATATCAGCAACTTTGTTCATTTCCTGATATAAAGTGATTGTTTTCTTTGTCTCGCATGGTTTGGAAAGAATTCACCCAAAAAGTTTCGGCACTTCCGCGGGATCTGCGATGGATTTACCCGAAAGTAAGTACTACTGGCTAGCTAGTTCCGCGCATCTCCCATTGACTCTAGCTATACTTTCATCAATGCCATTTATAATGCTTCATTATCAGTCTGATTGACCTCTATTTCTCGTAAAGTGCTTCTGGCAGAAAGCCGGGAATAATTACTATGGATACTACATCTACGAGTTCATCTACAACGCGACGACCAAGAATATGCGGGGCTACTCTAAAAGACAATTTGATGTGCGTAAGCAAAAATATTCACAATTTAATTTTATTACTATCATTTCTGTTGAGTTTTATTCATATATATGTATTGACCCCCTTCTTCAAATTAGACGTGGAAGATGCGGGATGAACTCCTACCACAAGATCGCATACGGGCACTTCAAGAGGAATTGGCGGGATTCTTTCTTCACCACGTCATAAATAAAGCCGTAGAATACCATGTGGAATTTGACATTAGATGTTAGGAAATTGTAAGAGATCTTATATTGTATATATGTAGCTAGTAGCGTCGGATAGATATACGAAAACTTGTTGTTCGACCAATCTCTCACAGAAGGAGAGAGGTCGATCATCACTTCTCTCTGTATATGTGATGATCTTCTATACTTAATGGTTTCCTTCATTTGCTTACTAGCTAGCGTGTCGAGTCCTCCGATCTATACGTATAGTACGTAGCGTCGACCAAGCACGGAGATAAGAGAGGACACTTCTCTCTATTAGCTAGCTAACACAATATTTGAAACCCCTAAATTAACCATACAAAACCCCCCAAACCCCTTCCCCCCCTTTCAGAAAAAAAATAAAAACCCTAGCCCCTGAACTGCTGACGCGTGGAAGCTTATTTGTCCTGGTTGGTGCTACCAACCAGGGCAAAAGGCCCCCCTTCCTGGGCAAGCCGCAGTGGCCACGTGGAGGCCCATCTGTCCCGGTTGATAGAAGAACCGAGACTAAACGTTTAGGGCATTTGTATCGACCGTTTCGTCCCGGTTCCGCAACCAGGACAAATGGTCCTTATTAACCGGGACAAATGGCCCATTTTCCACTAGTGAGTGTACCATCCGGGTTACACTTCTTTGCTATGTTTGTGGGTAATTCTGTCTTATCATTATTAAATTATTAAATAATAAAAGAACTAGGTATTCTTAGTCTGTTATACTATTTTATAGATAACCCCCTGATATTTTTGACAATAAACCCGCAGTACATATCCAATGATTTGGGTCGCCGCATACATATTTTGTTTTTAAAATACTCATATCTTCTAAACTGTAACTCCAAATTTAACATGTTATATATGGAATTTTATTTAAAAATATAAATAATCAGAATACGATGTTATTTTACCTATTAACCATTTAAAATAAATATTATCTAGGGTGCAATCTTAATCAATAGTGCATTATTCGTCTTTCTTTATTATCGATATTAATTCGAATTATGGATGAACATCTCAGCAAAATCAAGATTGAAGACGAAATTAAATATCACTTGCCCGTTTCTTTGTACGTGTCAAATCTACATGCAAGCCGTGTTTACATAGAACACATGTGGAATCTTAAACTTGCACTTTTGTAGGCAAATACCATATTTGTTTGGGCCGTAGCTATATATACTTAAATTATAGATCAATTTTTGTAAATTAAAAGCGTGTGATATTCTTTTCTCCCGTTGCAATGCATGGTCCCTTTTGCTAGTTCTGTCTAAAATATTTATTGTCTTTGATGAGACAAAAACCCCACCGGAGAAGGTTCTAGCAATTACCAACATACTTCTATCAGCGATGTGGGTATCAGCACTTACTTTTATTTCACTTGCCTATGAATGGTCCTTGTCATAAAGTGGAAAAAACCAAAACCCCGTTTGCAATGTGGTCTCTGTTACTTCTCGAGCTTGCGTTGTATTCCCTCGAAGAGGAAAGGGTGATGCAGCACATTAGCGTAAGTATTTCCCCCAGTTTTTGAGAACCAAGGTATCAATCCAGAACGAGACCACGTGCGGGTCCCTCGCACCTGCACAAACAAATAAGAACTTCGCAGCCAACGCGATAAGGGGTTGTCAATCCCTTTACGGTCACTTACGAAAGTGAGATCTGATAGAGATGATAGTTTGATATTTTTGGTATTTTTGGATATAAGAACAGAAAGTAAAAGCGGAAAAGTAAAGTAGATTGTAGATTGATATGTTGAGAATTGACCTGGGGGCCATAGTGTTCTCTAGTGGCTTCTCTCATGATAGCGATATTCTACGGCGGGTAAACAAATTACTGTCGATCAATTGATAGAAAAGCGAATAATTATGAGACTATCTAGGCATGATCATTATATATAGGCATCATGTCCGAGACAAGTAGTCCGAAACGATTCTGCATCTACTACTATTACTCCACACATCGACCGCTATCCAGCATGCATCTAGAGTATTAAGTTCATAAGAACAGAGTAACGCCTTAAGCAAGATGACATGATGTAGAGGGATAAACTCAAACATAGTGATATAAACCCCATCTTTTTTATCCTCGATGGCAACAATACAATACGTGCCTTGCTGCCCCTACTGTCACTGCGAAAGGACACCGGAAGATTGAACCAAAAGCCAAGCACTTCTACCATTGCAGGAACTATAGATCTAGTAGGCCAAGCCAAACCAATAATTCGAAGAGACTTGCAAGGATATTATAATCATACATAAAGAGTTCAGAAAAGAACCAAATATTTCTCATAGATAATCTTGATCATAAACCCACAATTCATCGGATCTCGACAAACACACCACAAAAAGAGATTACATCGAATAGATGTCCTCGAAGACCGAGGAGAACTTGGTATTGAGATCCAAAGAGAGAGAAGAAGCCATCTAGATACTAGCCATGGATCCGAAAGTTTGTGATAAACTTCTTACAACTCATGGTGAGGCGATGATGATGATGTAGAAGCACTCCATGGTAGATCCCCCCTCCGGCGGAGTTCTGGAACAATCCCCAAGATGGGATCTCACGGGAACAGAAGGTTGCGATGGTGGAACTAGGGTTTTCTCTGTTGTTTTGATGGTTTCGGAGTACGTAGGTATATATAGGAGGAAGGAGGGCACCCGGGGCCAAACGGGGTGCCCACGAGGCAGGAGGGCGCGCCCTATAGGGGGGGCCACCCTCGTGGACGCCATGTCAACCCTACTCCATGGTTCTCAAGTCCCCCGTCCATATTTTGCTCCAAAAATATCTCTCCCGAAGGTTTCATTCTGTTTGGACTCCGTTTGATATTCCTTTTTTGTAAAACCCTGAAATAGGCAAAAAAACAGCAATCTGGACTGGGCCTTTGGGTTAGTAGGTTAGTCCCAAAAATAATATAAAAGTGTATAACAAAGCCCATTAAACATCCAAAACATCTTAAATAATGGCATGGAATAATCAAAAATTATAGATACGTTGGAGACGTATCAAGCATCCCCGAGCTTAATTCATGCTCGTCCTCGAGGAGGTAAATGATAAAAATAGAATTTTTGATGTGGAATGCTAACCAACACAGTTTTCAAAGTAATTCTCTTAATTGTGGCATGAATGTTCAGATCTGAAAGATTCAAGACAAAAGTCTATAATGACATAAGAAATAATAATACTTCAAGCATACTAACAAAGCAATCATGTCTTCTGAAAATACTATGGCTAAAGAAAGTTATCCCTACAAGATCATATAGTCTGGCTATGCTCCCTCTTCATCACACAAAATATTCATGTCATGCACAACCCCGGTTTCAGCCAAGCACTTGTTTTCATACTCTATTCTTTCAAACCTTTCAACTTTCACGCAATACATGAGCGTGAGCCATGGACATAGCACTATGTGGAATAGAGAGGTGGTTGTGGAGAAGACAAAAAGGAGGGAGATAGTCTCACATTGACTAGGCGTATCAATGGGCTATGGAGATGCCCATCAATAGATATCAATGTGAGTGAGTAGGGATTGCCATGCATTGGATGCACTAGAGCTAAAAATGTATGAAAGATCGACAAAATAAACTAAGTGGGTGCACATCCAACTTGCTTGCTCACGAAGACCTAGGGCATTTGAGGAAGCCCATCGTTGGAATATACAAGCCAAGTTCTATAATAAAAATTCCCACTAGTATATGAAAGTGACTGAACATGAGACTCTCTATCATGAAGAACATGGTGCTACTTTGAAGCATGATGACCCACAAGTGTAGGGGATCTATCGTAGTCCTTTCGATAAGTAAGAGTGTCGAACCCAACGAGGAGCAGAAGGAAATGATAGGTATTTTTTGGTAAGGTATTTTCTGCAAGCACTGAAATTATAGGTAACATATAGTTTTGTGATAAGGTAATTGGTAGCAAGTGACAAAAGGTAAAAGTAAATAAGGTGCAGCAAGGTGTCCCAATCCTTTTTTGTAGCAAAGGACAAGCCTGAACAAACTCTTATATAAAGGAAAGCGCTCCCGAGGACACATGGGAATTATCGTTAAGCTAGTTTTCATCACGATCGTCTGATTCGCGTTCGGTACTTTGATAATTTGGTATGTGGGTGGACCGGTGCTTGGGTGCCGCCCTTACTTGGACAAACCTCCCACTTATGATTAACCTCTAATGCAAGCATCCGCAAGTACAAAATAAGTATTAAGGTAAACCTAACCATAGCCTGAAACATATGGATCCAAATAAGCCCTTTACGAAGCAACAAATAAACTAGGGTTTAAGCTTCTGTCACTCTAGCAACCCATCATCTACTTATTACTTCCCAATGCCTTCCTCTAGGCCCAAATAATGGTGAAGTGTCATGTAGTCGACGTTCACATGACACCACTAGAGGAGAGTGATACGTCCAAAATGTATCTATAAATTCTGCTTGCTCCATGCCTCTTTTGGGTGATATTGCTATGATATTTATACACTTCCATACACTTTGGATCATATTTGGACTAACCTATTAACTCAGTGCACCCCAGTGCCAGTTTCTGTTTTCGGCTGTTTTTGTATTTCAGGTTTTCACGTTACGAGAACTGCCAGGAAAAATCCAGAAAAATTATATAAAAAATAAGCGTTCCAGAACCTACCGTGGGCCCGAAGTACAGCTGGGGGGGGCACCAGGGCTCCAGGCGCCCTGGCGGCGCCCCCCCCCTGGGCCGCGCCGGGGGGGCGCCTGGGCCCCCCGAGGCTCCTCTGATGCCCCCCTTTGGCATATATTTAAAGCGTCTCCCGAAACCCTCGAGGGAGGAACTCTTTTCGCGATCTCATCTCTGTTTCGCCGCCGCCGCCGCTTCCAAGATCGGGAGCACCAGGAGAACTCTTCCCGGCACCCTGCCGGAGGGGAGGATCACCACCGGGAGCCTCTCCACCACCATGGACGCCTCCCGGATGAGTTGTGAGTAGTCTCCCTTGGACCATGAGTCCATGACCAGTAGTTATGTGATGTTCTCCTCCCGTTCTTGTGCTTCACTAATTAGTCCTCGTGAGCTGCCCTACATGATCGAGGCACATATGTAATCCTTATGCTGTTGCTATGATGAGTTTGCTGGGATCCGATGGATTATGAGATTATGTTCAGATTGTGATTGAGTAATATATTTGATCTACCTCTTTTATATTTATGTTCGTAAGTACTTCTTGCATGTTCTCCGTTGTTATTTATTGCTTTGGCCAAGTAGTAGGTAGTGACTCCAAGAGGGAACGTTATGCTTGATTGTGGGTTCATGCCCCTCGATGACTAGCTTGAGTGACAGAAACATGAGTCTAGGGGATGTGCTATTGCCACAAGGGGGAAAACAACGGTGCTTGTGCCCGCGGGTGCAAGGATTGTTTACTTTACGCAAAGTTCTTTTAATGCAGTTGTCTGTTGCATTGAGTTTACACTATGGGTGGGACTCGCAACTTAATACCAGCGAGATGTTCTGGATAGATATCTCAAGGTGGATGATTAGTAGTAGATATTGATGGATTTCTGTCTACTTACTTTGGCGTACCGCCCATGCTTTGAACCTCAACCTTTCTTGCAATGTAGTCAGCATTGGTTTGTGCACATGGTCTTGTCAATTGCCCAGCTGTAATTCGTTTACCTCACATAGCTGTTTTATCGTCTTTTGGGAGAGAGACATCACTAGTGAACATCATGAGACTCCGGTCCATATTACCATCATTGATCACATCCGCTATTTACTTTTCGCTTTTATTTACTATTGCAATTATATCTATCACTACTATCACTTGCGTTTAATCCTTTGTGAACTACAAGGCCGGAGGGATTGACAACCTCTCTGTACTCGTTGGGAGCAAAGTTATTTGTATCTGTGTGCAGGTCCACGTTGATAGCTAATATCTGGCGCCGTAGCAGTTGACACCTTCTTGTTGAACCTAGGAGTCTCTGGGGATTCGATCCTTGGTATCTTTGCCAAGGGAAAAACTTCCGCAACACTACATCTCACACCTTCCACTTGGTGTAACCAACGAGGGGCGAGAAGCCTAGCAAGAGTTTTTCTGGCGCCGTTGCCGGGGACTCCACTCTTCAAGATAGGGGAGTTGCACGCTATCTTTTACCTTTGCTTTTAGTCTTGTTAGTTTACCTTTCAGTTTCTGCTTTAGTATCTTTTATCGAAAATCACAAAAATAGTTATTTTGCTTGCTTGCTACTATGGGTTCCACCGAGAACACCAAGTTGTGTGACTTCACTAGTCACAACAACGATGACTTTATCAGCACACCTATCACTACACCTGCCACTTCAGCACCTTCATATGAAATTAAACCTGCTTTACTGAATCTAGTTATGAAAGATCAATTCTCCGGTGCTAGAGATGATGCTGCTTTACACTTGAACAACTTTGTTGAACTTTGTGATATGCAAAAGTACCAAGAAATAGATGGTAATATTGTTAAGCTTAAGCTTTTTCCTTTCTCCTTGAGAGGAGGAGCTAAAATTTGGTTTCAGTCTTTACCTAGAAATAGCATAGATTCATGGGACAAGTGCAAAGATGCTTTTATTGGAAAATACTATCCACCCGCTAAAATTATCCAACTGAGAAGTAACATAATGAATTTTAAACAATTGGATAATGAACACGTTGCCCAAGCTTGGGAATGTATGAAATCTCTTATCAAGAACTGCCCTACTCATGGTTTGACTACTTGGATGGTTATCCAAACTTTTTATGCAGGCTTGAACTTTACCTCGCGGAACTTGTTAGATTCGGCCGCGGGAGGAACCTTTATGTCAACTACACTTGGTGCTGCCACGAAGCTTCTCGATGAGATGATGAACAACTATTCCCAATGGCACACCGAACGCGCTCCAACAGGTAGGAAGGTAAACTCTGTCGAGGAGATTTCCTCCCTTAATGGAAAAGTTGACTTGATCATGTCTCTACTTTCGAAGCAATCCTCTGTTGATCCTCGTGATATTCCTTTAAATTCTTTGATTGCTCAAGAACAAGTAGATGTGAACTTTATCTCTAGAAACAATTTTAACAACAATGCTTATAGGAGTAATTTTGGTAGCAATCCTAGACCGTTCCCCTCTAATTCTTATGGGAACAACAATGCTTATCCTAGCACCAAGAAGTCCAATACTGAACTAGAGATTATGCTTAAAGATTTCATCACTACCCAAAAAGCCTTTAATAAGAGTGTAGAAGAAAAACTACATAAACTAGATGATCTCTCTTTGAAGGTAGACCATTTAGCCAATGAGATAGAATTGCTTAAAATTAAACTTCTCCTCTTGAGGAGAGGAAGGTCACTCCTATTAATGCTACCCAAGTGCAAATTAATGAAAATATTAGGATGATGGCTAAACTTAAAGAAAGATGGGCTAGAGAAAGGGAGGAAGAGGATAGAATTAAGAGCCTTCCTACCCACCACACTGTTGCTACTATCCAAGTTGTTGAGGATATCCAAACTCTTAGCACCCAATGTACTCCTGGTCCCATTGGACCTATTAATGGTGATGCTATGACTATAGAAACTACCAAACATGTGAACCTAAAGGACACCACTACCACTTTACTTGATGCTAGTGACCTTGATTTTGATAATTGCACTCTTACCGAAGTTATTGATTTCCTTCACAAGATGTCTAGAGATCCCCGCACTAGCACGCTTAACCTTGCCTTCACAGAGCATATCACTAATGCTCTCATCAAAGCTAGGGAGGAGAAACTTAGAGTAGAAGCCTCCATACCTAGAAGCTAGAAGATGGTTGGGATCCTATGATAAAAATTAAATTGAATGACTTCTCTTGCTATGCATTATGTGATGTTGGAGCTAGTACCTCTGTTATGCCCAAAAGAATATATGATATGCTTAAATTGAAACCTTATGATTCTTGTTCGTTTGGTGTTCGTCTCGTTGATTCTTCCATAAAGAAACCTTTGGGGAGGATCGACGATGTTCTTATCGTTGTCAATGATAATTATGTTCCCGTTGATTTTACTATTATGGATATTGAATGTGATCCTTCTTGTCCAATTATTTTGGGACGTCCCTTTTTACGCACCGTTGGTGCTATCATTGACATGAAAGAGGGGAATATAAAATTTCAGTTTCCTCTCCAGAAAGGGATGGAACACTTCCCTCGAAAGAAGATCAAGTTACCTTTTGAGTCCGTTGTACGGGCTAGCTATTCTTTTACTCTTGAAAAGACTTGATCTATATGCATTATGCCTAGCTTAAAGGCATAAAAGAAAGCGCTTTTGGGAGGCAGCCCACATGAATAAATTTATTTTGCTTTTGTTGTGTCTTGATGTTGTTACTACTGTAGCATCATCATTGTATCTTTGCTTTTCAATTTTGTGCCAAGTGTAGCCTCTGATTGCTAGAAAGTTCAAAAGTTGTGAGGTGCTGTCCAGGAAACAGATTCTGTCCTTGGATAGAAAAATTCGTATAAAATCACCAGATCATCATTTTGGTCTGAATTTTTTCGACAGCGTGCTCTATATAATTTTCTTTCGTGCGTCTGTTCTGAGTTTTTTTATTAGAGTTGCAGAAGTGCCCCGAACAAATCAATTACTACCTGCTGTTCTGTTTTTCACAGATTCTGTCCTGTTTTGCCTTTCCTTCATTTTGCAAACCAAGAGCTTGCTTTTTCTTTGCAAAAACCTTTTGGCAATCTTGAGAAACAGTAGACCTTCAAGAATATCTTTATTTCCAGCAAGGTACAATTATTTTATTATGGGTACTAACCTCGCTAATCAGATTATGATGAGTTATGTATGAAGGGTGTTTTCAAGTGTGCGAGGGAAGATGATAAAAAGATTCAGGAGTGTCAAGCGCTCAAGCTTGGGGATGCCCCCATGCACCCCCAAGAAATATTCAAGGAGACTCAAGCGTCTAAGCTTGGGGATGCCACCATGCATCCCCTTCTCCATCAACATTATCAGTTCGTCTTTCGTTCCACTATATTTTAATCACTTCATGTGTTATGTGATGTGCTTGGAGCGTCTTGCTTTTAGTTTTCTTTAGTTTTTCATAACGAGTCGGAACTCAGATTCCTTTATGTGGGAGAGAAACACGCTCCACTTCTACCTAGAACATAACATAGAATTATCATGTCTATCCTTGCTGTGTGTGTTCTTTGTCTTTTAATAGCTACTATCATGTTCAGCTCTTAGCTTTCATGCTTATCTTTTCAAGAGCTTTTGTTTAGTTGGTTGCTTGAACTCTCTTTAATTACCATGCTCACCTTATTAAGAGAGTTTGCTTCCGTTGCATTGGTTGATATGTCTATGATAAAGATGCTACGTGCGTGATGGCGCTTAGTAGTTCATGTTTTCTTATGGTTAGTCTCAAATAGCTGGGGGGGTTCCCAATGTGTTATTGGAGTACCAACATGATTTGTTTGCCTATGATGTGGTATGGTTTAGTAATATCTTCCTTCGAGAATTTATTTTGATTGACTTGGCATATACTCACGCATATTTAAGACTGTAAAGAAAGTCTGTCAAGCCTTGATGATCTTTTGTTTCTGAGTAGCGATATAACTACCATGCCTGATTCAATGTTGCTTTGTCGCTCTGCATGATTATGACCGTCATTGCTCTCTTAGTTGGTCGCTCCCAGTCTTTTGCTAACCTTCGCCTGTACTAAGCGGACTGACTGCTTGTGCATCCACATCCTTTTAAACCAGTTATGCCATATGAGTCCACCATACCTACCTATATGTGGTATTTCACCGCCACTCCAAGTAAATTTACATGTGCTACCTTTAAAACCTTCAGTTTTTGCAATACATAGCTCATGGGAAAGTAGCTTAAAAACTATTGTGGTAAAGAATATGTCTCTTATGTATCTTATTTCTTATAAGTTGCTTGCTGAGCGGTAACCAGGGACGCCATCAACTGTTACACTTTTGTTGAATATCATGTGAGTTGCTATGCATGTTCGTCTTGTCTGAACTAAGGGTGATTTGCCATGGGTTGAATGGTTTGAGTATGCATATTGTTAGAGAAGAACATTGGGCCGCCAACCAAAGCCATGTATCATGGTGGAAGTTTTAGCTTGGACATTAATCCTCAGTCTCTTATGAGAATATGCTTAAGCATTAAAGAGGAGTCCATTATCTATTTTCTATGTTGTCCCGGTATGGATGTCCTCAAGTTGAGATCTATCAAAAACGAGAAATCAAATGCGATCTATCTCCTTGGACCTTTGTACAGGTGACATAGAGGTACCCCTTTGTGACACTTGGTTGAAACATATGTAATGCAATGACAATCCATGGAAATCCGAGCTAATTAGGACAAGGTGCGAGCACTATTGGTATTCGATGCATGAGGCTTGCAACTTATAGGATGTCTTATGCATAACACATATGAAGTACTACTACCGTTGACAAAATTGTTTCTATGTTTTCAAAATAAAAAGCTCTAGCACATGAGTAATCCCTGCTTCCCTCTGTGAAGGGCCATTCTTTTACTTTTATGTTGAGTCTCCACCTTCTTTTAAAAGCACCAACTACTGAGAGCATGATTGTCATTCTGAGTGTAATGTGCATTGTCCCAAAGTAGCATTGTCTTTTGCATGATTGTGATATCGTTTATTCTGAAATCATTGTATCTAGTCATCACTTAAACCTTGGAGGTGCCCCTGCATTTATGTTTCGCTTCACTAAAGGGGGAAAGCTAGATATCACTTTATCATATTTGCACATCATGTTCATTGCAAATCTATTTGATGTTTCAGTATCATATTGTAAAACTTTCAGTCCTTTGTGATTTTCTCATGAGGCAACTTAATTACTACAGATTCATTGTCTCAGTAAGCTTTTGTCATATGACTATGAAAAAGTCCTATATGGTTAATAGCATGTCACCACAGAAATTATTCTTGTTATCATTTACCTACTCGAGGACGAGCAGGAATTAAGCTTGGGGATGTTGATACGTCCAAAACGTATCTATAATTTCTGCTTGCTCCATGCCTCTCTTGGGTGATATTGCTATGATATTTATATACTTCCATACACTTTTGATCATATTTGGACTAACCTATTAACTCAGTGCACCCCAGTGCCAGTTTCTGTTTTCGACTGTTTTTGTATTTCAGGTTTTCACGTTACGAGAACTGCCAGGAAAAATCCAGAAAAATTATATAAAAAATCAGCGTTCCAGAACCTACCGTGCGCCCGAAGTACAGCCGGGGGGGGCACCAGGGCTCCAGGCGCCCTGGTGGCGCCCCCCCCCCTGGGCCGCGCCGGGGGGGCGCATGGGCCCCTCGAAGCTTCCCCGATGCTCCCCTTTGGCATATATTTAAAGCGTCCTCCGAAACCCTCAGAACAGAAACTCTTTTCGCGATCCCATCTCTGTTCCGCCACCGCCGCCGCTTCCAAGATCGGGAGCACCAGGAGAACCCTTCCCGGCACCTTGCCGGAGGGTAGGATCACCACCGGGAGCCTCTCCACCACCATGGACGCCTCCCGGATGAGTTGTGAGTAGTCTCCCTTGGACTATGGGTCCATGACCAGTAGCGATGTGATGTCTGTTGGGGATCGTAGCAGAAAATCAAAATTTTTCCTACGCGTCACCAAGATCTATCTATGGAGTAATCTAGCAACGAGCATAAAGGAGAGTGGATCTACATACCCTTGTAGATCGCGATGCGGAAGCGTTGCAAGAATGCGGATGAAGTAGTCGTACTCGCTGCGATTCAGATCGCGGTTGATTCCGATCTAAGCGCCGAACAACGGCGCCTCCGCGTTCAACACACGTGCAGCCCGATGACGTCTCCCACGCCTTGATCCAGCAAGGAGAGAGGGAGAGGTTGGGGAAGACTCCATCCAACAGCAGCACGATGGCGTGGTGGTGGTGGAGGAGCGCGGGACTCCAGCAGGGCTTCGCCAAGCGCTGCGGGAGACGAGGAGGGAGAGATGTAGGGCTGCGCCAAGTGACAGAGGTCAAAAACATGTTATGGGCAGCCCCAAACCTCACATATATATAGGGGGAAGGGGGGGCTGCGCCCCCTTTAGGGTTTCCCACCCCTAGGGGTGCGGCCACCCTAGATCCCATCTAGGGGTCGCGGCCAGAGGGGGAGAGGGAGAGGGGGGCGCACCAGATTGGGCCCTAGGGCCCATCTGCCCTAGGGTTTGCCCCCCTCCCCTCTTGGGGGTGCCTTGGGCCTTGGTGGGGGGGCGCACCAGCCCACCTGGGGCTGGTCCCCTCCCACACTTGGCCCACGTATGCCTCCGGGCTGGTGGCCCCACCCGGTGGACCCCCGGGACCCTCCCGGTGGTCCCGGTACGCTACCGACAGCGCCCGAAACTTTTCCGGTGACCAAAACAGGACTTCCCATATATGAATCTTTACCTCCGGACTATTCCGGAACTCCTCGTGACGTCCGGGATCTCATCCGGGACTCCGAACAACATTCGGTAACCGCGTACATACTTTCCCTATAACCCTAGCGTCATCGAACCTTAAGTGTGTAGACCCTACGGGCTCGGGAACCATGTAGTCATGACCGAGACAACTCTCCGGCCAATAACCAACAGCGGGATCTGGATACCCATGTTGGCCCCCACATGTTCCACGATGATCTCATCGGATGAACCACGATGTCAAGGATTCAATCAATCCGTATATGATTCCCTTTGTCTATCGATATAGCACTTGCCCGAGATTCGATCGTCGGTATACCGATACCTTGCTCAATCTCGTTACCGGCAAGTCTCTTTACTCGTTCCGTAACACATCATCCCGTGATCAACTCCTTGATCACATATTGTGCACATTATGATGATGTCCTACCGAGTGGGCCCAGAGATACCTCTCCGTCATACGGAGTGACAAATCCCAGTCTCGATTCGTGCCAACCCAACAGACACTTTCGGAGATACCTGTAGTGCACCTTTATAGCCACCCAGTTACGTTGTGACGTTTGGTACACCCAAAGCATTCCTACGGTATCCGGGAGTTGCACAATCTCATGGTCTAAGGAAAATATACTTGACATATAGAAAAGCTTTAGCATACGAACTACACGATCTGTGCTAGGCTTAGGATTGGGTCTTGTCCATCACATCATTCTCCTAATGATGTGATCCCGTTATCAACGACATCCAATGTCCATGGTTAGGAAACCGTAACCATCTATTGATCAACGAGCTAGTCGTCTAGAGGCTCACTAGGGACATGGTGTTTGTCTATGTATCCACACATGTATCTGAGTTTCCTATCAATACAATTCTTGCATGGATAATAAACGATTATCGTGAACAAGGAAATATAATAATAACCAATTCATTATTGCCTCTAGGGCATATTTCCAACAGTCTCCCACTTGCACTAGAGTCAATAATCTAGTTCACATCGCCATGTGATTAACACTCACAGGTCACATCGCCATGTGACCAACATCCAAAGAGTTTACTAGAGTCAGTAATCTAGTTCACATCAATATGTGATTAACACTCAATGAGTTCTGGGTTTGATCATGTTATGCTTGTGAGAGAGGTTGTAGTCAACGGGTCTGCAACATTCAGATCCCTATGTACTTCGCAAAACTTTATGTCATTTCGTAGATGTTGCTACCACGTTCCACTTGGAGCTATTCCAAACTGTTGCTCCATTATACGTATCCGGTATCTCTACTCAAAGTTATCCGGATAGGTGTTAAGCTTGCCTTGACGTAACTCTTTACGTCGAACTCTTTATCACCTCCATAACCGAGAAACATTTCCTTATTACTCTAAGGATAATTTTGACCACTATCCAATGATCTACTCCTGGATCACCTTTGTACCCTCTTGCCAGACAAGTGGCAAGGCACCCATCAGGTGCGGTACTTAGCATGGCATACCGTATAGAGCCTATGACAAAAGCATAGGGGACGACCTTCGTCCTTCCTCTTCCTTCTGCCGTGGTCAAGTTTTGAGTCTTACTCAACTTCACACCTTACAACTCAGGTAAGAACTCCTTCTTTGACTGATCTATTTTGAACTCCTTCAAAATCATGTCAAAGGTGTGTGTTCTTTTGAAAGTATCATCAGGCGTCTTGATCTATCTGTATAGATCTTGATGCTCAATATGTAAGCAGCTTTATCCAGGTCTTCCTTTGAAAAACTCATTTCAAATAACCCTTTATGCTTTCCAGAAATTCTACATCATTTCGGATCAACAATATGTCATTCACATATACTTATCAGAAATGTTGTGATGCTCCCACTCACTTTATTGTAAATACAAGTTTCTAACAAACTTTGTATACCCAAAAACTTTGATCACTCCATCAAAGCATATATTCCGACTCCGAGATGCTTGCTCTAGTCCATAGAAGGATCGCTGGAGCTAGCATATCTTTTAGCATCCTTAGGATTGACAAAACCTTTCTGATTGTATCATATACAACCTTTCCTTACGAAAACTGGTAAGGAAACTTGTTTTGTCATCCATCTGCCAGATTTCATAAATGCAGCTAATGCTAACATGATTCCGACGGACTTAAGCATCGCTACGGGTGAGAAAATCTCATCGTAGTCAACTCCTTGAACTTGTGGAAAACTCTTCGCCACAAGTCGAGCTTCATAGACGGTGACATTACCGTCCACGTCCGTCTTAGTCTTAAAGATCCATTTGTCTCAATGGCTTGCCGATCATAGGGCAAGTCCACCAAAGTCCATACTTTGTTTTGATACATGGATCCTATCTCGGGTTTATCGGCTTCTAACCATTTGTCGGAATATGGGCCCACCATCGCTTCTCCATAGTTCGTAGGTTCATCGTTGTCCAACAACATGACCTCTAAGACAGGATCACCGTACCACTCAGGAGTAGTACATATCCTTGTCGACCTACGAGGTTCGATAGCAACTTGATCCGAAACTTCATGATCACTATCATTAGTTTCCTCTTCAACTGTCGTAGGTTCCACAGAAACATCTTTTTGTGTTGCACTACTTTCCGGTTGAAGTGAGGGTTCGATAACCTCATCAAGTTCTATCTTCCTCCCACTCAATTCTTTCGAGAGAAACTCCTTCTCGAGAAAGGACCCATTCTTAGCGACAAACATTTTTGTCCTTGGATCTGAGATAGAAGGTATACCCAACTGTTACCTTTGGGTATCCTATGAAGATGTTTTTGTCCGCTTTGGGTTCGAGCTTTTCCCGGCTGAAGCCACAAGCATCGCAGCCCCAAACATTAAGAAAACGACAACTTTGGTTTCTTGCCAAACCTTAGTTCATACGGCGTTGTCTCAACGGACTTAGATGGTGCCCTATATAAAGTGAATGCAGCTGTCTCTAATGCATAACCTTAAAATAATAGCGGTAGATCGGTAAGACACATCATAGATCGCGCCATATCTCATAAGGTTCGATTACGATGTCCGGACACACCATTACGCTGTGGTGTTCCAGGGGGCTTCAACTGCGAAACAATTCCACAATGTCTTAAGTGATTGCCAAACTCATAATTCAGATAATATCCCCTTGATCAGATCGTAGGAACATGATCTTCTTGTTATGATGATTCTTAATCTTCACTCTGAAATTGTTTGAACCTTTCAAACATTTCAGACTTTTTGCTTCATTAAGTAAATATACCATATCTACTCAAATCGTCAGTGAAGATGAGAAAATAACGATATCCACCACACGCCTTAATTCTCATTGGATCACATACATCAGTATGTATGATTTCCAACAAGTCACTTGCCCGTTTCATTGTACCTGAAAACGGGATCTCAGTCATCCTGCCCATGAGGCATGGCTCGCATGTGTCAAGCGATTCAAAACCAAGTGACTCCAAACGTCCATCAGCATGGAGTTTCTTCATGCATTTTATGCCAAAAATGACCTAAGCGGCAGTGCCACAAGAAAGTGGTACTATCATCATTAACTCTATATCTTTTTGGCATTAATATTATCATCATGTGTATTACTATGATCGAGATTCAACGAACCATTGGGTGCATGACCATAAAGGTATTATTCATGTAAACAGAATAACCATTATTCTCTAACTTAAATGAATAACCGTATTGCAATGAACATGATCTAATCATATTCATGCTCAACGTAGACACCCGATAACATTTATCTAGGTTCAACTCTAATCTCGAAAATAGAGGGAGTGTGCGATGGTGATCTTATCAACCTTGGAAACACTTCCAACACACATCGTCACCTCGCCCTTAGCTAGTCTCCGTTCAATCCGTAGCTTTTGCTTCAAGTCACTAATAATAGCAACTGAATCGGTATCCAATACCCATGTGCTACAAGGAGTACTAGTAAGGTACACATCAATAACACGTATATCAAATATACTTTGTTGAAGTTGCCATCTTTTCTTATCTACCATGTATTTGGGGCAGTTCCGCTACCATGTGACCGTTCCCCTTACAATCGAAGCACTTAGTCTCGAGGTTTGGGTGCAACCTTGGGTTCCCTCATTAGAGCGACAACTGGTTTGCCATTCATGAAGTTTCCCTTCTAGCCCTTGCCCCTTTTGAAACCAGTGGTCTTGTTAAACCATCAACACTTGATGCTCCTTCTTGATTTCAACTTTCGCGGTCTTAAGAACCGCTAATAGCTCCGGGATCATCTCCATCCTTTGCATGTCATAGTTCATCACAAAGTTCTAGTAGCTTGGTGATAGTGTCTAGAGAATTCTGTCAACCACTATCTCACTTGGAAGATTAACTCCCACTTGGTTCAAGTGATTTTAGCACCCAGACATTCTGAGCACATGCTCACTAGTTGAGCCATTCTCCTCCATCTTTTTGGCAAAAGAACTTGTCAGAGGTCTCATACCTCTCAACATGGGCATGAGCCTGAAATCCCAATTTCAGCTCTTAGAACATCTCATATGTTCCATGGCGTTCAAAACGTCATTGGAATCCCGATTCTAAGCCGTAAAGTATGGTGCACTAAACTATCAAGTAGTCATCAGGACGTGTCTCTCAGGTGTTCACAACATCCATAGACAACGTTGTAGGGGTTTGCACATCGAGCGGTGCATCAAAGACATAAGCTTTCTGTGCAGCAGTGAGGACACTCCTCGGACTACGGACCCAGTCCGCATCCTTGCTTACAATATCTTTCAACTTAGTCTTTCTCTAGGATCGTATTAAACAGGTAGCTACAACGCAGTTATTGGTCTACAACATAATTTGCGAAGACAACTTAGACTATTGTTCATGACAATGAAGTTCATCTAATGAACTCCCACTCAGATAGACATCTCTCTAGTCATCTAAGTGATACATGATCCGAATCGACTAGGCCGTGTCCGATCATCACGTGAGACGGACTAGTCATCAACGGTGAACATCTTCATGTTGATCGTATCTTCTATACGACTCATGTTCGACCTTTCGGTCTTCCGTGTTCCGAGGCCATGTCTGTACATGCTAGGCTCGTCAAGTGAACCCTAAGTGTATCGCGTGTGTAAATCTGGCTTACACCCATTGTATGCGAACGTTAGAACTTATCACACCCGATCATCACGTGGTGCTTCGGAACAACGAACCTTAGCAACGGTGCACAGTTAGGGGGAACACAATTCTTGAGATTTTAGTGAGAGATCATCTTATTCACTACCGTCGTTCTAAGCAAATAAGATGTAAAACATGATAAACATCACATGCAATCAAATAGTGACATGATATGGCCAATATCATTTTGCTCCTTTTGATCTTCATCTTCGGGGCTCCATGATCATCATCGTCACCGGCATGACACCATGATCTCCATCATCATGATCTCCATCATCATGTCTTCATGAAGTCGTCTCGCCAAACATTACTTCTACTACTATGGCTAACGTTTAGCAATAAAGTAAAGTAATTACATGGCGTTATTCAGTGACACGCAGGTCATACAATAAATAAGACAACTCCTATGGCTCCTGCCGGTTGTCATTCTCATCGACATGCAAGTCGTGATTCCTATTACAAGAACATGATCAATCTCATACATCACATATATATCATTCATCACATCCTTTTGGCCATATCACATCACACGGCACATGCTGCAAGAACAAGTTAGACGTCCTCTAATTGTTGTTGCAAGTTTTTACGTGGCAGCTATAGGTTTCTAGCAAGAACGTTTCTTACCTACGCCAAAACCACAACGTGATATGCCAATTTCTATTTACCCTTCATAAGGACCCTTTTCATCGAATCCGATCCGACTAAAGTGGGAGAGACAGACACCCGCTAGCCACCTTATGCAACTAGTGCATGTCAGTCGGTGGAACCTGTCTCACGTAAGAGTACGTGTAAGGTCGGTCCGGGCCGCTTCATCCCACGATGCCGCCGAATCAAGATAAGACTAGTAACGGCAAGAGAATTGACATGATCTACGCCCACAACTACTTTGTGTTCTACTCGTGCAAGATACTACGCATAGACCTAGCTCATGATGCCACTGTTGGGGATCGTAGCAGAAAATCAAAATTTTTCCTACGCGTCACCAAGATCTATCTATGGAGTAATCTAGCAACGAGCATAAAGGAGAGTGGATCTACATACCCTTGTAGATCGCGATGCGGAAGCGTTGTAAGAACGCGGATGAAGTAGTCGTACTCGCTGCGATTCAGATCGCGGTTGATTCCGATCTAAGCGCCGAACAACGACGCCTCCGCGTTCAACACACGTGCAGCCCGATGACGTCTCCCACGCCTTGATCCAGCAAGGAGAGAGGGAGAGGTTGGGGAAGACTCCATCCAACAGCAGCACGACGGCGTGGTGGTGGTGGAGGAGTGCGGGACTCCAGCAGGGCTTCGCCAAGCGCTGCGGGAGACGAGGAGGGAGAGAGGTAGGGCTGCGCCAAGTGACAGAGGTCAAAAACATGTTATGGGCAGCCCCAAACCTCACATATATATAGGGGGAAGGGGGGGCTGCGCCCCCTTTAGGGTTTCCCACCCCTAGGGGTGCGGCCACCCAAGATCCCATCTAGGGGTGGCGGCCAGAGGGGGAGAGGGAGAGGGGGGCGCACCAGATTGGGCCCTAGGGCCCATCTGCCCTAGGGTTTGCCCCCCTCCCCTCTTGGGGGCGCCTTGGGCCTTGGTGGGGGGGGCGCACCAGCCCACCTGGGGCTGGTCCCCTCCCACACTTGGCCCACGTATGCCTCCGGGGCTGGTGGCCCCACCCGGTGGACCCCCGGGACCCTCCCGGTGGTCCCGGTACGCTACCGACAGCGCCCGAAACTTTTCCGGTGACCAAAACAGGACTTCCCATATAAGAATCTTTACCTCCGGACTATTCCGGAACTCCTCGTGACGTCCGGGATCTCATCCGGGACTCCGAACAACATTCGGTAACCGCGTACATACTTTCCCTATAACCCTAGCGTCATCGAACCTTAAGTGTGTAGACCCTACGGGCTCGGGAACCATGTAGTCATGACCGAGACAACTCTCCGGCCAATAACCAACAGCGGGATCTGGATACCCATGTTGGCCCCCACATGTTCCACGATGATCTCATCGGATGAACCACGATGTCAAGGATTCAATCAATCCGTATATGATTCCCTTTGTCTATCGATATAGCACTTGCCCGAGATTCGATCGTCGGTATACCGATACCTTGCTCAATCTCGTTACCGGCAAGTCTCTTTACTCGTTCCGTAACACATCATCCCGTGATCAACTCCTTGATCACATATTGTGCACATTATGATGATGTCCTACCGAGTGGGCCCAGAGATACCTCTCCGTCATACGGAGTGACAAATCCCAGTCTCGATTCGTGCCAACCCAACAGACACTTTCGGAGATACCTGTAGTGCACCTTTATAGCCACCCAGTTACGTTGTGACGTTTGGTACACCCAAAGCATTCCTACGGTATCCGGGAGTTGCACAATCTCATGGTCTAAGGAAAATATACTTGACATATAGAAAAGCTTTAGCATACGAACTACACGATCTGTGCTAGGCTTAGGATTGGGTCTTGTCCATCACATCATTCTCCTAATGATGTGATCCCGTTATCAACGACATCCAATGTCCATGGTTAGGAAACCGTAACCATCTATTGATCAACGAGCTAGTCGTCTAGAGGCTCACTAGGGACATGGTGTTTGTCTATGTATCCACACATGTATCTGAGTTTCCTATCAATACAATTCTAGCATGGATAATAAACGATTATCGTGAACAAGGAAATATAATAATAACCAATTTATTATTGCCTCTAGGGCATATTTCCAACAATGTTCTCCTCCCGTTCTTGTGCTTCACTAATTAGTCCTCGTGAGCTGCCCTACATGATCGAGGCACATATGTAATCCTTATGCTGTTGCTATGATGAGTTTGCTGGGATCCGATGGATTATGAGATTATGTTCAGATTGTGCTTGAGTAATATATTTGATCTACCTCTTTTATATTTATGTTCGTAAGTAATTCTTGCATGTTCTCCGTTGTTATTTATTGCTTTGGCCAAGTAGTAGGTAGTGACTCCAAGAGGGAACGTTATGCTTGATTGTGGGTTCATGCCCCTCGATGACTAGTTTGAGTGACAGAAACATGAGTCTAGGGGATGTGCTGTTGCCATAAGGGGGAAAACAACGGTGCTTGTGCCCGCGGGTGCAAGGATTGTTTACTTTACGCAAAGTTCTTTTAATGCAGTTGTCTGTTGCATTGAGTTTACACTATGGGTGGGACTCGCAACTTAATACCAGCGAGATGTTCTGGATAGATATCTCAAGGTGGATGATTAGTAGTAGATATTGATGGATTTCGGTCTACTTACTTTGGCGTACCGCCCATGCTTTGAACCTCAACCTTTCTTGCAATGTAGTCAGCATTGGTTTGCGCACATGGTCCTGTCAATTGCCCAGCTGTAATTCGTTTACCTCACATAGCTGTTTTATCGTCTTTTGGGAGAGAGACATCACTAGTGAACATCATGAGACTCCGGTCCATATTACCATCATCGATCACATCCGCTATTTACTTTTCGCTTTTATTTACTATTGCAATTATATCTATCACTACTATCACTTGCGTTTAATCCTTTGTGAACTACAAGGCCGGAGGGATTGACAACCTCTCTGTACTCATTGGGAGCAAAGTTATTTGTATCTGTGTGCAGGTCCACGTTGATTGCTAATATCTGGCGCCGTAGCAGTTGACACCTTCTTGTTGAACCTAGGAGTCTCTGGGGATTCGATCCTTGGTATCTTTGCCAAGGGAAAAACTTCCGCAACACTACATCTCACACCTTCCACTTGGGGTAACCAACGAGGGGCGAGAAGCCTAGCACATGCCATCTTTTAACCTTTTCTTTAAATAACTTGGCATTCTCATAGGCCTGGGTTCTCCACTCATCAAGGCAGCTAATGTCAAATAACCTCTTCTCACCAGCAAGTTTGAAATCATAGTTGAGCTCTTTAATAGCCCAATATGCCTTATGTTCTAGCTCAAGAGGTAAGTGACAAGCTTTTCCATATACCATCTTATATGGAGACATACCCATAGGATTTTTGTATGCAGTTCTATAGGCCCATAATGCATCATCTAGTTTCTTGGACCAATTCTTCCTAGACCTGTTAACTGTCTTTTGCAAGATTAATTTCAACTCCCTATTACTTAGTTCTACTTGATCGCTAGTCTATGGGTGATAAGGTGATGCAATTCTATGGTTGACATCGTATTTAGCAAGCATCTTACGGAAAGGACCATGAATAAAGTGTGAACCACCATCAGTAATTAGATAGCTAGGGACTCCAAAACTCGGAAAAATAACTTATTTAAGCATCTTAATAGAGGTGTTATGATCAGCACTACTAGTTGGAATAGCTTCTACCCACTTAGTAATGTAATCAACATCAACTAGAATATGTGTATACCCATTAGAGACAGGAAAAGGTCCCATATAATAAAAGCCCCAAACATCAAATGGTTCAATAACAAGCGAATAATTCATAGGCATTTCTTGACGTCTACTAATATTACCAATTCTTTGACATTCATCACAAGATAAGACAAACTTACGGGTATCCTTGAAGAGAGTAGGCCAATAAAAACCGGATTGCAATACCTTGTGTGTAGTTCTATCTCCCGCATGGTGTCCTCCATAAGCTTCGGAGTGAAGCTTGCGTAGGATCTGTTCCTGTTCATGGTCAGGTACACAATGTCTAATAATACCATCTACTCCTTCATTATAAAGATGTGGGTCATCCCAGAAGTAATGTCTCAAATCAAAGAAGAACTTTTTCTTTTGCTGGTATGTGAAGCTAGGAGGTATAAACTTAGCAACAATATAATTAGCATAATCAGCATACCATGGAGCAGTACGATAAGTACTTATGATAGCTAGTTGTTCATCAGGAAAGCTATCATCAATAGGTTGTGGGTCATCAAGTATATTCTCTAACCTAGACAAGTTATCTACTACGGGGTTCTCAGCTCCCTTTCTATCAATAATATGCAAGTCAAATTCTTGCAGCAAGAGAACCCATCTAATAAGTCTAGGTTTAGCATCTTTCTTTTCCATGAGGTATTTGATAGCAGCATGATCAGTGTGAATAGTTACTTTAGAATCAACGATATAGGGTCTAAACTAATTATCACAAGAAAATACAACTGCTAAAAATTCTTTCTCAGTGGTAGCATAATTTCTTTGGGCACTATCTAGAGTTTTACTAGCATACTAGATAACATTCAATTTCTTATCAACTCTTTGCCCCTAAAACAGCACCTACAACATAATCGCTAGCATCGCACATAATCTCAAAGGGTAAATTCCAGTCAGGAGGCTGGACAATAGGTGCACAGATCAATGCTTTCTTAAGTATTTCAAATGCTTCTAGACAATCATCATCAAAGACAAAAGGAATATCTTTTTGTAAGAGATTAGTCAGAGGCCTAGAGATTTTGGAGAAGTCATTAATGAACCTCCTATAAAACCCGGCATGACCAAGTAAGCTTCGTATACCTTTGATATCCTTAGGGCATGGCATCTTTTCAATAGCATCAACTTTAGCTTTGTCAACTTCAATACCTCTTTCAGAAATTTTATGTCCGAAGACAATGCCTTCATTAACCATAAAGTGGCACTTCTCCCAATTCAAGACAAGGTTAGTGTCTTCACATCTCTGCAAAACTCGATCAAGGTTGCTTAAGCAATCATCAAAAGAAGTTCCGTAAACGGAGAAATCATCCATGAAAACCTCAACAATCTTTTCACAAAAATCAGAGAATATAGCCATCATGCATCTTTGAAAGGTAGAAGGTGCATTACATAAACCAAAAGGCATACATCTATAAGCAAATGTACCGGAAGGACAAGTAAAGGTGGTCTTTTCTTGATCCCCTTTTGACACATGTATTTGAGAGAAACCAGAATAACCATCTAGAAAGCAGAAATGAGTATGCTTAACCTTTCTAGCATTTGATCAATAAATGGCAAGGGGTAATGATCTTTCTTAGTAGCTTGATTTAACTTACGGAAATCAATTACCATCCTATAACATGTAACTATTCTTTGCGGGATCAATTCATCTTTATCATTAGGGACAACAGTCATACCTCCTTTCTTAGGAACACAATGGACATGACTTACCCACTGGCTATCAGCAACTGGATAGATAATACCTGCCTCTAGAAGTTTTAGTATTTCCTTCCTTACCACTTCTTTCATCTTAGGATTTAACCGTCGCTGATGATCAATAACTGGTTTAGCATTTTCTTCCAATTTTATCTTGTATTGGCATATAGTGGGACTAATGCCCTTAAGATCATCCAGAGTATATCCAATAGCAGCACGATGCTTCTTCAGAGTTTTCAATAATTTTTCTTCTTCCTGCTCTAAAAGTTTAGCACTAATAATAACAGGATATATCTTCTTTTCATCAAGATAAACATACTTAAGATTATCAGGCAAAGGTTTAAGTTCGAACACGGGATCACCCTTGGGTGGAGGAGTATCCCCTAGGATTTCAACAGGCAAGTTGTTTTTCAAAACAGGTCCCTGTGTAAGGAATATTTCATCTATTTCCCTTCTCTCATTCATATGCATATCATTTTCGTGGTCTAGCAAGTATTGTTCTAAAGGATCATTAGGTGGCACGGCAATAGAAGCAAGACCAATAATTTCATCTTTACTGGGTGGTGCCTTTTCAAGGGGTTGTCTACAAAATTTAGCAAAGTTAAAATCATGAGACGTATCCCCTAATCCAACAGTAACAATATCTTTCACACAGTCTATCTTGGCATTAACAGTATTCAAGAAGGGTCTACCAAATATAATGGGACAGAATGCATCTTGTGGGGAACTAAGAACAAGAAAATCAGCAGGGTATTTAACCTTCCCACACAAGACTTCAATATCTCTAACAATCCCGACTGGTGAAATAGTGTCTCTATTGGCAAGCTTAATAGTAACATCAATCCCTTCTAACTCAACAGGTGCAATATCATGCATAATTTCGTTATACAGATCAAGAGGGATAATACTCGCACTAGCACCTATGTCACATAAGCCATGATAGAAATGATCTCCTATCTTAACAGAGATAACAGGCAAGCCTACAATAGGTTTATGTTTATTCCTAGCATTGGGTTTGGCTATTCTAGCATACTCTTCTTGGAGGTAAATAACATGTCCATCTAAATCTTCTACCAAGAGATCTTTAACCATAGCAACACTAGGTTCAACTTTAATTTGCTCAGAGGGTGTAGTTGTCCTAGTATTACTCTTACGAACTACAGTTGAAGCTTGAGCATGATCCTTTATCCTAACAGGGAAAGGTGGTTTCTCAATATAAGCGGTAGGTATAACAGGATCAACATTATAAGTGATAGTCTTTTCTTCAACTTTAATAGGTTCAACTATTTTTACTTCAATAGGGGGATGGTATTTAAACCACTTCTCCTTAGGAAATCAACATGATTAGCAGAAGATTCACAGAAAGAAGCTACTATCTTAGAGTCAAGTCCATATTTAGTGCTAAAGTAACGGAAAACATCGGTATCTATAAAAGCTTTAACACAATCAAACTTAGGGGTCATACCTGACTCCTTACCTTCGTCGAGATCCCAATCTTCAGAGTTGCATTTAATTCTTTCCAATAAATCCCATTTGAAGTCAATAGTATTCATCATATAAGTGCGAGAACAAGAAGTATCGAGCATGGAGCGATTATTATGAGAAACCCGAGCATAAAAATTTTGAATGATCATTTCCCTTGAGAGCTCATGATTGGGGCATGAATATAATATTGTCTTAAGCCTCCCCCAAGATTGAGCAATGGTTTCTCCTTCGCAAGGCCAGAAATTATAAATATAATTACGATCACGATGAACCTGGTGCATAGGGTAGAACTTCTGATGAAATTCCAACTTCAGACGATTATAGTTCCATGATCCCATATCATCGCATAGCCTAAACCATGTCAATGCATCTCTCTTCAAAGATAAAGGGAAGACCTTCTTCTTGATAACATCCTCGGGCATACCTGCAAGCTTAAACAATCCACAAACTTCATCCACATAGATTAGGTGTAAGTCGGGATGCAGTGTTCCGTCTCCTATAAAGGGATTTTCAAGCAGTTTCTCTATCATACCCGAAGGAATCTCAAAGCAAACATTTTCAGTAGGTGCAGTAGGTTGAGGAGACACTATTTGCTCTTCTGTTCGGGGTGAAGATACCCCGAACAAGCCCCTCAAAGGATTTTGAGCCATAGTAACAAGTGACAATAAATTTCAGGACACTATATAATTTTTTCCTTACCAAGTTCCACTTACCAAAGGCACTTCACTCCCCGGCAATGGCGCCAGAAAAGAGTCTTGATCACCCACAAGTGTAGGGGATTGATGTCTACTACACGCTTCTATTCCTGTAGACAGTGTTGGGCCTCCAAGAGCAGAGGTTTGTAGGACAGCAGCAAATTTCCCTTAAGTGAGTAACCCAAGGTTTATCGAACTCAGGGAAGTGGAGGTTGAACGAACCCCTTTCAAGCAACCCTGCAATCAAGATACAAGAAGTCTCTTGTGTCCCCAACACACCTAATACACTTGTCAGATGTATAGGTGCACTAGTTCGGCGAAGAGATGGTAAAATATGGATGATAGGAGTGGCAAAGCAAGGTAATATAAATCTGTAATAAAAAGTGCAGCAAGCAAACAAGTGGTAAACGTGAGCACAAATGGTATTGCAATGGTGGGAACAAGGCCTAGGCTTCATACTTTCACTAGTGGCAACTCCCAACAACATTGACATAGTCTAATCACATGATATTTCCCATAAAACATGCAATGGAGACGCACTCGGAGGTCATTCCTTTGCGGTCAAGAGAGGACGAGAATTATGTAGGGCTACAAAAGCACACTTCAAAATTCGTAGTTCTCAATCTATGGATTTCCCAATGTCACCGCGGCCATCCAAAGAGAGTACCACAATCACCACAACATATCTCCAGGATAGTCAAAGACAAGAACCAAGAGACTCTCAATCTTCAATCAACACACAAAAGAGGAAATCACTCATGAAAATATTCTTCTAATCCATGTCCAATAGACCGCTGTCACCTTGGTATCGGGGATTATACTAGATAAAGACAAGTGAGTACATCAATTCAATACATAGAGGAAGGGGAAATATCATGGGATCACCCTAGATTAACATAGCCTATGATCACAACGAAGATCACATCATGGGAGAGAGAGATAACCACATAGCTACACGTACAAGCCCTCAGCCCCGGAGAAGACTACTCACATATGGCCATGGTGAGCAAGAGATTGATGGTGGTGTTGATGGAGAGGTGCAGCCCGGAGAGGAGGAGGCGGCCGGCGGCAGCCGTGGCGGCGGCGGCAGCCCTCCGGGGCGGCGGCGGCGACCCTAGGGGGCAGCGGCTCCTTGGCCCCCCTTCTTCCTTGTGGATGGTGCTGCAATGGTGCTGGTCCACCCCTCCAAGACGGCGGCCTGGGAGGAGGAATATTCGTGGCCCTTGGTGACCTAGGTTTCCTCTCTTTATATAGACTCTCGGATTCCCGTCATCAGATTTTGGGCTTCAGTAAAACGGGCTTTTCTCGGCCGTCCGGACTCCGATTTGGACGAATTTTATATCCAGAAGCATCCTCTCGAAATTCCCCACAACTTTCGCAACTAGGCTTTTTCCGTTTGACGTCGTCTTCGGGCCGAAACGTGACCATATTCTAAAAACGTTCTCAGACAGATTTCTGGAAAGTCAGAGTCCTACTCCAATACGACTCCTTTTGCGTTTTTGTCAATTTCCAAGTAATTCCTACACAATAAAGTGTAAAACAAGAACATTGTGCACTTTTGCAACCATTAGTATGTTAGTCCAATAAATTCCTAAAAAGATAGAAAACTTTGATATAAACATGAGACAATGATGCAAAACAAGCATGTCACAAGCAAAAATTATGGATACGTTTGGGACGTATCAACATCCCCAAGCTTAATTACTACTCGTCCTCGAGTAGGTAGAATGATAACATAGATAATTTTTGAGGTGACATGCTACTAACACAATCTTGATCAAGTAATATAGTAAAGCACATGAACTGAAATAAAGTGAACCAAAACAATTGTCTATAGTTGAAAGCAAGTAAACAATGAATAACCAAGTGATCATCTAAGTAAATTCTTTTCATGAATAGTACAATTGAAGACATGAAACTATAAAGTTAAGCACAACTGTTAGCCCCAAAGGAGTTCTCTCATCAAAAGCATTCTAGTTAACACAAAAGGAAGATAAAGTTTCAGCAATGCTTTCCACTTTTCAACATTTAGCCTCATGGATAAGTTCAATGAACAAGGATTATATATAACTAAGCAGAAATTTTGAACATAATCAACTTGAACCCAGGGTTAACACTAGATGCTTGCTTATGGTGGAGGAAGAAGATTAGAACATAGGAAAACTGACTCAACATTTAAAAGTAAAAGATAGGCCCTTCGCAGAGGGAAGCAGGGATTACTCATGTGCTAGAGCTTTTTATTTTTGAAAACATAGAGATATAAAAGCAATTTTGAGAGATGTATGCTTATGTCAACGAATGGTAATAAACAATGCACTACTACTCATGCCAAACAGAACTTAAGAGCGGCTCCTATAGAGGAATGATAACACTCCCCTTTCTCCTTTGTTTATCACTAGCCAAAGTTTGTCTGATTTCTCAGGTACGATGTGTGAAGGAGGTTTTTGATATTGATATTGATGACATGTAAAGTGGGCTGGGCATACCCTTTTGCCAGTTTTTTTTTTTTGCAAAATTAAGGACATGCACATTATTCATGCACGTCAGGGGTCGTTCTGTCCAACACAAGTAATAATGAACTGTCTACCACTTCCTCATGAGCTAAAACAGAGACACAAATAAGGATAAATTTTGAAGGTTTTAAGGTTAGCACATGAGCAATTTACTTGGAATGGCTATTAAATACCATGCATATAGGTAGGTATGGTGGACACATATGGCAGAATTTTGGCTATGGAATTTGGATGCACGAGCAGCATTCCCGCTCAGTACAGAGTTTTTGGTTTAGCAAGTTTTTAGCAAGCACATGTGAACCGGTACAAGAGAATTATAACATCCTTTCAGCATAATTATAAGACTTCTACACTGTCTTCCTTGTCAACCATCTTACTTCTAAAAAGAAAACAAGAACTTTAAAACTACCAATGGTGAAAAACTAAACAATTGCAAACTTCAAAGGTATTTCTTCACTAATAAGACTTTATTAAATGATCTCCATGTTTAGGCATCACTACTTAATTTCTCAAAACAATTGATAGGGATCAAGTTACTCAATGATCTTCAAAACTATGCAAGCTTTTTATTCTTTGCACCACGGACACACTTGGCATTTACTTTACCAACATATTATTTAGCAATTCAAACCAATTCAACTCTCCAAAAAGATATAAGTGAAGCAAGAGAGTACTTTCTATAAAAGAACTAATAGCTCTGAACATATATATGAAATAAAAACAAGAGCTAGAAGCATATAACAAGGTAGCTAAAACACTCAAAAAGATATAAGTGAAGAACATGAGTGTTTCATGAAAAAGCGGAGCGTGTCTCTCTCCCACACAAAGAAAGCTGGGTTCTAACTTGTTATGAACAGCAAGCAAAGCTAAAGAAAACTAAAAAGGAAACTAAGAGCAAGACGCTCCAAGCATAGCACATAACACATGAAGTGATAATTATAGTGGAACGAAAGACGAACTGATAATTGTTGATGGAGAAGGGGATGCATGGGGGCATCCCCAAGCTTAGACGCTTGAGTCTTCTTGAATATCTCTTGGGGGTGCATGGGGGCATCCCCAAGCTTGAGCGTTTGACACTCCTGAATCTTCTTTTATCATCTTCCCTCGCACACTTGAAAACTCCCTTCATACATAACTCATCATAATCTGATTAGAGAGGTTAGTACCCACAATAAAATAATTTTTATCTACTGGAAACAAAGATATTCTTGAAGGTCTACTGTTTCTCAAGAATGCCAAAAGGTTTTTGCAAAGAAAAAGCAAGCTCAAGGTTTGCAAAACGAAGAAAAGGCAAAACAGGACAGAATCTGTGAAAAACAGTCCAGCAGGTAGTAAATAATTTTTTCGGGGCACTTCTGCAACTCAAATCAAAAAACTCAGAACAGACGCCCGAAAGCCAATTGTATAGAGCACGCTGTCAAAAAAATCAGATCAAAACGATGATCTGGTGATTTTATTCGAATTTTTCTGTTCAAGGACAGAATCTGTTTTCTGGACAGCACGTCACAACTTTTGAACTTTCTTGCAATCGGAGGCTAAACTTGGCACAAAGCTGAAAAGAAAAGATACAATGATGATGCTACTATAGTAACAAACATCAAGACCACTAAAAACTGAAAGAACAAACTGAAAGCAAAGATAACAAGGGTTGTCTCCCTAGAGCTCTTTCTTTATAGCCATAAAGATAGGCTTAAGACTTTAATGATGCTCTCGTAGGAATAAGAGTTGAATAATAAAGGAGAGCATCAAGAAGCAAATACCAAACACATTTAAGCCTAACATGCTTCCTATGCATAGGAATCTTGTAAGAAAACAAATCATTGGAGCATAAAACAGCTAGCATAGAAAGGGAAAACAAGTATAACTTCAAAACTTTCACAATATAGAGGGGAAACTTCTTATTATTAAGATATTTAGAACCATGTCTCCCTCTCTCATTATAAATTTCAGTGGCATCATGGATGAACTCAACAATATAACTATCACATAAGGCATTATTTCCATGATCCAAAAGCATAAAAGTGTCATTACTCTTCATATAAGCAAAATCTTTCTTATTAGGAATAGTGAGAGTAAGACTATCATAACCATCATGGTAATCATCGTATTTAGGAGGCATATCATAATCATAATAAATTTTATCCTCAATAGTAGGTGGACTGAAAATATTATATTCATCATTGTAATCATCATATATAGGAGGCATAGTATCATCAAAGTAAATTTTCTCCTCAAAAGTCGGGGGACTAAAAATATCATGTTCATCAAAACCGACCTCCCCAAGTTTAGATCTTTCCATGTCATTACCAATATTGATATTCAAAGAAAGCATACTAATAACATCACCACCATCATGATTGTTATGCAAATAATAAAGTTCCATAGGTTTTTTAATTTTCTCTTCAAACACATCATGTCCCAAAGCAAGGTAGAGCTTATAAAGCTCTCTAATTTTGTTGTTGTTTTCCATTAAGCCTGACTAGTGAAAATAAAAACAAGAAACAAAAAGATTTAATTGCAAGATCTAGAGAAGGTACCTTCACTTACCTCACTTCCCCGGCAACGGCGCCAGAAATAGCTTGATGTCTACTACACGCTTCTATTCCTGTAGACAGTGTTGGGCCTCCAAGAGCAGAGGTTTGTAGGACAGCAGCAAATTTCCCTTAAGTGAGTAACCCAAGGTTTATCGAACTCAGGGAAGTGGAGGTTGAACGTACCCCTTTCAAGCAACCCTGCAATCAAGATACAAGAAGTCTCTTGTGTCCCCAACACACCTAATACACTTGTCACATGTATAGGTGCACTAGTTCAGCGAAGAGATGGTAAAATATGGATGATAGGAGTGGCAAAGCAAGGTAATATAAATCTGTAATAAAAAGTGCAGCAAGCAAACAAGTGGTAAACGTGAGCACAAATGGTATTGCAATGGTGGAAACAAGGCCTAGGCTTCATACTTTCACTAGTGGCAACTCCCAACAACATTGACATAGTCTAATCACATGATATTTCCCATAAAACATGCAATGGAGACGCACTCGGAGGTCATTCCTTTGTGGTCAAGAGAGGACGAGAATTATGTAGGGCTACAAAAGCACACCTCAAAGTTCATAGTTCTCAATCTATGGATTTCCCAATGTCACCGCGGCCATCCAAAGAGAGTACCACAATCACCACAACATATCTCCAGGATAGTCAAAACAAGCACCAAGAGACTCTCAATCTTCAATCAACACACAAAAGAGGAAATCACTCATGAAAATATTCTTCTAATCCATGTCCAATAGACCGCTGTCACCTTGGTCTCGGGGATTATACTAGATAAAGACAAGTGAGTACATCAATTCAATACATAGAGGAAGGGGAAATATCATGGGATCACCCTAGATTAACATAGCCTATGATCACAACGAAGATCACATCATGGGAGAGAGAGATAACCACATAGCTACACGTACAAGCCCTCAGCCCCGGAGAAGACTACTCACACATGGCCATGGTGAGCAAGAGATTGATGGTGGTGTTGATGGAGAGGTGCAGCCCGGAGAGGAGGAGGCGGCCGGCGGCAGCCGTGGCGGCGGCGGCAGCCCTCCGGGGCGGCGACGGCGGCCCTAGGGGGCAGCGGCTCCTTGGCCCCCCTTCTTCCTTGTGGATGGTGCTGCAATGGTGCTGGTCCTTCCCTCCAAGACGGCGGCCTGGGAGGAGGAAAATTCGTGGCCCTTGGTGACCTAGGTATCCTCTCTTTATATAGACTCTCGGATTCCCGTCATCAGATTTTGGGCTTTAGTAAAACGGGCTTTTCTCGGCCGTCCGGACTCCGATTTGGACGAATTTTATATCCAGAAGCATCCTCTCGAAATTCCCCACAACTTTCGCAACTAGGCTTTTTCCGTTTGACGTCGTTTTCGGGCCGGAACGTGACCATCTTATAGAAACGTTCTCAGACAGATTTCTGGAAAGTCAGAGTCCTACTCCAATACGACTCCTTTTGCGTTTTTGTCAATTTCCAAGTAATTCCTACATAATAAAGTGTAAAAAAAGAACATTGTGCACTTTTGCAACCATTAGTAGGTTAGTCCAATAAATTCCTAAAAAGATAGAAATCTTTGATATAAACATGAGACAATGATGCAAAACAAGCATGTCACAAGCAAAAATTATGGATACGTTTGGGACGTATCAACATCCCCAAGCTTAATTCCTACTCGTCCTCGAGTAGGTAGAATGATAACATAGATAATTTTTTAGGTTATATGCTACTAACACAATCTTGATCAAGTAATATAGTAAAGCACATAAACTGAAATAAAGTGAACCAAAACAATTGTCTATAGTTGAAAGCAAGTAAACAATGAATAACCAAGTGATCATCTAAGTAAATTCTTTTCATGAATAGTACAATTGAAGACATGAAACTATAAAGTTAAGCACAACTGTTAGCCCCAAAGGAGTTCTCTCATCAAAAGCATTCTAGTTAACACAAAAGGAAGATAAAGTTTCAGCAATGCTTTCCACTTTTCAACATTTTATCTCATGGATAAGTTCAATGCACAAGGATTATATATAACTAAGCAGAAATTTTGAACATAATCAACTTGAACCCAGGGTTAACACTAGATGCTTGCTTATGGTGGAGGAAGAAGATTAGAACATAGGAAAACTGACTCAACATTTAAAAGTAAAAGATAGGCCCTTCGCAGAGGGAAGCAGGGATTACTCATGTGCTAGAGCTTTTTATTTTTGAAAACATAGAGATATAAAAGCAATTTTGAGAGATGTATGCTTATGTCAACGAATGGTAATAAACAATGCACTACTACTCATGCCAAACAGAACTTAAGAGCGGCTCCCATAGAGGAATGATAACACTCCCCTTTCTCCTTTGTTTATCACTAGCCAAAGTTTGTCTGATTTCTCAGGTACGATGTGTGAAGGAGGTTTTTGATATTGATATTGATGACATGTAAAGTGGGCTGGGCATACCCTTTTGCCAGCTTTTTGTTTTTGCAAAATTAAGGACATGCACATTATTCATGCACGTCAGGGGTCGTTCTGTCCAACACAAGTAATAATGAACTGTCTACCACTTCCTCATGAGCTAAAATAGAGACACAAATAAGGATAAATTTTGAAGGTTTTAAAGGTAGCACATGAGCAATTTACTTGGAATGGCTATTAAATACCATGCATATATGTAGGTATGGTGGACACATATGGCAGAATTTTGGCTATGGAATTTGGATGCACGAGCAGCATTCCCGCTCAGTACAGAGTTTTTGGTTTAGCAAGTTTTTAGCAAGCACATGTTAACCGGTACAAGAGAATTATAACATCCTTTCAGCATAATTATAAGACTTCTACACTGTCTTCCTTGTCAACCATCTTACTTCTAAAAAGAAAACAAGAACATTAAAACTACCAATGGTGAAAAACTAAACAATTGCAAACTTCAAAGGTATTTCTTCACTAATAAGACTTTATTAAATGATCTCCATGTTTAGGCATCACTACTTAATTTCTCAAAACAATTGATAGGGATCAAGTTACTCAATGATCTTCAAAACTATGCAAGCTTTTTATTCTTTGCAGCACGGCCACACTTGGCATTTACTTTACCAACATATTATTTAGCAATTCAAACCAATTCAACTCTCCAGAAAGATATAAGTGAAGCAAGAGAGTACTTTCTATAAAAGAACTAATAGCTCTGAACATGATATGAAATAAAAACAAGAGCTAGAAGCATATAACAAGGTAGCTAAAACACTCAAAAAGATATAAGTGAAGAACATGAGTGTTTCATGAAAAAGCGGAGTGTGTCTCTCTCCCACACAAAGAAAGCTGGGTTCTAACTTGTTATGAACAGCAAGCAAAGCTAAAGAAAACTAAAAAGGAAACTAAGAGCAAGACGCTCCAAGCATAGCACATAACACATGAAGTGATAATTATAGTGGAACGAAAGACGAACTGATAATTGTTGATGGAGAAGGGGATGCATGGGGGCATCCCCAAGCTTAGACGCTTGAGTCTTCTTGAATATCTCTTGGGGGTGCATGGGGGCATCCCCAAGCTTGAGCGTTTGACACTCCTGAATCTTCTTTTATCATCTTCCCTCGCACACTTGAAATCTCCCTTCATACATAACTCATCATAATCTGATTAGAGAGGTTAGTACCCACGATAAAATAATTTTTCTCTACTGGAAACAAAGATATTCTTGAAGGTCTACTGTTTCTCAAGAATGCTAAAAGGTTTTTGCAAAGAAAAAGCAAGCTCAAGGTTTGCAAAACGAAGAAAAGGCAAAACAGGACAGAATCTGTGAAAAACAGTCCAGCAGGTAGTAAATAATTTTTTCGGGGCACTTCTGCAACTCAAATCAAAAAACTCAGATTAGACGCCCGAAAGCCAATTGTATAGAGCACGCTATCAAAACATTTCAGATCAAAAAGATGATCTGGTGGTTTTATTCGAATTTTCTGTTCAAGGACAGAATCTGTTTTCTGGACAGCACGTCAGAACTTTTGAACTTTCTTGCAATCGGAGGCTAAACTTGGCACAAAGCTGAAAAGAAAAGATACAATGATGATGCTACTGTAGTAACAAACATCAAGACCACTAAAAACTGAAAGAACAAACTGAAAGCAAAGATAACAAGGGTTGTCTCCCTAGAGCTCTTTCTTTATAGCCATAAAGATAGGCTTAAGACTTTAATGATGCTCTCGTAGGAATAAGAGTTGAAGAATAAAGGAGAGCATCAAGAAGCAAATACCAAACACATTTAAGCCTAACATGCTTCCTATGCATAGGAATCTTGTAAGAAAACAAATCATTGGAGCATAAAACAGCTAGCATAGAAAGGGAAAACAAGTATAACTTCAAAACTTTCACAATATAGAGGGGAAACTTCTTATTATTAAGATATTTAGAACCATGTCTCCCTCTCTCATTATAAATTTTAGTGGCATCATGGATGAACTCAACAATATAACTATCACATAAGGCATTATTTCCATGATCCAAAAGCATAAAAGTGTCATTACTCTTCATATAAGCAAAATCTTTCTTATTAGGAATAGTGAGAGTAAGACTATCATAACCATCATGGTAATCATCGTATTTAGGAGGCATATCATAATCATAATAAATTTTATCCTCAATAGTAGGTGGACTGAAAATATCATATTCATCATTGTAATCATCATATATAAGAGGCATAGTATCATCAAAGTAAATTTTCTCCTCAAAAGTTGGGGGCCTAAAAATATCATGTTCATCAAAACCGACCTCCCCAAGTTTAGATCTTTCCATGTCATTAGCAATATTGATATTCAAAGAAAGCATACTAATAACATCACCACCAAACACATCATGTCCCAAAGCAAGGTAGAGCTTATAAAGCTCTCTAATTTTTTTGTTGTTTTCCATTAAGCCTGACTAGTGAAAATAAAAACAAGAAACAAAAAGCTTTAATTGCAAGATATAGAGAAGGTACCTTCACTTACCTCACTTCCCCGGCAACGGCGCCAGAAATAGCTTGATGTCTACTACACGCTTCTATTCCTGTAGACAGTGTTGGGCCTCCAAGAGCAGAGGTTTGTAGGACAGCAGCAAATTTCCCTTAAGTGAGTAACCCAAGGTTTATCGAACTCAGGGAAGTGGAGGTTGAACGTACCCCTTTCAAGCAACCCTGCAATCAAGATACAAGAAGTCTCTTGTGTCCCCAACACACCTAATACACTTGTCACATGTATAGGTGCACTAGTTCAGCGAAGAGATGGTAAAATATGGATGATAGGAGTGGCAAAGCAAGGTAATATAAATCTGTAATAAAAAGTGCAGCAAGCAAACAAGTGGTAAACGTGAGCACAAATGGTATTGCAATGGTGGAAACAAGGCCTAGGCTTCATACTTTCACTAGTGGCAACTCCCAACAACATTAACATAGTCTAATCACATGATATTTCCCATAAAACATGCAATGGAGACGCACTCGGAGGTCATTCCTTTGTGGTCAAGAGAGGACGAGAATTATGTAGGGCTACAAAAGCACACCTCAAAGTTCATAGTTCTCAATCTATGGATTTCCCAATGTCACCGCGGCCATCCAAAGAGAGTACCACAATCACCACAACATATCTCCAGGATAGTCAAAGACAAGCACCAAGAGACTCTCAATCTTCAATCAACACACAAAAGAGGAAATCACTCATGAAAATATTCTTCTAATCCATGTCCAATAGACCGCTGTCACCTTGGTCTCAGGGATTATACTAGATAAAGACAAGTGAGTACATCAATTCAATACATAGAGGAAGGGGAAATATCATGGGATCACCCTAGATTAACATAGCCTATGATCACAACGAAGATCACATCATGGGAGAGAGAGATAACCACATAGCTACACGTACAAGCCCTCATCCCCGGAGAAGACTACTCACACATGGCCATGGTGAGCAAGAGATTGATGGTGGTGTTGATGGAGAGGTGCAGCCCGGAGAGGAGGAGGCGGCCGGCGGCAGCCGTGGCGGCGGCGGCAGCCCTCCGGGGCGGCGGCGGCGGCCCTAGGGGGCAGCGGCTCTTTGGCCCCCCTTCTTCCTTGTGGATGGTGCTGCAATGGTGCTGGTCCTTCCCTCCAAGACGGCGGCCTGGGAGGAGGAAAATTCGTGGCCCTTGGTGACCTAGGTTTCCTCTCTTTATATAGACTCTCGGATTCCCGTCATCAGATTTTGGGCTTCAGTAAAACGGGCTTTTCTCGGCCGTCCAGACTCCGATTTGGACGAATTTTATATCCAGAAGCATCCACTCAAAATTCCCCACAACTTTCGCAACTAGGCTTTTCCCGTTTGACGTCGTCTTCGGGCCGGAACGTGACCATCTTCTAAAAACGTTCTCAGACAGATTTCTGGAAAGTCAGAGTCCTACTCCAATACGACTCCTTTTGCGTTTTTATCAATTTCCAAGTAATTCCTACACAATAAAGTGTAACACAAGAACATTGTGCACTTTTGCAACCATTAGTAGGTTAGTCCAATAAATGCCTAAAAAGATAGAAAACTTTGATATAAACATGAGACAATGATGCAAAACAAGCATGTCACAAGCAAAAATTATGGATACGTTTGGGACGTATCAAGGATCTATCGTAGTCCTTTCGATAAGTAAGAGTGTCGAACCCAACGAGGAGCAGAAGGAAATGATAGGCAGTTTTCGGTATGGTATTTTCTGCAAGCACTGAAATTATAGGTAACATATAGTTTTGTGATAAGGTAATTGGTAGCAAGTGACAAAAGGTAAAAGTAAATAAGGTGCAGCAAGGTGGCCCAATCCTTTTTGTAGCAAAGGACAAGCCTTGTCAAACTCTTATATAAAGGAAAGCGCTCCCGAGGACACATGGGAATAATCGTCAAGCTAGTTTTTATCACGATTGTCTGATTCGCGTTCGGTACTTTGATAATTTGGTGTGTGGGTGGACCGGTTCTTGGGTGCTGCCCTTACTTGGACAAACCTCCCACTTATGATTAACCTCTAATGCAAGCATCCACAACTACAAAAGAAGTATTAAGGTAAACCTAACCATAGCCTGAAACATATGGATCCAAATCAGCCCCTCACGAAGCAACGCATAGACTAGGGTTTAAGCTTCTGTCACTCTAGCAACCCATCACCTACTTATTACTTCCCAATGCCTTCCTCTAGGCCCAAATAATGGTGAAGTGTCATGTAGTCGACGTTCACATGACACCACTAGAGGAGAGACAACATACATCTCATCAAAATATCGAACGAAGACCAAACTCACATGACTACTAATAGCAAGACTTCTCCCATGTCCTCAGGAACAAAAGTAACTACTCACAAGACATAATATTGTTCATGATCAGAGGGGTATTAATATGCATAATGGATCCGAACATATGTTCTTCCACCAAATAAACCAACTAGCATCAACTACAAAGAGTAATCAACACTACTAGCAACCCACAGGTACCAATCTGAGGTTTGGGTACAAAGATTAGATACAAGAGATGAAATAGGGTTTGAGAGGAGATGGTGCTGGTGAAGATGTTGATGAAGATAGCCCTCCCCAAGATGGGAGAGGTGTTGGTGATGACGGCGGTGACGATTTCCCCCTCCCGGAGGGAAGTATCCCCGGCAGAACAGCTCTGCCGGAGCCCTAGATTGGTTTCCGCCTCGGTTCCGCCTCGAGACGGCGGCGTTTGTTCCCGAAAGCCTCCTCCTTATTTTTTATAGGTCAAAATACCTCATATAGGAGAAGATGGGCATCGGGGGCCTGCCGGCTGGCCCACGAGGTAGGGGGGTGTGCCCTAGGAAGGGGGGCGCGCCCCCCACCCTCGAGGACAGCCGGTGGCCCCTCTCATGGGTTTCTTCCATCAGATATTTTTTATATTTTCCGAAACGACGTTCTGCTGAGTTTCAGGGCTTTTGGAGTTGTACAGAATAGGTTTCCAGAGTTTGCTCCTTTTCCAGCCCAGAATTCTAGCTGCCGGCATTCTCCCTCTTCATGTAAACCTTCTAAAATAAGAGAGAAAAGGCATAAGTGTTGTAACAAAACATATAAGAACAGCCCATAATGCAATAAATATCAACATATAAGCATGATGCAAAATGGACGTATCAAAGCACAAGTGTGGAAAAAGATAGTAGCAATTGTCCCTTTTTCTTTTCTTTTTTTTTCTTTTTTTTGGCCTTTTTTTTTCTTTGGCCTTTTTTTCTTTTTCTTTTTCTTTTTTTGGGTCTTTCTTTTTTCTTTGGCCTTTCTTTTCTTTTCTTTTTTTCCTTTTTTTGGAGGGGCTTTCTTGATTTAGCCTTTCCTCTCATGGGACAATGCTCTAATAATGATGATCATCACACTTTCATTGAATTACAACTCGATATTACAACTCGATACTAGAACTAAGTATGACCTATATGAATGCCTCCGGCGGTGTACCGGGATATGCAATGAAACAAGAGTGACATGTATGAAAAATTATGCATGGTGGCCTAGCCACAAATACGATGTCAACTACATGATCATGCATGGCAATATGACAATATGAAGCGTGTCATATGAACGAAACGATGGAAAGTTGCATGGCAATATATCTCGGAATGGCTATGGAAATGCCATGATAGGTAGGTATGGTGGCTGTTTTGAGGAAGATATATGGTGGCTATTTTGAGGAAGGATATATAGTGGGTGTATGGTACCGGCGAAAGTTGCGCGGTACAAGAGAGGCTAGCAATGGTGGAAGGGTGAAAGTGCGTATAATCTATGGACTCAACATTAGTCATAAGAACTCATATACTTATTGCAAAAATTTACGAGTCATCAAAACAAAGCAATCAACGCATGCTCCTTGGGGGAGGTTGGTAGGAGTTAACCATCGCGTGCCCCCGACCTCCACACAAAGGAGTACACTCTACAAATACCTCATGCTCTAACTTCGTCACATAGCGGTTCACCATACGTGCATGCTACGGGAATCACTAACCTTAACACAAGTATTTCTCAATTTCATAATAACTCTACTGGCATGACTCTAATATCACTATCCTCATCTCTCAAAACAATTATCAAGCATCCAACTTCTCATCTTATTCAATGCACTTAGTGTGAAAGTATTTACTACATTGATCTTGGATGTCTATCATGTGGAGGCTAGTTTTATAGCCAAAGCACATTACCATGCTGTTTTAATAGACTCTCAAAAGAATATAAGTGAAGCATGAAAGATCAACAATTTCTAAAAAATATTATCACCACCGTGCTCTAAAATATATAAGTGAAGCACTAGAGCAAAAACTATTCAACTCAAAAGATATAAGTGAAGCACATAGAGTGTTCTATCAATTCCTAGGCCATATTTAACTCTCTCAAGAAGGTGTGTCCAGCAAGGATAATCATGGAAAACTAACAAGCAAAGACTCAAATTATACATGACGCTCCAAGTAAAACACATATCATGTGGTGAATAAAAATATAGCTCCGAGTATAGTTACCGATAGATGAAGACGAAAGAGGGGATGCCTTCCCGGGGCATCCCCAAGCTTAGTGTAACACCCCAAGTGTAACAATTCCATTTTTGGCAATATAAGCATCGTTGACTTAATCAATTCCATTCTGGGCACTTCCTTCATTTCGGGTTTCTTCGTTTTTCCGTGTGCGTGTGTATATATCATCCATGTCATGTCATCATGTGCATTGCATTGCATTCGTGTTGTCACTTGCAACCGGTCATGCTCGTCTCTTCCCGTTGTCCATTTCGAGTTCTGACACTCACACACGTGCCCGTGGCACCTCCGAGTCCTTCTTTCTTATGTGGCCGTAGAACCTTCTCAGAATGAGGTGAGACTTGTCGTACGTTGTTTTTTTAGTACGTGGAGACCGCCTGTCAAGTTTCGTCGCGTTTGGAGGTCGTTTGATACTCCAACGGTTAACCTCGTGGGCTAAAAGCTCCTCTTTCTTTTGGCCCTCCACAACAGCCCACTAACCCAACACAACCACTTCCATCCTCTCTGTCGTCGGATCGTGATCGTGTGGACGAAAACCGCACCTCATTTGGACTCTCCTAGCTCCCAGAATCTATAAATAAGCCCCCACCCCCGAGATTCACGGATCCAAACCCTAGCTTCTTCCTCCTCCGCGCGCCGGACACGTCCACCACGCCGTCGAACACGTCCGGTCGACGCCCAGCCAACCGGGACGCGCCACGTGGCAGTCGCCGGGCCTTCTCAGCCGCGCCACCGCTCTGGGCCCGCGAGCCCGAGGCAGGCCCGCCCCGGTCCGTGCCGGGCCACTCCGCCCCGCCGCCTTCGATCCGCTCCCGCCGCCCGCGCTTGAGCGCCGCCCGCCGCCGCCGCGGACCTCCGCCCCGCCGCCGCGGACGATCGTCGCCGTCATCTCCCCCGATCGTCGTGCCTCCTCCCGCCGGCGCCGCCCCGACCGCCCGCTTGCCGCCCGCCGGTCTTCTCCGCCGCCGGTGCCGCGCACCTCGCCGCCGGCCTCCTCCGCGTCCCCTCCTACAAGCTCACCGCCGGGCCGGGCCGCCGCCGACCCCGTCGCTCCAGCCGGCCGAGCCCCTCCAGATCTGGGCGGGTGGATGAGATCCACCCGTCCAAAGATCCAAACGCCCCGACGTGCCCAGATCCCTTCGTCTCGAACCGCTCCATCCCGTTTTCAGATGGGTAAAATTCTTCTAAATCGCAGTTTCGTGTAAATTTATTGCCTCCTTCGTCATGTGATAACTTTGTGCTTGGTGCTCCGTTTTGCGCATATGATATGTCGAAATGTTCGTATCATCGTGCTCTACATGTTAGAATCAGTTTCATGCATGTTAGAGTTCATCTAGTTGTCTTAATCTTTTTAGCAAGAGTGCTTCGTGATGTAACTGTTTCAGCACTTGTTGTTTGTGTAAATTTGTTGGCATGTTCGTGAGCTAGTAACGTTGTGCATGTTAGTCCAAACAGAGTGTATGATATGTCCAGATGTTCGTCTTGTGATGCTCTTCAAGATGGATGCATTTGTAAGCATGATAGGTTGCATTATGCCATGTTTATCTCTGTTGCAAAAGTGCATGTGGCTGATAAGTTTCTGGAATTGGTATGAGAAGATGTTTTGTCTTGTTTGTGTATATTAATCCATGTGTCATATGAGCTAGGTGTCAACATGAGTTTTGCTCTTTGGAATGTGCTCTACATGATAGATTCATTTTCATGCCATGATATGTCTTGAAGTGAGTGCAACAAGCTTGTTAACATGTCATCGTGATGTTAAATTTCTGCTAAGTGTGAATCTATTAATTTTTATGCCATGTTCCCATGACGCCACCGTCATTGTTGTGCATGTTTAGAATTATCCAGTGGGTGTTCCTTGAAGTATATGTTATGATATAGCTATCCATGCTCTTGTTTGCCATGAGGAGTGGCTGTAGCTTGTTGTTTTCATGCTCTCAAGATGCTATAAAATGTTTCTGTCCGCATGTTATCAAGAAAATCAGTTTTGCCATGTGAATAGCTAGTGTTCTATGCATCCTATGACCATGTTCTTGCCATGAGTAGCTTCTCAAATATGTCTTCTTGTTGTTGGTTATCTTCACATGCCATGCTATGCTTTGAGTTGAGTTGCAAAAGCTTGCAAACATGCCTACTTGTTGTAATTTCTGCTATGCCTTGTAATTTTCATTAAGTCTGAGAAATCTATAAACTTATTGAATCTTGCCATGATTGTTTAATTGTGTTCCAGCAAGTTTTTGGGTGTGCTCTAAGTTCATGCGTGTTAAGTATCATGTCTATTTCACATCCATACCTTTTGTCTTCATGTTTGGGTGCTGTAGCATAATTATATCTTGCTCCGAAGATGCCATGTTGCTGATAACTGTAGTTTTGCATTGCATATTGTTTTGCTTGTCATTTGCAAACCGTGCATCCGTTTCCCATGATCTTTATATCATTTTCAACCGAAATCTTCCCCTCTATCCAGTGGCTTGCTTGGTTACCCAAGATGAGGTCATTTCCATCACCCTCTCGTTAGGCTCGAGAGCATCCTTATGCATACGCACATCATACTTGCATCCTATGTCATGTGTTGCATCATGTTGATTGTGCATTGCACCGTGTTTGATATTGTGCTGTTGTTGTGCTCTTGTGTTGGGTAGAGTCGGGAGCTGATACCGAGTTTGAGGATCTTGTCGAGACTGAGTTTGAGGAGCCGTCTTACCATCCCACCGACGACTTACCAGGCAAGATGACCGTTCCTTGTTATCACCTCTATCTTTGCCTATGCTAGTTGTCTCGCTCTTTAGCTATGCCTCGATGCCTATTCCTGCTTGTCAGCCTCCTATTGTTGCCATGAAACACTCTAACCGCCTTCCTAGCAAACCGTTGATTGGCTAAGTACGCTTTTGCTCAGCCCCTCTTGTAGCGTTGCTAGTTGCATGTGAAGTTTGAAGATTGCTCCATGATGAACTTTTTTATTGGGATAACACAATATATATAAATCTTAATCATATTAATGCACATATATATTGGCAATGGGTGGAAGGCTTGGCCTTCTGCTTGGTGTTTTGTTCCACTCATGCCACCTAAGGACACGATAAACAGGTGTTATGTTCCTTGATTTTGCCTACCTAACACGGTTGGGGTTTATGGGCCCCCCTTGATAATTCGCACTGCTTAAAGATTTTCCAGCAAGGCCCAACATTGGTACTCCATTTGCCTAACAACAAAATTTTTGCATAGGGACTAGATACCCCGTGGACTTAATTAACAACCCAGGCCGGTGCTCCTCATGAGTGTTGGTCCAAACTGGGGGTTCTGCGGAGCCGCATTGGGGAAACCCAAGGTATCTGGTATTACCTGTAGACTCGGTCATCCGGTCGGGGCCTGAGACGAGATACGCGCGGCTACTATCAGGGTGTCAGCACGCCGGGAGGTCTTGCTCGATTAGTTTTACCTTTGTCGAAATATCTTGAGCACGGGATTCCGAGAATACTCGGGTCTTCCCACTTTGGAGTTGCGACTCCGCAGATTGTGAGCTTGTGATGGGCTAAGTTGGGACACCCCTGCTGGGTTTTGATCTTTCGAAAGCCGTGCCCGCGGTTATGTGGCAGATGGGAATTTGTTAATATCCGGTTGTAGATAACTTGACACCTTATCCTTAAGATACACTACCTGTGTGAGTAACCGTGATGGTCTCTTTCCGAAGGGCTTTGGGAAGTGAACATGGTGGGGTTATGTATGATCGTGAGTAGCTAGGATCACTTCTTGATCAACTTGGCAACCGTTGGCACTTGTTCTCTTCTCGCTCTGAACTCGTAAGCTAGTTGCTTAGTGCTACCACAAACACTTTAATAACCCTTCCACACCTAAGGCTTTGCTAGTTTTGATACCCGGGAATGGGATTGCTGAGTCCTTGTGGCTCACAGTTTACTACACACACCAGATGCAGGTACCGCCGAAAACGATGCAGGAGATGGATCAAAACTTCGCTGGGAGTTCGATGAAAAGCGTGGTCGTTACTATGTTTCGTATCCCGACGATCAGTAGTGGTTCCTACTAGGGGCGATCAGGCCTTGTGTTTATGGTATCTTTCTCATTTGGTTTTCGTCCATAGTCGGACCCTATGTTATTTGGATGATTGTATGTTGTTGTATTCATTGTGTGACATGGCAAGTGTAAGCCAACTATCTTTTCTATTTCATCTCTGAATTTTTACATGAGATGTGCAAAGATACCATACTTGAGATTATTCCAGAATGCGCTTATGTCTTTAAGTCGTGCCTCGACACGTAGGAGACATAGTCGCATCCTGGGCATTACACTTAGGCTCTTGGTTGTCCTTGAATTTTACCTTTGGGTGCCTTGGGCATCCCCAAGCTTAGGCTCTTGCCACTCTTTGTTCCACAGTCCATCAAAGCAATACTCAAAACTTGAAAACTTCACAACACAAAACTTAGACAAAAATCTTGTGAGCTCCATTAGTATAAGAAAACAAACCACTACTCAAAGGTACTACAATGAATTCATTATTTGTTTATATTGGTGTTAAACCTACTGTATTCCAACTTCTCTATGATTCATACTTCCCAATACTACTCATAAATGCATCGAAATAAGCAAACAACACACGAAAAACAGAATCTGTCAAAAACAGAACAGTCTGTAGTAATCTGTAACTTTCGCATACTTCTGTAACTCCCAAAAAATTGAAATAAATTGGTAAACGTGAGGAATTTGTCTATTAATCATCTGCAAAAAGAATCAACTAAATAGCACACTCCAGTAAAATCTGATGATTATTCTCGTGAGCGCTAACGTTTCTGTGTTTTACAACAACATCATATAAGCTTCACACAAGTCTTCCCAAAGGTTCTACTTGGCACAAACACTAATTAAAAAACAAAACCACATCTAAACACTAATTAAAAAACAAAACCACTATTTATTCCTAAACAGAAGCAAAGACAAATAATATAAAATTGGGTTGCCTCCCAACAAGCGCTATAGTTTAACGCCACTAGGTAGGCATTGATAGTTCAATGATACTCACATGAAAGATAAGAATTGAAGGACAAAGAGAGCATCATAAAGTATGTGACAAACACATCTAAGTCTAACATGCTTCCTATGTATAGGCATTTTATAGGACAAATTAGAAAGACAAGCAAGATCTAGCATATGCAAGGAAGAAGAAAGAAACAAGATCAATCTCAACACGAAGAGAGGTAATTTAGTAACATGAAGATTTCTACAACCATATTTTCCTCTCCCATAATAATTGCATGTAGGATCATAAGCAAACTCAACAATATAGCTATCACATAACATATTCTCAACACGATCCACATGCATACAAAGTTGACACTCTTCCAAAATAGTGGGATCAATATTAACTAAAGCCATGACCTCTCCAACCCACTTTTATCAAAAAATTCATAAGATTTAACATTCTCCAAATATGTGGGATCTAAAGTTGACACTCTTCCGAACCCACTTTCAATATTATTGCAAACATTATTATCAATCTCATATATATCTTGGGGTTTAAATAAATTTTTATGATCATAAGAAGAATCACCCCAATCATGATCATTGCAACAAGTAATGGGCATAGCAATACTAGCATCCCCAAGCTTAGGGTTTTGCATATCATTAACACAATTGATATTAATAGAATTTATGATAACATCATTGCAATCATGATTTTTATTTAAGGAGCTATCATGAATCACTTTTTCTTTTAACAATTCCTCACAATTTTCAGATTCAAGAATTTCAAGCAAAACCTCATAAAGATAATCTAGTGCACGCAAGTCACTAGCAATAGGTTCAACATAATTGGATCTCTTAAAGAGATTAGCAAGTGGACGAGGATCTATAATTTAGCAAGAGAAGATGCAAGCTAACATAGGGCACATAGCAACACAAGCAAACACAAAGGCGAATGGAAAAGAAGGGCGAATAAAACGGCAAGGGTGAAGTGGGGGAGAGGAAAACGAGAGGCAAAAATAAGTAATGCGAAGGATAAGGGTTTGTGATAGGTACTTGGTATATGACTTTTGCGTAAGCCTCCCCGGCAACGGCGCCAGAAATTCTTCTTGCTACTTCTCGAGCTTGCATTGTATTCCCTCGAAGAGGAAAGGATGATGCAACAGAGTAGCATAAGTATTTCCCTCATTTTTTGAGAACCAAGGTATCAATCTAGTAGGAGACCACGCGCGAGTCCCTCGCACCTGCACAAACAAATATGAACTTCGCAGCCAACGCGATAAGGGGTTGTCAATCCCTTTACGGTCACTTACGAAAGTGAGATCTGATAGAGATGATAGTTTAATATTTTTGGTATTTTTGGCTATAAGAACAGAAAGTAAAAGAGGAAAAGTAAAGTATATTGTAGATTGATATGTTGAGAATAGACCCGGGGGCCAGTGGCGAATTCAGCAGGCAGGCTTCGATAGGCTCGAGCCTACCCTCCAAATTCGCGGATTTTTTTTACTACTAGGCTTCAAAATATTTATTAGGCTCAGCCTGTAAAAACCGGTCCAGCAGCCAGCCCATCTAAGCATCGGTGACTAACCAACCACCAGCAGCACGCTCGCACGCGCAGGAAGCACAACACGCACACGAGCAGCGGCCACCTCATAAACCTAGCCGCCGGACGCGGGACGCCGCCTCCCCGGGACCCCGCCGGACGCCGGACGCCGCCTGCACCGAGGGACGGAGGGAGCTGGGCTGCCGCCTTCAGGTCGCCAGATCTGCTGTCTCCCCGTTCGACGCCGGACGCCGCCTCCCAGTCCTGATCAGTTCGAAGGCACAGGTTGTTTGTTGTCTCTGTCTCTGCCCAGTACTGTCTCTGCCTCTGTCTAATTCTTGTTAGTTCAGTACAATTGCTAGTTTAGTTAATTTAGTCTATCTCTAGTTTAGTTCTAGTCAGTACCGGTTCTAGTTACAATTAATTCATAAACTAATTTATATCCTTGTTTTATTTTATTTGTAGAAATGAAGCGAAAGAAGACTCTGGATAGTTGGTTTGCAAGCAGTTCAAATACAGTTCCTATTCCTGAATCTAGTGTTGCCCCAATCAATGTTATTGTTCAACCTACCCTCATTGAGAACATAATCCCCCATGATCCAACAAATGAGAGCACCAATCCCACTTCAAATGAGAGCACCAATCCCTCAACTGATGAGAACACAAACCAACCAGCACCACCAAGACAATATATATTAGAATTTCATCTGAGTCAGATTTTTGGTGATCCGGTGGATCGAATACCAATAGAAGATTATGCCCCTGAAATTCGAAGTGAAGTGAGAAGAGCTTATTTGTTGAAGTGAGAAGAGCTTATTTGGTTCTAAATTTGATATTTTCTAAAAAAATCCAGAAAAAATCTAGTAAATAGTACATGTTTCCAGTAGTAATCTGGGAAAGTTTTAGTTTATTTGCACAAAAGGGTTTGGAGATGAGCGATTTTTTCTTCAAAAGAGCGTTCGGTTTTCTCATCTTAAACTTTGAGCCCACCCTCCAATATTTTCCTAGATTCGCCACTGCCGGGGGCCATAGTGTTCTCTAGTGGCTTCTCTCATGATAGTGATATTCTACGGCGGGTAAACAAATTATTGTCGAGCAATTGATAGAAAAGCGAATAATTATGAGACTATCTAGGCATGATCATTATATATAGGCATCACGTCCGAGACAAGTAGACCGAAACGATTCTGCATCTATTACTATTACTCCACACGTCGACCGCTATCCAGTATGCATCTAGAGTATTAAGTTCATGATGACATGATGACATGATGTAGAGGTATAAACTCAAACATAGTGATATAAACCCCATCTTTTTATCCTCGATGGCAACAATACAATACGTGCCTTGCTGTCCCTACTGTCACTGGGAAAGGACACCGCAAGATTGAACCCAAAGTCAAGCACATCTCCCATTGCAGGAACTATGGATCTAGTAGGCCAAACCAAACCAATAATTCGAAGAGACTTGCAAGGATATTATAATCATACATAAAGAGTTCAGAAAAGAACCAAATATTTCTCATAGATAATCTTGACCATAAATCCACAATTCATCGGATCTCGACAAACACACCGCAAAAATAGATTACATCGAATAGATCTCCTCGAAGACCGAGGAGAACATGGTAATGAGATCCAAAGAGAGAGAAGAAGCCATCTAGATACTAGCTATGGACCCGAAGGTCTGCGATAAACTACTCACAACTCATGGTGAGGCGATGATGATGATGTAGAAGCACTCCGTGGTAGATCCCCCATCCGGCGGAGCTCCGAAACAGGCCCCAAGATGGGATCTCACGGGAACAGAAGGTTGCGGCGGTGGAACTAGGGTTTTCTTTGATGTTCTGATGGTTTCGGGGTACGTAGGTATATATAGGAGGAAGGAGGGCACCGGGGGCCAGACGGGGTGCCCACGAGGCAGGGGCGCGCCCTATAGGGGGGCACCCCCCCACCCTCGTGGACGCCACGTCAGCCCTACTCCGTGGTTCTCAAGTCTCCCATGCGTATTTTGCTCCAAAAATATCTCTCCCGAAGGTTTCATTCCGTTTGGACTCCGTTTGATATTCCTTTTCTGTAAAACCCTGAAATAGGCAAAAAACAACAATCTGGACTCGGCCTTTGGGTTAGTAGGTTAGTCCCAAAAATAATATTAAAGTGTATAACAAAGCCCATTAAACATCCAAAACATCTTAAATAATAGCATGGAACAATAAAAAATTATAGAACGTTGGAGACTTATCAGTCTCCTGCGAACGGGTGTTTTTCTTTGCCCTTATGAGATTGGTGTCCTTTCGTTTTTTTTACTTTACCCATCTACCTTGTTGTGTACAGACAGCATTGGAAAAACCAAATGTAAGCCATCTCTAGCACACCACAACTATCTGCATATAGTCATAAAGTTGCAGAACCGGACAATCTTTCATACATTCACAATTTCATACACAATGTATTTTGCAGTGTCCAGTTCCTATAAATTATTATGCATCTCTTCATACATTGCAACACTGTATGGAGTTGTAGGCGGTTCCCGACTCTTTCCCATGTATGTTTATCATCTTATCACGTGAAACACATACGCTGATTGTGCATGATGTTTGTCAACATCCAATGTGACAACCATACCAAAAACTAATGCACTACATTTATAAGATTTATATACAATATAATGTGATTGGATGCATGATTTAGAAGAGCAACATCCTTGTATAATCCTCAAGGACGGGGAGCTTATGCTCGTCGTCGTAGCCATACATGACGCGGACCATCCTCGCAAAGTTTAGTGATGCTGTGATGAAGCTATGTGATAATGTTGACTTTGTCCCAGAGAAGCATTCCCTGTTTAGACCCTCCCATTCACTCCTAATCATCTCCAGCATGTGCTTCTCTGCGTCACCAAAAGGATTTTCTCTTTCGTACAACTCTTTGTACGATCCATCTAGCCCAGTTTGCGATTCATCCTGCATGAGACGAAGAACAAAAATGTTAGCTCATGCCTTATTTGGTCAATATTGACGTGGATGTTGACCCACTATGCTATGACCTGAATGAATTTATCTAAAATTATTCTTAGTGGCAATCCTAAATTCTTATGTGATCAAGTTCTTGGTGTGTTCACACCTTTGCACTGCCCATGTCGTCCCAGAGCCTCATGATCTTTGCAGGGAAGGAGACGACCCGATGGATGTCGTCATTGTTGCCCTCTGGTAATTCATGCCCCAGCATGAAGAAAAGATGCATGAATAGAAGCGGAGCTCCTGAAGTCACAATCCCGTTTCTTAGATAGTCCTCGGATGTAGGGATCTGATTAGTAGATAACCATTTTCCTTCGATCATGAATCCATCAAACAAAGTTGCCCACTGTAACAATAAAAAAGGCAGACGGGTAATATTAAATCTTCCACTGTTATATTACATTCTATTATTTACGTAAATACAACTAGGTAATTGTGCATGTGTTGCAACAGGGGCACATGTATTTTGTATGCAAATATCATGATTTACATGCCATTTTAGTGTTAGTGCGATTACATACCAAAAAGAAACTTTAGCTGATAATTGAATCAGTACTTATTACTTATTGGCTTACCCAAAAAATGTGATTTTGCATGATAAGCCAATAAAACGTGGGATGGTTAAGATGATTCAAGGAAATTCAGTAGGGAAAATCAGTAAAATAGGGAATGAAGGAGGTGGTGCGGAGATGGAGGCGTTGGATGGAAGATAGGAACATATGTGGTACCGTAGTTATATTTAGTTTCTTAGGAAAAATCAAATTAAAGTGAAATGAAGAACCATTCCAGTAGACATACTGCTTTCTTGAGATGATTGATAGGGCTCAATCCATGCTCTTTTCTGACCATATCGGCGATATCACTTGTGATAGTGTAAAGAGCCTTGTAACATGATTTCATGTAGCTCGGAAGTGAATCAACAGCTGCAAGATCCCACCTGTCAATAATGTGCATTTTGTGTGTAAAACTTCGATAAAAACAATATTTTTATATCATGTATATGATCTTATGCTTAAGTAATCCTTGAGTTATTATTCCACTAGCAAAGTAGATGCCATTTTGGACATAAACAATCTCTAACATGAAATATATTTTATTTTTGTTTGAATATAGAATAAATAATTAGAAAACTATTAATATTTAAAAATATTTCTCATAAAGACACTATGTTGATTTCAAACCAATATTAAAACATTTGTATATATTATATGTCAAAGTTAAAGAAGTTTGAATATCTGATTGGACATACTTAATACGTCATTTCCTTATAAAACAAACGGAAACTATACTGCTTCCCTAATCGTATTAACCTTATATATTATGGAAACAACAATGCTCACATTTTGATCGCTTCAGTAAAGACGGAAAGCTCCTCTTTTGTGGCGACAAGATCAAAGATGTCATCCACAATGTAGACCATGGATATGATCTTTGTGATCTCAATCCGATATCTAGAGAAGGAGAAACCCTCGAGGACGGTCATGGGCCACATGTACCATTTAAGAACTTCGTCCCTTGCGGCCGGAATTTCTTGAGCCAATCCTAGATCCATCCACCATCTGTGTGAAAATGATTTTTCATATAGTTAAAACCTCTACTATTTTAATTGTGGGAGTACGTTAGTGATCAAAAATATGAATTTACCAAATTTTCCCAAGAGTTCTAGCATTTCCCTCTTATCATGAGAATGCACATATTTTCCAGTTTTTACAAAATAAATCATTGAGGGCTAGTAGTTTATTATATTTGTACCTCTTAACCTCTTGCATTTCCCTCTGATGCTGCAACTTCTGAATTGTAAACTCCGCAAGTGCCAAATTCTCAATTGACATGTTCCTAGTGGGCATGTTCTGGAGGTAGCTCAGATGGTGCCTTGCCTTGTATTGCATCAGGCTCACATGATAGGGATGGTCTAGGGACCGCCGTGCATATCTTCCAAGGTTTGGCTCCAAATACTTAATTGCAAATCTTAGATGCTTGCTTGAGAATTCATTTGCCTTGTAGAGTGATGATTCTCCCACGTTGAGGTGTGACATGTCTTGCAAGCTGAGCAACCCTCTAATGTCTTTGCTGAGCCCAAGGTTGAATTCACCATTATTGTTTCTGAACTTCCGAAGAACATCGTCTGGCAAGTCATTAAGAAGGGGTCTTAGGCACATGTCAAAAAAGAGAGTAAAATACAACTCGAGGGAGGTGCTACAGTCCACAAGGAAACATTAGACCTTAGTTTAGACTTGGCTACTCTAAGATATTTTTCAAGCAAATTTATTGCGTACAATTCATTTCATAGACCAAATTGCACTCAAGATTCCCAAACATGTTCGTTTATCGGTCTCGAGACGCTAAACTTGTATTTTACTGACCTGCCGAAACATAATATCCAGCTTCTCGCATCAGCCTGAAGGAAAGGGTTGCATCAAGCAGATCGTCACTATGGATGAGATCTGCACATGAGTCTATGATGGGGTCGATCTCGTCTTGGAAATAGTGGTCGATGCAGAGGCGCTTGAGGTGATCAACAGTGGTCAATAAGCCTCGTCGACTCGTCGGATGGTGATGCAGCAATGCTTGAACATTCATTAGGCTTTCCTGGTGTGTTGCACAGAGACATAAAACTTCTTCTTCAAAAAGAATACAAAATGTACAGAACTTTGACTATTAATATAGGGTTTTGGCTGATAGCACTTCCAATGTTTAGATTTGCCATTAAAAATATTTTCATAATAATGTATGTCTATATATTTTGTAAACATCTTTCAAAATTAATGGGATAATCTGGGTCGTAGTTCCTCCTAGGACCAAGTCGTTTCTTTCCTTTTGGTGGAAGGTGACGTTTGTGACGACAGGCTTGTGCTAGGCTCAAAATTATAGCTCTGATAGGTTTGAACTCGATACCTTGTGTAATAATAATAGACGCTTGCTAATTGCATATACAGGTGATAACCATATATACCTGGAAGTCAAAATCATCGGGCAGCACATGTGATGCAGGCTCCCGGCCGGGACATATCACCGTTGATGGGCGGAAGAAGGCACGGTTGCGTCCGCTCCGGCCACCATTTCCGGCCACCGTTGAAGCCGAATGGTGCAGTGGCTGAACGGAGGAGAAGAAAACATGCGCAGCCGCCATCGGTTGCTTAATTAGTGGAGACTGACCAGCTAAGTGTGTCGTGTTACAGATCGATTAGGTAGGCTAACTGGCTAAGTGTGGCCTGAGTGATATGAGATGAACAAGTAGCTGCTGCTGCTGCTTTGTTACTTATATGAGCAATGCAGGGATGCCCTCTAGATTTATAGGGAGGGGGATAGGAGGGGTTGCAGCTGCGTCGACACATCCTCCACTGATTGAGTGGTGTGTGAAGTTGGACTATGCATGCGCCCCAGGTGAGTCATGTGCAAAATTCACTAAACGTGAACGATTGTAGCGTACGTCATGCTTGATCAGTTAGTTAGTCGTAGTTCCATAAGTACAAGTACATTTAATAATTCACTTCGCTCACGCGCGTCACGTGATCCATGCGCTAATCAAATTTAGTTTTTCGTCTAGAGCCAGCTATAAGGAATTGATCACTGTACGTAGCAGGAATTTTTTTTTTCTTCTTCTTTCTTTTATTTTTGGTTGTGTGCATCCGTAATATCATTACGACATTATTGTTGTAAAAGCTGGGTGTAATTGGTATGTCCGTAATATTAATATATTACCTTTGAAAAGTGTATGTGACGTGCGTGATGATCACGTCATACACTAACCAAATTTAGTTTGTCGTAGTTTTCGTCACCGCTTGGTGGTTTCCTCTTGCTCTGAGCGCGTGTACGTACGATGTGTGTATGTATGGTCGTGATGGACCAGACAAATATGGCAGCATCATGCACACTGCAGTCTGCAGTATATGTACGGTTTGTTCCTGCAGCAATAACTAGCTAGATGCGTAGATCCACACATGTTCGTACGTGTAGACACAAAGGAACATGCGTCATTGTCGCATGGCGCGTTCTGCCACGTGAACGTCTCGATCTGCCGCGTGGAGAGAGGGAGTTTCTTGGTCGAGCGGGCAATGGAAAAGTCTACTGATGGGCATGTTTTCGATCGGCTGTTGCCTAGCTCGTAGCCCGTCGAGCTCACGAAAATGCAAGTACTACGTACGTTTGCCCGAGAACCACATACATGCGTACTACCTAGCTAATGATAGAGAGCGGTCAACAACAACAAAAGAAAAAGAAAAAAAGAACCCCCAAACATGTAACATGTGTGTACAGGACTCATACTGGCAATGCGCGTGTACATGGAGCTTCCTCGAATCCTTCGTCCAAATTGTTACCAATGGAGCACTTATGTGAATTAATTATCTAGTGCAAGACTTTAGTAGTGAAGTAGAAAATGTTGGAGCAAAAGAAAAGAACCTACATAACCAAGCAATTAGACCGTCACCCGCAAAACAAAAGAAGCAATTAAACTGTATATGAATTATTTTTTGAAAGTTCTCCCGCATACATAAGGCTAGCTAGAATCCATTTGAAGATGAAATCATTCCAGCGGAACTAAATGCTCCTAGGGACAGAAGTAATAATCTCCATATTAAAAAGAACACCGTAAAGGTTGACATCTGGGCAGACATATCTCCCGCAACAGTGAGAAAATAGGCGACCAAAGAAAAGATGCTCATCTCCGTTTCTAAAACATATAGCTTCTCCGCCTCCTTCTTCCAGCCGCCCCACGGCTCGGAAGCGAGTGGCCAAGGCGGTGACCTCGAGAGGGGTGCGCCTCCGCAACCGAATAATTTAAATTATGCGCTACCTCTTTTGGAACATCCGCGGGTACGGTCACGATGGCCGGCGTACCCAGCTCCGCGAGTTTATGGCCAAGGAACGTATCGATGTAGTTGCGCTTCAGGAGACTATCAAAGCTGATTTTTCTCACCGTGACCTCCTGGCTCTTGACCCTCTAAACCGTTTTGACTGGAATTGGATTGCAGCCTCGGGACACTCGGGCGGTATCCTTATGGGCTGCAATCGTGATATCTGCGAGGTACTTGCATGGGAGCAAGGGACCTTCTTTATCGCTGCCACCATTAGACACAACTTATCCAGGCTCAGTTGGGTGGTGGTTTGCGTCTATGGCCCAGCTGATCACTCACGATCGCAGGCCTTCCTCACAGAAGTGTCTGACTTGGTAGGGACCAAGCGCGCCGCTAACCTGGCTGTTGTGGTTGGGGGCGATTTCAATCTCATCCGCTCGGGTGCGGACAAAAGCAACAATCGGGTGAACTGGACAAGGGTGTCCATGTTCAATAATGCCATTGCTTCGGCGGCCTTGCGGGAAGCGGCTCGCACGGGCGCCAGGTTCACATGGACCAACAAGCAACTAGACCCGGTGCGTAGTGTGCTTGATAGGGTCTTTTTCACGCCAGAATGGGAAGTTCTATTCCCCCTCTGCTCCCTGCTGGCCGAAACTCGGATTGGCTCTGATCATGTCCCCCTGATCTTCTCGTCCGGTGAGGACCGCGCCAAGAGGAGCAAAAGATTCTTCTTTGAATCTTCTTGGTTTGAGTCTGAGGATTTCATCCCGTTGGTTAATAATCGCTGGGACGAAATCTGCGCCCGTCTCAGCCCGCAAAGGGGTCCCGTAGACTTCTGGGCTGCCGCCGCGGCGAAGCTTCGGTCATTTCTTCGGGGTTGGGGCGCTAACCTAGGAAGTGAGTCGAAGCGGGAACGTGTTAGCCTAACGGCGGAGATTGCAAATCTGGATGCCCAGGCTGATGCGCGCACATTCTCGAAAGCCGAGTGGGCCCACCGATATGATCTTGAACGTAAAGTGTTAGCTATCCTTAGGGCCGAAGAGGAATACTGGAGGCGTAGGGGTAGCATCAAGTGGGTCACTAAGGGCGACGCGAATACGGGTTATTTTCATGCCTTCGCTAACGGCAGAAAGCGAAAGAGCGACATCCTTCGGCTTCAGTCAGAGCAGGGGCTTCTGCTGTCGCAGTCGGACATATCCAAGCACATATATGACTACTTTATCGGCCTTCTGGGCTCGGCTGAAGAAAAGCGCATTTGCCTCCATGAGAATCTGTGGGACCCGGTGGATAAAGTGTCTTCCCTGGAAAATGAGAGCTTGGCGGTTTCCTTCCTCCCGGAATAAATAGACAAGGCCGTTTGGGGTATGAAGAAGGGCACGGCTTCTGGCCCTGACGGCTGGACGGTCGAGTTCTTCTGCAAATTCTGGCCCAAGCTTCGACCCTTATTCATTGACATTGTTAATGGATTTGCCTTGGGAATGGTGGATATCGGCCGGCTCAACTATGGGGTTATCAGTCTAATCCCTAAAGTTAAAGGCGCTGACAACATCAAGCAATTTAGGCCCATCACCCTCATTAATGTTCCTTTTAAACTATGCGCTAAAGCTTACGCTACGCGGTTGGCTCCGGTGGCCCAGCGGACCATTTCAAAAAGCCAAACCGCATTCCTAAAAGGCCGTAACATCCTTGAGGGCCCGATTGCTTTGCACGAGATAGTTCACGAACTTCATACTAAAAAGCAGGCAGGGGTCCTGCTCAAACTAGACTTTGAAAAAGCCTACGATCGGGTAAACTGGGAGTTTATTCGGGAAGTCCTCCTCAAAAAGGGCTTTGAGGCGGGTTTTGTCCATCGTATTATGAGCTTGGTCAACTCAGGGCATACGGCTATTTCCATCAACGGGGAGATGGGAGGTTTTTTCCGCAATAGAAAGGGTTTAAGGCAAGGGGACCCAATCTCCCCACTAGTCTTTAACTTCGCTGTGGATGCCCTATCGGCCATGATTGCCAAGGCCCGCTCGGCTGGACATATCAAAGGGTTAGTCCCGCACTTGATTCCAGGTGGGGTCACCCACCTTCAGTACGCGGACGACACGATGCTGCTCTTTGAGCCTGATATGGATAGTATTGCCTCAGTCAAGCTCCTTCTCTTGGCTTTCGAACTACTCTCTGGACTTAAGATCAATTTCCAGAAAAGCGAGGTTATTACCATGGGGATGGATAACCTTGTTAGCAGCCAAGTGGCCAATCTGCTCAATTGCAAGCTAGGGAGCGTGCCTATCAAATACCTTGGTCTGCCTATCTCGCACAGGAGGGTATCCATTAAAGAATGGGAACCTCTCTATGGGAAGGTTGCGGGAAGAGTGAGCCCGTGGAGAGGGAGGTTCATGTCTTCGGCCGCAAGACTTATTCTTACCAACTCGAGCCTCTCCTCCCTCCCGATGTTTATCATGGGAATGTTCTTGTTGGCCGATGGGGTACATACTAAATTAGACACCCCCCGATCCCGCTTCTTTTGGGAAGGAGCGGGTACTAAGCGGAAATATCATCTTGTCAAGTGGGCCGCGGTCTGCCTCCCTAAGAAGTTTGGAGGTTTGGGTATTCTCAACTCCAAACTGATGAATGTGGCCCTCTTGACCCGCTGGTGGTGGAGGCTAGCACAAAAAGAATCAGGCCTTTGGGCTGACCTCCTCAAAGCGAAATACTTCCCCAATGGTAACGTTTTCTCGGCTACCCCCCGTGGGTCATCTTTCTGGAATGGGATTCAGGAAGTGCGGCCGGCCTTCACGCTGGGAGCGAGGTTCCTTGTCGGAGACGGTCAATCTACCAGGTTCTGGCTTGACCATTGGATTGGTGACTCCCCCATCTGGCAAAGCCACCCGGCTTTGTTCCAGGTTGCGGCAAACACTAACCTGACTGTGAATGCGGCTTTGCGTTCCTCCCCTCCCACTATCTCCTTCTTGAGACCTCTTCTCCCTCAGGAGGAGCAAGAGTGGAACGAGGTGCTGAGTATGCTTGAGCATCACAACTACAGCTCAGGGGAGGACGTGATTTCGTGGAAACTCACTTCATCGGGAACCTTCTCCGTCAAGTCTCTATATAGCAGGCTGACTGAAGGGGCCATGATTGATGTAGCTCGGGGGTTATGGAAAGCAGGCCTTCCACTGAAAATAAAAATATTTCTGTGGCAGATGTTCCAGAACCGTCTTCCCACGGCGGATAATGTGGCGATCCGCAATGGCCCCTCGGATGGCTCATGTTCCCTGTGCGGAAACATTGAGGATGCCAACCACGTATTTTTCCAGTGCCATCTAGCTAGATTTGCGTGGAGTGCGGTGAGAGCAGCCTTCCAACAAAACTGGAACCCTCCCTCGAGCAATGGTCTGTTGCACATTATTCGGTCGCTTAGAGGTGCCAATGCTAGGATCTTTTGGCGTTGCGTAGGGGCGCTTTTATGGTCACTTTGGACTACTCGTAACAAGATGACTATCGAGCAGAAGTTTCCCTCACACCCAGCTGATATTCTGTTCAAATGCCACATTTTCTTGCAGAGCTGGATGCCTTTGGGGAAACAGCGTGATGAGGACCTCATGACGGAGACAATGGCGAAGATTCGCTCCATCCACTCAGAGGCGCGCCAGGACCCAGCCCCATGAGCTTTATTTTGGTTCCTTACCTTTACCAGCCTGCGTGCTGATGCTTTCACCGGACTTGTCTACCGGCTTCATGTAGCGTCATGTTCCTTACTAGTACTGTTTTGTTCTTTGCTCCGTACTTTGTCAGATGATTGCCGTATGGCTTTATTAATTTAAAGCCGGACGCCCTTGGCGTCTTCGTTCCAAAAAAAAAAAAATAGATTCCAAACAACACAATCAGAAGATGAAGCGATGGGCAGAGTTACCGTGTTGTTGTACCAACCCCTTTCTGGTGCCGCTCCCTCGCGGGCCACCCAGGAGCGAACCCTAGTCACGCGACAACCACCCCACCCCACCCTCCTCCCCTGGCCGTCGTCAGAGGACTCAATCACAATAAGCCCGCACGGCATTGGTGACAGCGCGACTCTTCTTCTCCCTCTTGCAAGACACTGAGGTTTGTGCATTTTTTCCAAGCCTTGAAAATATACGCTATAATTTATTTCGCACTAGAATTACAAAGGTTTATAACGTACTGAATATATTTTTCAGACTTGTATGAACAAGTATGTAAAATCAACTGATGATAAGTTAATTCTCAAATCTCAATTGAATGAGCCCAAGGTACTAATGTAGCCTTAAGTTACACCACACGACTGCAGTAATGTATTGGTCCTTGGTAATGACATCCCTGTGTCGGGCATTCTACCAGAAGAAAAGAATCTTGTATGATGGAGAGGTTCCATATATGAGGATATAAACATGTAGAGGAGAGTGATCTATGACTAGGAAGTAGAAAACGATAGATGCACGTTCATTGGACCGATAATGGCTTCTTCTTCTGGATGCTACTTGGATCTGATCTGAGCAGTTTTGCGATGGGTGGCAACCGAACCTCTATGTTATACCTAGAAATTGGGGGACAATTGAAAATTTTCATATTGGGGATGTAATGCAATAATGCAATCTATAAACATGTTTTCTATATATCATTGATGGTAATAAATAAAAAATGTTTTAGGAATTACATCGTCTCATAAAATTAAGCAAATATTTGATCTTCACTTTCCAATTAGCTTGTTGCATTTTGGGCTCTTATGTACAACCCCCATGAACTAAAAAAAGTTACATTCACATCACGAAGTATATATAGAAACAAATAACATGTACTTATTATGTTTTAGGCGGTTATGCCATATTATATTCCATCATATTGTATTGGGGGAGATATCACAGGTCATCATGTTTTGTAAACAGACCGCCTTCTATGTATATAGTCCTGTTGAGCATTAATGGGGCAAAAATTGATTAATTGGAACTAGATTTTGCTTAGGTTCATGGATACCATGCTCATTCCGGAGTGTGGTATCTTTTCCTGGGACCTTTGTCCTTTAGAAGCCTTTTCTATACATTACTAGGACGACGCCCCTGCATTGCAATGAGATATAAATAAATATTTTAATATGTTAGCTTGTGATTTACATGCCCATATCAATGTGGCTGTGTAAATAAATGTGTATGAAATCCTATGCGTGATTTACCTTATATTTTGATGAGAAGTTTGGTAAGTAAACTAAAGCGGAATTGATTCAAAAGTTAAGTATTTAAGGTGATTGATTATCATATGTGGAATGATGGTCAAAGGGTTGGTGAAAAGAAAAGTAAAACAAGGAATCTTACATGGCGGACATCGGAGGCTTTAATAAAGTATGAGGGAGAGGTTCCATATATGAGGATACAAAGAAGTAGAGGAGAGCGATCTATGACTAGGAAGTAGAAAATGATAGATGCAAGTTCATTGGACCAACAATGACATCTTCTTCTTGATGCTACTTGGCTCTGATCTGAGCAATTTTGCGATGGGCGGCCACCACACGTCGACACTATACCTAGAAATTGGGGGCTATTAAAAAGTTTCATATATTTCTTTTGGACATGTAATGCTATAATGTCGGATATAAATAAATTTCTAGATATCATTGATGATAATTAATAAATTAAATCATTTGAAGAATTTCATCGTACCATAAAATCAAGGAAAAATCTGATCTTCACCTTCCAATTAACTTGTTGTATTTTGGACTGTTATGTAGAACCCTCGTGAACTGAAAAAAGGTAACACATTCACATCACAAAGTATGTATGGAAACAACAAAAAATGTTTATGAAATCCTGTGCGCGATTTATCTTATATTTTGATGAGAAGTTTGGTAAGTAAATTTAAGTGGAATTGATTCAGAAAGTAAGTAAATTAAAGTGATTGATTATCATACAGGGAAGGATGGACGAAGGGTTGGTGAAAAGAAAAATAAACTATGGAACCTTACAATCTTTTTAAGTACTCCCTCCGTTGCATAATATAGTGCATGTAGATTATTTGAAAAGTCAAACTTTGATTACTTTGACCATGTTTTTAGAGATAACTATTTATGTGTACAATACCAAATATATAAAGTATGAATGTTCATCTTATAATGAATCTAATGATATAAATTTGGTATTCTAGAAGTAAATATTTTTCTTCGTAATTTGGTCACAGTTTGTGATGTGTCTGACTTTTTAAAAATCCTGTATGCACTACATTATGGAACAGAGGAAGTAGTATAGAGATATAGATTAGAGATAGAGATATGAACGAAGCAATGTCTGATGCTAAGTATATGGCGGACATCGGAGGCTTTAATTATGATTTGAAATCTAAGTATTCCTGTGTTTTCTCTCTCTGGAGATTATCTACACTATAGAAATTCATCTAAATGTAACTGGTTTGGTTATACGAGTTATTCATTTTGTTTTCAACAAGAACGATTCATCATCTATTTCCACATTGTCTTGTAGTGTGAGTTACTTGGTGTATTGTTTATTTTGTATTTATTATTACTCTTCATCTAAAAGTATCTTGAATCGCTATTGCAAAATGATTTAACCGATGACATGGACAAATGTTCTCTCTCTATGCAGGTTTTGCTACTGTGTCTAGGTTCGTTGTGACCGTGGGATATCCTACGCATTTCCAGATCAATGGTCAGACAGATCTTGGCCCCAAGAAACGGCTTACAAGAGAATTATGTCCGGATTGGATCGTGCACTCCCAGTAGGCTTCGTTTATTGTTAGTGAGATGAACGTAAACTTGTAATAAGTGAGGCTGAACACAGTAAAATCTTCCGTTTTTACAATATAAAAAGTAAGTTTGCAAAAACGTCTTATATATTGGTATGGAGGGGTATACCTGGGGTCGCTTGCTAGCTGGTCCCCGAGTGATATTTCCGAGAATCTACAAATGTACTCTATGGCATCCATTGATCTGTCTACTTTCTAGTTAGTGGCTAGCTAGCGCCTAGCTGGGCACTTGTGGATCTCGTATGTTTAGGATGTCATGCCATGGCCGTCGTCATATACAGGCATGACAAACTGCGTGAAAAGCATGGTGATATATACGTGTATGGTCGTCATGCATGAAGCATCCGACTAGGCCACTAAATTATTGTTTGCCCACAACTACAGTCGCTGCCTCAGATATATTCCTGTCTGGAGTCTCGACTGTTAAACGTGGATTTTGGGCAACAGCTCGACACCCTAACGGGGCGGCTATCTCATTATATATAAGTATCAAAGGATACAAATACAAGGGGTATACACAAGTCTACGTATAAACAAGTCTACGTATACATATATAGTCTAACACCCTCCCTCAATCTTAACTGTGACCTAAAATACAAACTAAGTTAAGATTGTGCCTGCAACCTACAAACTGTGGTTGTGGAAGAGGCTTCATGAAGATGTCAGCAAGTTGATCCTTTGACGAGATGAACTTGATGCTAAGTAGCTTCTGTGCAACACGTTCTCGAACGAAGTGATAGTCAACCTCAATGTGTTTCGTCCGAGCATGAAACACCGGATTAGATGACAGATATGTAGTACCAATGTTATCACACCAAAGTACCGGAGGATGAGCTGAAGAGACTCTCAACTCTCTCAACAAGGACTGAACCCAAATGATCTCAGCCGTCGCATCAACAACTGCTTTGTACTCAGCTTCCGTACTGCTGCGAGACACCGTAGCCTGCTTGCGAGCATTCCAAGCGATCAAGTTAGAACCAAGAAACACTGCATACCCCCCCCCCCATGGATCGCCGGTCATCAGGACTACCAGCCTAGTCTCCATCTGAAAAGGCTGAGATCTCATAAGACGGCGCAGGCTGGAGGAGCAAACCATAAGAAGCAGTGAGGTAGACAAAACGCAGGATACGCTTCACAGCTGACCAATGAAATGTCCTGGGTGCATGGAGAAATTGACATACACGGTTGACCGCATAAGAGTCATCTAGTCTGGTGATAGTAAGATACTGCAAACCACCCACTAGACTGCGGTACTCAGTAGCATCATGAGGTGAAAGAGGGTCTCCATCAAGAGCAGACAACCGATTAGTGGCATACATCGGAGTGCTGGTAGGTTTACACTTCAGCATTCCAGCACGACGCAACAAGTCCAGATAATACTTCTTCTGAGTAAGAGTTAATCCAGCAGAAGTCTGTGAAACCTCCAGACCAAGGAAGAAGTGCAGAGCACCTAGATCCTTGACAGCAAAATCACCACTCAAAGCAGCCACAAGACGATCTGCAGCAGTATCTGAGGAATTGATGAGTATGATATCATCAACATAAACCAGGAGATACATCATAACCTTAGGACGTTGAAGAAGAAACAACGACGTGTCAGTAGTTTAGGGAATAAACCCAAGCGCTCGCAGAACGGAGCCGAGGCGTGCATGCCACGCACGAGGAGCCTGCTTGAGCCCATAGAGCGCCTTAACAAGACGACATATATGGTGAGGACGTGCCGGATCCACAAACACTGGCGGCTGACGCATATATACCTCCTCCTCCAGAACTCCATGCAAGAAGGCGTTCTGCACATCAAGCTGATGAAGAAACCATCCTTGAGTAACAGCAAGAGACAATAGCTGCCGAATGGTAGTGGGCTTGATAACTGGACTAAATGTGTCTTCATAATCAAGACCATACCTCTGTTTGAAACCCTTAGCAACTAGCCTTGCTTTGTAGCGTTTAATGGAACCATCAGCATGTCTCTTGACTTTAAAAACCCACTTAGAATCAATGATGTTAACCCCGAATACTGGAAGAACAAGCTGCCAAGTGTCATTCTTCAGTAACGCCTAAAACTCATGTTCCATCGCGACACGCCAGTGAGCAATGCTCAGTGCAGCCTGAAAATGGCGAGGTCAGCAGTAGGATCCTCAGCAGCATGAGCCATGCAAGCAGCAAGCCATGCAATAGTCCAATCAGTGCGGATCTTCGATTTGAAGACACCTGTTTGGATGCGTGTGCGGGGATGAAGAGCAACAGCCGGCTGTGACTGCAGCGCCGGGCTCAGCTCGGGCAACAGCAGAGGCGAAGCTGAGCCACCCGAGGTAGCGCCAGAGCCCCTGCCATCGGGGAGGCAGGCGGTGTCGGGCCCTGCAAGGGCAGCCCATCAGGAGCCGGGGCAAGATCCTTGGGCTCCGGAGGAGGGGGCGCTGGGCCAGGCGAGGTAACAGTCGGCCCAGGCGAGGGTAGCGCCCATGGGGCAGCTGCAGACGAGGGCAGCGCCCGCGAGGCAGCTGTAGGTGCAGCCTCCCCGTGCTGACAGGTGCCGCCCGATATGCATGTCCCATGCATGGGATCGTCGTCCGGATCTGGTGCATCCGTCAATGCCTGTTCATCAAGGAGATCAAGGCGAGCACCACGTCCAACTCCTGCAGCATGGTTAGGAAGCAACACAGGAGCATTTGCAACATCCACAAATTGATCAGGCGAAGGTATGGTAGAATGAACGTCTGGCATAGGAGTGGTAGAGTTGCTCGGAAGTGCATGAAAGGGGAACACACTCTCATCAAAAACAACGTCACGAGAAATGTAGACGCGATTGGTGGGAATGTGTAGGCATTTGTACCCTTTGTGAAGGGAACTATACCCAAGGAAAACACACTTTCTAGACCGAAACTTTAGCTTATGTTTGTTATACCGATCCAAATGAGGCCAACACGCACACCCGAAGACTTTGAGAAAGGTGTAGTCTGAGATTTCATTAAGCAAGAGTTCAATCGGAGTTTCCATATTGAAAAGTCGTGAGGGAAGCCTATTTATCAAAAAATAGGCAGTTGAGAAGGCATCACTCCAGAACCTAAAAGGAACGGAGGCATGAGCTAATAAAGTAATGCCAGTTTCTACAAGATGGCGATGCTTACGTTTAGTTGTCCCATTCTGCTGATGTGTATGAGGGCAAGACACACGATGTGTAATCCCAAGTTTATTGAAAAACAAGTTGAGGTTGTGATATTCACCCCCCCCCCTAGTCGGTTTCAACATGAATAATTTTCTCGCTAAGGAGACGCTCAACATGTGCTTGAAACTATATAAAAACATCAAACACATCAGACTTTCGCTAAATAAGATAAAGCCAAGTAAACCGACTATAAGCATCAATGAAACTGACATAATAATTGTGGCCACTGACAGACATTTGGGCATGACCCCATACATCGGAAAACACAATCTCAAGAGGATGTTTCACCACATGACTAGACTCTGAAAACGGAAGTTGATGACTCTTGCCCTGCTGACAGGCATTACAAATAGTTTCAGCAGTTTTATTTCACACAACTGGTAGTTCATGACGAACTATAGGAGCAGCAGGGTGACCAAGGCGCGCATGCCAATGTGAAGATGACACACGAACACCACTGAACGCCTGAGGAGAAAACTGCATAGGAGGTGCGGTCGGCTCATCAAGTGCATACAAGCCATGGCGAAGACGACCGCTAAGCAGAACGGCCCTCGTGTCCCGATCCTTGATAAAGAAACAAAAAGGGCGAAACTCAGCAAGGACATTATTATCACGAGTAAGTTGTGGAACAAACAACAAACAACGCGTAGCAGTGGGAATACGAAGAACATTAGAAAGATGCAGTTTTCGGGAATTGTGTGCAAGAAGTGAAGCTTGACCAACATGGGAGATGCGCATACCTACTCCATTGGCGGTGTGCACCTGATCATGACCGCGATATGGCTCCTGAGTGGAGAGCTTGCCCATCTTGTTGGTGAGGTGGTTCGTAGCTCCCGTGTCCATGTACCATGTAGGATCAATAGAGTAGGATGGAGTGTGTCCGTGCTCATGACTCGTCACCGCAGCAGCCGCATGTTTTTCATTCACTTTACCATTGTTACCTAGGCCAAGGAAGTCTTGCTTGTAGCGGTGATAACACCGGGAGGCAATGTGACGCTCAATGCCACACAGCTGGCAGGCCTGCTGAGCGCCGCAGCAGGGGCAGCAAGCCACTGGCCGAGACCCGCCAGTGATGGATGGCGCGGCGCCCCGTGAAGGCTGCTGAGATGAAGCCGCCGGCTTGGGCAGCTACGGCTTCTTTGGTTTGCCACGAGTCACGGCATTAGCGAAGGAGAAACTCGGGGAGGCATGACGCGCTTTGATGCGTTGTTCGCGACCAAGAAGACACGCATAAAGTTCCCATGGCGGAAGACGTGCCTCACGACCATGGACATTCTCAATGAGATTATCATAGTCATCATCGAGACCATCGAGCACATGGATGGTGAAGTCCTCATCTCCAAGTGGCTGGCCAATCGAGGCCAAAGTGTCGGCGAGACCTGACATCTTGTTGAAGTACTCTGTGATGTTGAGGCCATCGAGCTTGGTCTCCCCCAACTCAGTGTGTATCGAGTGAGCACGTGCCTGAGATTTGGAGGCAAAGCTGTTGTGAAGCACGGATCAAGCATCCCGAGACATCGCGGCGAAGATGACAAGCGACGACACGCTTATAGTGAGCGACGACTGAATGGCAGAAAGTACCGCCTGGCACTACAAGAAATATGTCAACTAGTGACCTTCTGTCAGTGACCCTGGAAGAATTGGTCATAGATCTATGACCATTTCAGACCAATTGGTCAAAAGCTGTTCGGGGGGCTCCAAACCCTAAACTATAACGACCATTTTCGTCAGAAAAGTCGCAATTTCCTTACATGAAATGGTCATAAAGCAGATAGCATTGGTCCGCTGCCTTATTTCTAGCTGATCATGACCAATATAGATGGTCATAACCTTGTAAATTGTGGTGGGTTGCTACGACTAGGCGACACCTCATCAGTTTTGCCTATGTGTCATGTCCATGTGGCAGTTTTTGCCCTAGGTTGTGAAGCAACCTATATTTCTGTCATTCCTAAAATTCCCCAAAAAATCTCATAAATTCTTTGTGTCATATCTTCGTCAAATATGTAAAAAAAACCTTCCTCGCCTAGTTAAAAAATAATTCAAAAATATTCATTTTCCTATTCTGTTCAAAAAAACACTTTGTCAAGGAAGTACCACTTTGGCATGTCCAAATGGTATCCATTTTCTACAGTGCTTTCCTATGCCCAAATAACCATCCTCCACCAAATTCCAGCTCAATCCATTCATTATTTTGAGGCCAGCTTCAACATTCGTATTTATGTCTAGTGTGGTACTTTGCAAAGCAAGTACCACCTAGACTCCTCCTTTTGAGCTGAAAATTTGTGAAGACGGTCTTCTTAGTAACTGATCATCCTCAACCAAAACTCACGCCCATTAGCCATGTGCATTTCCCGTACCGCTAATCAAACACTTGGCTGCTAATTCATGTTTGAGCATCGATCGGTCTCCTCGTGAGAATCTTATGTTGTAATTTTCTTCCTAGCACCTACCTGGGGAGTGCCCAACCCACTAGACATGCCTAGGCCTCCCAGAACACATGGCAACGCCATAATCACGCGGTGACCACGCGGCGGGCATGTGAGTTTACGCGCTCTAGAGTTGGGGCCCTCGACCACCGCCCAAACCTCGACGTATCGCCACCAAACCATGTATTTAAGATTAAATAGGTACTTATGTAACTAGAAATGATTTTTGGAAAAAAAATAAATAGCAAACTATGAGGAGCTACAAATCAAATTTGACCCGCTTCCAACTGAATCGGCGGAAATTTTTCTTTTTCACGAGAGGTGGATCAAAACTTTTTACACCCATCCATTTTGTCAATTGTGCACTAAATATGTCCTAGTATTTTAGAAAATTGATTTGGTCCAATTTTGCAACAATTATTTGGGAGGTCCTTCACTAAAAAACCTCCTTTTGGGCACTCGAAAAATGGAAAATGATTTTTTCATCCAAAGAAAATGAAAACTTCCTTAGGCAATATTGTTTGCCATTCCAAGTTGCACCCTTGTGCACAATATGAGATCATTTGAACAAACTATGCCATGAATGTGGCCATAGGATTGATCATTTGGCTTGAAAGCAATGAATCTTCACGCATGATAGCTCATTTGTGAGAACACTTTTTTAAAAGAATTGCCGTATTACAAGTTTATTATTTTTCCTGGCAACTTGGTCATATATAATGACACAGTGCGAAGGTTTTCCATTTTTTTATTTTTTTTATTTTTTATGCCCGTTTCAAAATGCGGTCAAAACGGTGGGAATGACCGTTCCTAGCTAGTGGTTGAATCTTGGTATTTTTTTGGCGTTTCTATGATTAAATAGATACTTATGTAACTAGAAATGATTTTTTGAAAAAATAAATAGCAAACTATGAGGCAGTTGCAGTTCAAATTTGACCCGCTTCCAACTAAATCGGCGGAAATTTGTCTTTTTCACGAGAGGTGGATCAAAACTTTTTACACCAAACCATTTTGTCAATTGTGCATTAAATATGTACTAGTATTTTAGAAAATTTATTTGGTCCAATTTTGCAACAATTATTTGGGAGGTCCTTCACAAAAAAACCTACTTTTGGGCACTCAAAAAATGGAAAATGATTTTTTCGTTCAAAGAAAATGAAAACTTCCTTAGGCAATATTGTTTTCCATTCCAAGATGCACCCTTGTGCACAATATGAGATCATTTGAACAAACTATGCCATGAATGTGGCCGTAGGATTGATCATTTGGCTTGAAAGCCATGAATCTTCACGCATGATAGCTCATTTCCGAGAACACTTTTTTTAAAAGAATTGTCGTATTACAAGTTTATTATTTTTCCTGGTAACTTGGTCATATATAATGACACAATGCGAAGGTTTTCCATTATTTTGATTTGTTTTGAAATTTTTATTCCCGTTTCAAAATGCGGTCAAAACGGCGGGAATGACCGTTCCTAGCTAGTGGTTGAATCTTGGTATTTTTTTGGTGTTTCTCTGATTAAATAGATACTTATGTAACTAGAAATGATTTTTGGAAAAAATAAATAGCAAACTATGAGGCAGCTGCAGTTCAAATTTGACCCGCTTCCGACTGAATCGGTGGAAATTTGTCTTTTTCACGAGAGGTGGATCAAAACTTTTTACACCCAACCATTTTGTCAATTATGCATTAAATATGTCCTAATATTTTAGAAAATTGATTTGGTCCAATTTGGCAACAATTATTTGGGAGGTCCTTCACAAAAAAACCTCCTTTTGGGCACTCAAAAAATGGAAAATGATTTTTTCGTCCAAAGAAAATGAAAACTTCCTTAGGCAATATTGTTTGCCATTCCAAGATACACCCTTGTGCACAATATGAGATCATTTGAACAAACTATGCCATGAATGTGGCCATAGGATTGATTATTTGGCTTGAAAGCCATGAATCTTCACGCATGATAGCTCATTTCTGAGAACACTTTTTTAAAAGAATTGCCGTATTACAAGTTTATTATTTTTCCTGGTAACTTGGTCATATATAATGACACAATGCGAAGGTATTCCAATTTTTTGATTTGTTTTGAATTTTTTATGCCCGTTTGAAAATGCGGTCAAAACGGCGGGAATGACCGTTCCTAGCTAGTGGTTGAATCTTGGTATTTTTTTGGTGTTTCTATGATTAAATATATACTTATGTAACTAGAAATTATTTTTGGAAAAATAAATAGCAAACTATGAGGCAGCTGCAGTTCAAATTTGACCCGCTTCCAACTGAATCGCTGGAAATTTGTCTTTTTCACAAGGGGTGGATCAAAGCTTTTGATACCCAACCATTTTGTCAATTGTGCATTAAATATGTCCTAGTATTTTAGAAAATTGATTTGGTCCAATTTTGCAACAATTATTTGGGAGGTCCTTCACAAAAAAACCTCCTTTTGGGCACTCGAAAAATGGAAAATGATTTTTTCGTCCAAAGAAAATGAAAACTTCCTTAGGAAATATTGTTTGACATTCCAAGGTGCACCCTTGTGCAAAATATGAGATCATTTTAACAAACAATGCCATGAATGTGGCCATAGGATTGATCATTTGGCTTGAAAGCCATGAATCTTCACGCATGATAGCTCATTTCTGAGAACACTTTTTTAAAAGAATTTCCGTATTACAAGTTTATTATTTTTCCTCGTAACTTGGTCATATATAATGACACAATGCGAAGGTTTTCCAATTTTTTGATTTTTTTTTGAACTTTTTATGCCCATTTCAAAATGCGGTCAAAACGACGGGAATGACCGTTCCTAGCTAGCGGCTGAATCTTCGTATTTTTTTGGTGTTTCTCTGATTAAATAGATACTTATGTACCTAGAAATGATTTTTGAAAAAAATAAAGAGCAAACTATGAGATAGTTGTAGTTCAAATTTGACCCTCTTCCAACTGAATCGGTGGAAATTTGTCTTTTCCACGAGAGGTGGATCAAAGGTTTTGACACCCAACCATTTGATTAATTGTGTATTAAATATGGCCTAGTATTTTAGAAAAATGATTTAGTACAATTTTGCAACAAATATATGGTAGGTCCTTCACAAAAAAACTCATTTTGGGCGCTCGAAAAATGTAAAATGATTTTTTCGTCAAAAGAAAATGAAAAATTGCTTAGTAAACTTTGTTTGAATTTCAAGGTGCACCCTTGTGCACAATAAGAAATCTTTTTTTCATTTTTTTCATGTGAAAGGTAGAAAAAACAAAAGGAAAAACACAATTATATGTGTTGAATTCTCATTGGTGGGTTTGGTTGTCACACGGATCGATGACATGGCGCCCATCCATCCATCCAACTCTCCAGCTCTCCATCCCACATCCATCCAGCCATCTATCTACAAAAAAGAAGATAAGAAAAAGGAAAAAGAAAAGGCAAACCCTAACCCACACCCGCACTCCTCCTCTCCGCCTTCTCCCCGAGCCACCCCACGACCCCACCCCACGATCTAACCTATCCATTCCTCCCCCACCCCACGACCCCCCCCTCCCCCGCCGTCAGATCCGCGATGCCCACAACTCTCTCTTCCCCATCCCAAACCCTACCCATAGCCGCCGCCATGCTCCATCACCGGCGACCTCGCCGCCGCCGCCCCTCTCTCCACTCTCCCTATCTCCATACCGCACGCGAGGAAGGGAGGGAGGGAGGCCCCAAATCGAAGCGAGCAACAGCTTCCGGATCCAGATCGAGAGGCACCCAAAATCGTCACCTTCCTCCGCCCCTTGGCTCCTCTATGTCTCCCTACCCCGTGGCTCCCGCGACGCTGATGGCTTCTTGCCCCTCGTTGGTTACCCCAAGTGGAAGGTTAAGATGTAGCGTAGCGGCAAATTTCCCTTGGCAAAGGTACCAAGGATCGAATCCCGTGAGACTCCGAGGGTCGACAAGTAGGTGTCAATGGCGCCAGAAACTTAGCGGTTGACGGGACCTGCACACAGATACAGATAACTTTGCTCCCAACGAGTACAGAGAGGTTGTCAATCCCTTCGGCCTTGTTGTTTACAAAGGATCAAACACAAGAGATAGTAATGATAGCTATGACTGCAACTAGGAAATAAAAATAGGAAATAAATAGAAGGTGTGATCAGCGGTGGTAATATGGACCGGGGTCCCATGATGTTCACTAGTGATGTCTCTCTCTCAAAAGATGATAAAACAGCAAAGCGAGGTAAACAAATTACAGCTGGGCAATTGACAGGATTATGTGCGCAAACCAATGCTAACTATGCTTCAAAGAAAGGTAGAGGCTCAAAAGCATGGGCGGTACGCCAAGGCAAGTAGACCGAAATCCATCTGCATCTACTACTAATCATCCACCTTGAGATATCTATCCAGAACATCTCGCTGGTATTAAGTTGCGAATCCCACCCAAAGTGTAAACTCAAAGCAACAGACAACTGCATTAAAAGAACTTTGCGTAAAGTAAACAATCCTTGCACCCGCAAGTACAAGCACCGTTGTTTTCTCCCTTGTGGCAACAGCACATCCCCTAGACTCATGTTTCTGTCACTCAAGCTAGTCACCAGGGGGCATGAACCCACAATCAAGCATAACTCTCCCTCTTGGAGTTACTACCTACTACTTGGCCAAAGCAATAAACAGCAACGGAGAACATGCAAGAATTACTCAAGAACAAAGATATAAAAGAGGTGAATCAAATATATTACTCAAACACAATCTGAACATAGTCTCATAATCCATCAGATCCCAGCAAACTCAGCAAAGCAACAGCAGAAAGATTACATATGTGCCTCGATCATGTAGGGCAGCTCACGAGGTCTAAACCATGAAGAGCAAAGAGGGGAGGAGAACATCACATAGCTACTGATCATGGACCCATGGTCCAAGGTGGACTACTCACGACTCATCCGGGAAGCGTCCATGGTGGTGGAGAAGCTCCCGGTGGTGGTTCTCCCCTCCGGCAGGGTGCCGGGAAGAGTTCTCCTGATGCTCCCGATCTTGGAAGCGCTGCGGCGGCGGAACAGAGGTGAGATCGCGAAAAAGGGTTCTGTCCTCGAGGGTTTTGGGACGAGAGGGATATATATGCGAAGGGGGGCAGCCAGAGGCGGAGCAGGGGCCCCAGGCGCCACCCTGGCGCGGCCAGGGGTGGGGCCGCGTCAGGTGACCGCCTGGGCCTCCCCTGGCTCCCCTCTGGCCCATCTTTGGTTCTTCGCGAAGATTCCTGTACGCTGATTTTTTCCTGTATTTTTCCTGGAATTTTTGGAGCACTTTTAATATGGGGGAAACCTGAAATAGAAAAACAGCAGAAAACAGGAACTGGCACTGTGGTGCACTGAGTTAATAGGTTAGTCCAAATAGATCAAAAGTGTATGGAAGTGCATCAATATCATAGCAATATCACACAAAAGAAGCATGGAGCAAGCAGAAATTATAGATACGTTTTGGACGTATCAACATCTCCAAGCTTAATTCCTGCTCGTCCTCGAGTAGGTAAATGATAACAAGCATAATTTATGTGGTGACATGCTATCAACCATATAAGAACTTTTAAGTAAAGCAATCAAGGCATGTAATTCAATTCAAGTCATAACAAGCAAGAGTCTATATTATCATTGTAACAAGCAACATAAGAACATAAAGGTGCAAGAGCTCTCGCTGTCCGTGACTCGAATGTCTCCAAATGGTGTTTGCGTGCAAGAAAGGGGATAGGGATATACGAGAGAGTAAAACATAGTTTTTGTATTGTTGAGAACTTAATCTACTAAAGTTTCACACTTGGTCTTCTTTGGAATCTTATCTTGACTCATCCCCAGACCACTAGCCAGGTACAAGTCAAAATGATCCACTCCCTTTCGATATTTTGAGCACTCATGCAATGGATGAGCGTAAGCAAGAAAGTTGACACTTAGGATGGCAAAGAGAGAAAAATGATGAAGGGGGAAGACAAAAAAGGTGTGAAAGGCTCACATCAATGAGGACAATCATAGGCGAGAGAAAGCCAAATGATAGATATGATGTGAGGAGTAGGGATTGTCATGCAACGGATGCACATATGAGCTAAGGTAAGCTCTCCAATGGAACTAGTGGGGGTGCATCCAACTTGCTTGCTCAAGAAGACATAGAGCTCTTTTGAGGAGGCTCATCATTGGAATATACAAGCCAAGTTCTATAGTGTGAAGGTCCCCACATAGCTATATGCATGAATGATAATCTCTATGGAGTACAAGGTATAAGATGAAGTACGAGTGTGGATCTCTCAAAAGGAATAGTAGTGTGCCCCCTTCTCTCTTTTTATTTCTTTTTCTCTTTTTTCTATTTTTTTTATTTTTTTGTGGCCTCAATGGCTCTTTCTATTTAACTCTCATTTGTCCTCTTTGGGATCTTTTCCTCACTTTAGGGGCAACACTCTATAAATTACAAGAAGTATAGAAGATCTTTCACACTTTACAAGAGTACTCAACATAAAGAAGATGAAACTATCATGATGTATGCAAATGTATGCCTCTGCCGGTGTAGCAAGATATGCAATGATACTAGCGTGTCATGTAGCAATGATTAGGGCAAGGCCCAACTAGCATGCGGCTCATCGATCAAGCAAAAAGCATGTATGACATGAAGATCAAGTCATGAGAAGATGGATGTTGCATGGCAATGTATCTCGGAAAGGCTATGGAAATGCCTTGATAGGTAGGTATGGTGGCTGTTTTGAGGAAGGATATAATGAGGCTTATGATGACAGAGCGTATCGTGCCAAGGATTTGGATGCACCGGCGAAGTATGCGCCAACTCTCGAGGTGAGAAAGGGCAATGCACGGTACCGAAGAGGCTAGAAAAATATGGCTAGGTGGAAGTGTCAACTTTCGAATACTCACATTAGTCCGAAGAACTCATGCACTTATTATTGGTAACTCTCAATCTAATTAGGAGGTTCACAAAGAGACAAGTACCCCGAGGAGGAGTGTATGGGGGTTTGGTTATCCTTGCGCATCCTCGACTCATGGTACGTGAGTGTACTCTAATATTCGATCCCTCCAAAGATTAGTGATCCATCTAGTAGCTAAAGTTCTCAACTATTTTGTAGGTTTTCGAAAATAAACACGGATTGCCCAAAATACGACATCTATCACTAATAGGCTAAAGCTCTTGACACCAAAAGTTCAGACATTACTCATGGCAATACCTCAAAACTATTGCAAGTTACTACTAAAATTAAATAGCAACCTCAATTACCTACTTTAAGTTAAGACACACAACTCAGTGCAACAGGCAAACTGTCTTAACAAGATAAACATGAAAACTCAAGAGAGTTCAGCAACCAACTAAACAAAAGCTCTTTAAAAAGAAAAGCATGAAAACTAAGAGCTAAACATGACAGCAGCTATGGAAAGACAAAGAACACACACAGCAAAGATAAGCATGAAAATCCTATGTTGTGTTCTAGGTTGAAGTGGAGCGTGTTTCTCTCCCACACAAAGAAAGCTGGGTTCTAACTTGTTATGAACAGCAAGCAAAGCTAAAGAAAACTAAAAAAGGAAACTAGGAGCAAGACGCTCCAAGCATAGCACATAACGCATGAAGTGATAAAATTATAGTGGAACGAAAGACGAACTGATAATTGTTGATGGAGAAGGGGATGCATGGGGGCATCCCCAAGCTTAGACGCTTGAGTCTTCTTGAATATTTCTTGGGGGTGCACGGGGGCATCCCCAAGCTTGAGCGTTTGACCCTCCTGAATCTTCTTTTATCATCTTCCCTCGCACACTTGAAAACTCCCTTCATACATAACTCATCATAATCTTATTAGCGAGGTTAGTACCCACAATAAAATAATTTTTCCCTACTGGAAATAAAGATAATCTTGAAGAGCTACTGTTTCTCAAGATTGCCAAAAGGTTTTTGCAAAGAAAAAACAAGCTCAAGGTTTGCAAAACGAAGAAAAGGCAAAACAGGACAGAATCTGTGAAAAACAGACCAGCAGGTAGTAAATAAGTTTTTCGGGGCACTTCTGCAACTCAAATCAAAAAACTCAGAACAGACGCTCAAAAGCCAATTGTATAGAGCACGCTGTCAAAAAAATTCAGATCAAAAATTCAGATCTGGTGATTTTATTCGAATTTTTCTGTCCAAGGACATAATCTGTTTTCTGGACAGCACGTCACAACATTTGAACTTTCTTGCAATCGGAGGCTAAACTTGGCACAAAGCTGAAAAGAAAAGATGCAATGATGATGCTATTGTAGTAACAAACATCAAGACACAACAAAAGCAAAATAAAACCTAATTCGTTGTGGGCTGCCTCCCAAAAGCGCTTTCTTTTATGCCTTTAAGCTAGGCATGATGCAAAAAGAGAAGATCAAGTTTTATCAAGAGTAAGAGAATAGCTAGCCCGTGTAACGGACTCAAAAGGCAACTTAATCTTCTTTCTAGGGAAGTGTTCCATCCCTTTCTTGAGAGGGAATTGGAATTTTATATTCCCCTCTTTCATGTCAATGATAGCACCAACGGTGCGAAGAAAAGGACATCCCAAAATAATTGGACATGAAGGTTCACATTCAATATCCATAATAGTAAAATCAACGAGAACATAATTGTCATTGACAATGATAAGAACATCGTCGATCTTCCCCAAAGGTTTCTTTACGGAAGAATCAACAAGACGAACACCAAAAGAACAAGGATCAAAAGGTTTCAATTCAAACATATCATACATTCTTTTGGGCATAACGGAGGTACTAGCTCCAACATCACATAAAGCATAGCAAGAGAAGTTGTTCAATTTAATTTTGACTATGGGATCCCAACTATCTTCTTTGTACTTTTGCATATCACAGAGCTCAACAAAATTATTTAAGTGCAAAGCAGCATCATCTCCAGCACCGGAGAATTGATCTTTCATAACTAGGTTCAGCAAAGCAGGTTTAATCTCATAAGAAGGTGCTGAAGTGGCAGGTGTAGCAATAGGCGTGCAGATAAAGTCACTGTTGTTATGACTAGTGAAGTCACACAACTTGGTGTTCTCGGTGGAACCCATAGCAGCAGCAAGCAAGATAACTATTTTTGTGATTTTTGGTAAGGGACACTAAAGCAAAAACTGAAAGGTAAACTAACAAGACTAAAAAGCAAAGATAAAAGATAGCGTGCAACTCCCCTATCTTGAAGAGTGGAGTCCCCGGCAACGGCGCCAGAAACTTGCTTGATGGCTTCTCGCCCCTCGTTGGTTACCCCAAGTGGAAGGTTGAGATGTAGCGTAGCGGCAAATTTCCCTTGGCAAAGGTACCAAGGATCGAATCCCGTGAGACTCCGAGGGTCGACAAGTAGGTGTCAACGGTGCCAGAAACTTAGCGGTTGACAGGACCTGCACACAGATACAGATAACTTTGCTCCCAACGAGTACAGAGAGGTTGTCAATCCCTCCGGCCTTGTTGTTTACAAAGGATCAAACACAAGAGATAGTAATGATAGCTATGACTGCAACTAGGAAATAAAAACAGGAAATAAATAGAAGGTGTGATCAGCGGTGGTAATGTGGACCGGGGTCCCATGATGTTCACTAGTGATGTCTATCTCTCAAAAGACGATAAAACAGCAAAGCGAGGTAAACAAATTACTACTGGGCAATTGACAGGATTATGTGCGCAAACCAATGCTAACTATGCTGCAAAGAAAGGTAGAGGCTCAAAAGCATGGGCGGTACGCCAAGGCAAGTAGACCGAAATCCATCTGCATCTACTACTAATCATCCACCTTGAGATATCTATCCAGAACATCTCGCTGGTATTAAGTTGCGAATCCCACCCAAAGTGTAAACTCAAAGCAACAGACAACTGCATTAAAAGAACTTTGCGTAAAGTAAACAATCCTTGCACCCACAAGTACAAGTACCGTTGTTTTCACCCTTGTGGCAACAGCACATCCCCTAGACTCATGTTTCTGTCACTCAAGCTAGTCATCAGGGGGCATGAACCCACAATCAAGCATAACGCTCCCTCTTGGAGTTACTACCTACTACTTGGCCAAAGCAATAAACAGCAACGGAGAACATGCAAGAATTACTCAAGAACAAAGATATAAAAGAGGTGAATCAAATATATTACTCAAACACAATCTGAACATAGTCTCATAATCCATCAGATCCCAGCAAACTCAGCAAAGCAACAGCAGAAAGATTACATATGTGCCTCGATCATGTAGGGCAGCTCACGAGGTCTAAACCATGAAGAGCAAAGAGGGGAGGAGAACATCACATAGCTACTGATCATGGACCCATGGTCCAAGGTGGACTACTCACGACTCATCCGGGAAGCGTCCATGGTGGTGGAGAAGCTCCCGGTGGTGGTTCTCCCCTCCGGCAGGGTGCGGGAAGAGTTCTCCTGATGCTCCCGATCTTGGAAGCGCTACGGCGGCGAAACAGAGGCGAGATCGCGAAAAAGGGTTCTGTCCTCGAGGGTTTCGGGACGAGAGGGATATATATGCGAAGGGGGGCAGCCAGAGGCGGAGCAGGGGCCCCAGGCGCCCCCTGGCGCGGCCAGGGGTGGGGCCGCGCCAGGTGGCCGCCTGGGCCTCCCCTGGCTCCCCTCTGGCCCATCTTTGGTTCTTCGCAAAGCTTCCTGTACGCTGATTTTTCCTGTATTTTTCCTGGAATTTTTGGAGCACTTTTAATATGGGGGAAACCTGAAATAGAGAAACAACAGAAAACAGGAACTGGCACTGTGGTGCACTGAGTTAATAGGTTAGTCAAAATATGATCAAAAGTGTATGGAAGTGCATCAATACAATAGCAATATCACACAAAAGAAGCATGGAGCAAGCATAAATTATAGATACGTTTTGGACGTATCAGACGCCGAGCCGGGATCCGTGACCCACGTGGATCCGGGCCTCCGGCGGGTCCAGGCCTCCGACCAAGACACCGCCGGCGGGACCATCACGGAGGACATCGGGCGGTGGCTGGTGGTGGCCACGGGCAAGAACGCGGAGCCCGTCATCCCGGACCTGGATGGCGCCAACGCCTTCAAGGTCCCCGTGACCCATGTGTTGGGGAACGCAGTATTTCAAAATTCCTACGATCACGCAAGATCTATCTACCAGATGCATAGCAACAAGAGGGGAGAGTGTGTTTACGTACCCTCGTAGACCGAAAGCGGAAGCGTTAGAACAATGCGGTTGATGTAGTCGTACGTCTTTACGGCCCGACCGATCAAGCACTGAAACTACGGCACCTCCGAGTTCTAGCACACGTTCAGCTCGATGACGTCCCTCGAACTCCGATCCAGCTGAGTGTCGAGGGAGACTTCCGTCAACACGATGGCGTGGTGACGATTTTGATGTTCTACCATCGCAGGGCTTCACCTAAACACCGGTACAATATTATCGAGGAGAACTATGGTGGAGGGGGGCACCGCACACGGCTAAGAGATCAAGAGATAAATTGTTGTGTCTAGAGGTGCCCCCTACCCCCGTATATAAAGGAGGGAGGGAGAGGCCGGCCCTAGAGGGGGCGCGCCAAGTGTGGGGAGTCCTACTAGGACTCCCAAGTCCTAGTAGGATTCCCCTTTCCTTTCCGGAGTAGGAGAGAAGGAAAGAGGGGCAGAGGGAGAAGGAAAAGGGGGCTACACCCCTTGTCCAATTCGGACCAGAAGGGGGGGGGCGCCTCCTTCCTTTTGGCCTCTCTCCTCTATTCCCGTAACTCCCCGGTACTCCGAAAATACCCGAATCACTCGGAACATTTCCGATGTCCCAATATAGTCGTCCAATATATCGATTTTTACGTCTCGACCATTTCGAGACTCCTCGTCATGTCCCCGATCTCATCCGGGACTCCAAACTCCTTCGGTACATCAAAACTCATAAACTTATAATAAAACTATCATCGAAACCTTAAGCGTGCGCACCCTACGGGTTCGAGAACTATGTAGACATGACTGAGACACATCTCCCGTCAATAACCAATAGCGGAACCTGGATGCTCATATTGGCTCCCACATATTCTATGAAGATCTTTATCGGTCAAACCGCACAACAACATACGTTGTTCCCTTTGTCATCGGTATGTTACTTGCCCGAGATTCGATCGTCGGTATCTCAATACCTAGTTCAACCTCGTTACCGGCAAGTCTCTTTACTCGTTCTGTAATACATCATCCCGCAACTAACTCATTAGCTGCAATGCTTGCAAGGCTTATAGTGATGTGCATTACCGAGTGGGCCCAGAGATACCTCTCCGACAATCGAAGTGACAAATCCTACTCTCGAAATACGCCAACCCAACAAGTACCTTCGGAGACACCTGTAGAGTACCTTTATAATCACCCAGTTACGTTGTGACGTTTGATAGCACACAAATTGTTCCTCCGGTATTCGGGAGTTGCATAATCTCATAGTCATAGGAACATGTATAAGTCGTGAAGAAAGCAATAGCAGTAAAACATAAACGATCATAGTGCTAAGCTAACGGATGGGTCTTGTCCATCACATCATTCTTCTAATGATGTGATCCCGTTGATCAAATGACAACTCGTGTCTATGGCTAGGAAACATAACCATCTTTGATCAATTAGCTAGTCTAGTAGAGGCATACTAGGGACACTCTGTTGTGTCTATGTATTCACACATGTACTAAGTTTCCGGTTAATACAATTCTAGCATGAATAATAAACATTTATCATGATATAAGGAAAAAAATAATAACTTTATTATTGCCTCTAGGGCATATTTCCTCCAGTCTCCCACTTTCACTAGAGTCAATAATCTAGATCACATCACCATGTGACTAACACCCATAGTTCTCATCGCCATGTGACCAATACCCAAAGGGTTTACTAGAGTCAACAATCAAGTTCACATCCTCATGTGATTAACACCCAGAGAGTACTAAGGTGTGATCATGTTTTGCTTCGTGAGAGAAGTTTAGTCAACGGGTCTGTCACATTCAGATCCGTATGTACTTCGCAAATTTCTATGTCTACAATGCTCTGCATGGAGCTACTCTAGCTAATTGCTCCCACTTTCAATACGCATCCAGATTGATACTTAGAGTCATCTGGATTTAGTGTCAAAGCTTGCATCGGCGTAACCCTTTACGACGAACTCTTTATCACCTCCATAATCGAGAAACATTTCCTTAGTCATCCAGTTACTAAGGATAATTTTGACCGCTCTACAGTGATCTACTCCTGGATCACTATTGTACCCCCTTGACAAACTCATGGCAAGGTACACAACATGTTTGGTACACAGCATGGCATACTTTATAGAACCTATGGCTGAGGCATAGGGAATGACTTTCATTCTCTCTATATTTTTCTGTCGTGGTCTGGCTTTGAGTCTTACTCAACTTCACACCTTACAAGTCAGGCAAGAACTCCTTCTTTGACTGATCTATTTTGAACTACTTCAAAATCTTATCAAGGTATGTACTCATCGAAAGTCTTATCAGGCGTCTTGATCTATCTCTATAGATCTTGATGCCCAATATGTAAGAAGCTTCACCAAGGTCTTTCTTTGAAAAACTCCTTTCAAACACTCCTTTATGCTTTCAAGAAAATTCTACAGCATTTCCGATCGACAATATGTCATTCACATATACTTATCAGAAAGGTTGTAGTGCTCCCACTCACTTCTTGTAAATACGGGCTTCACCGCAAGTATGTATAAATCTATATGCTTTGATCAACTTATCAAAGCATATATTCCAACTCCGAGATGCTTGCACCAGTCCATAGATGGATCGCTGGAGCTTGCACATTTTGTTAGCACCTTTAGGATTGACAAAACCTTCTGGTTGCATCATATACAAGTCTTCTTTAATAAATCCATTAAAGAATGGAGTTTTGTTATCCATTCACCAGATTTCATAAAATGCGGCAATTGCTAACATGATTCGGACAGACTTAAGCATCGCTACGGGTGAGAAAGTCTCATCGTAGTCAACTCCTTGAACTTGTTGAAAAACTTTCGCAACAAGTCGAGCTTTGTAAACAGTAACATTACCGTCAGCGTCAGTCTTCCTCTTGAAGATCCATTTATTTTCGATGGCTTGCCGATCATTGGGCAAGTCAACCAAAGTCCACACTTTGTTCTCATACATGGATCCCATCTCAGATTTCATGGCCTCAAGCCATTTTGCGGAATCTGGGCTCATCATCACTTCCTCATAGTTCGTAGGTTCATCATGGTCCAGTAACATGACTTCCAGAACCGGGTTGCCGTACCACTCTGATGTGGAACGAACTCTGGTTGATCTACGAAGTTCAGCAGAAACTTGATCTGAAGTTTCATGATCATCATCATTAGCTTCCTCACTAATTGGTGTAGGAATCACTGGAACTAGTTTCTGTGATGTTCCACTTTCCAATTCGGGAGAAGGTACAATTACCTCATCAAGTTCTACTTTCCTCCCACTCACTTCTTTCGAGAGAAACTCCTTCTCTAGAAAGGATCCACTCTTAGCAACAAAGACCTTGCCTTCGGATCTGTGATAGAAGGTATACCCAACAGTTTCTTTTGGGTATCCTATGAAGATTTACTTCTCCAATTTGGGTTCGAGCTTATCATGTTGAAACTTTTTCACATAAGCATCGCAGTCCCAAACTTAAAGAAATGACAGCTTAGGTTTCTCGTCAAACCACAGTTCATACGGTGTCATCTCCACGGATTTAGATGGTGCCCTATTTAACGTGAATGTAGCTGTCTCTAATGCATAACCCCAAAAGCGATAGTGGTAGATCGGTAAGAGACATCATTGATCGCACCATATCTAATAAAGTACGGTTATGACGTTCGGACACACCATTACACTGTGGTGTTCCAGGTGGCGTGAGTAGTGAAACTATTTCACATTGTTTTTACTGAAGGCCAAACTCGCTAACTCAAATATTTTACCTCTACGATCATATCATAGAAACTCTTATTTTCTTGTTACGATGATTTTCCATTTCACTCTAAAATTCTTTGAACTTTTCAAATGTTTCAGACTTGTGCTTCATTAAGTAGATATACCCATATCTGCTCAAATCATCAGTGAAGGTCAGAAAATAACGATACCCGCCGCGAGCTTCAACACTCATTGGTCCACATACATCTGTATGTATGATCTCCAACAAATCTGTTGCTCGCTCCATTGTTTCGGAGAACGGAGTTTTAGTCATCTTGCCCATGAGGCATGGTTCGCAAGCACCAAGTGATTTATAATCAAGTGATTCCAAAAGTCCATCACTATGGAGTTTCTTCATGCGCTTTACACCAATATGACCTAAACGGCAGAGCCACAAATAAGTTGCACTATCATTATTAACCTTGCATCTTTTTGCTTCAATATTATGAATATGTGTATCACACGATCGAGATCCAACAAACCATTTTCATTGGGTGTAAGACCATAGAAGGTTTTATTCATGTAAACAGAACAACAATTATTCTCTAACTTACATGAATAACCGTATTGTAATAAACATGATCAAATCATATCCATACTCAACACAAACACCAAATAACACTTATTTAGGTTCAACACTAATCCCGAAAGTATAGGGAGTGTGCAATGATGATCATATAAATCTTGGAACTACTTCCAATACACATCGTCACTTCATCCTTTAACTAGTTTCTGTTCATTATGCAACTCCCATTTCGAGTTACTACTCTTTAGCGACAGAACCAGTATCAAATACCGAGGGGTTGCTATGAACACTAGTAAAATACACATCAATAATCTGTATATCAAATATACCTTTGTTCACTTTGCCATCCTTCTTATCCGCCAAATATCTAGGGCAGTTCCACTTCCAGTGACCATTTCCTTTGTAGTAGAAGCACTTAGTTTCAGGTTTGAGTTTAGCTTTGGGTTTCTTCATGGGAGTGACAACTTGCTTGTCATTCTTCTTGAAGTTCCCCTTCTATCCCTTTGCCCTTTACTTGAAACAAGTGGTCTTATTAACCATCAATACTTGATGCTCTTTTTTGATTTCTACCTTCGCTGATTTCAGGATCGCGAAGAGCTCGGGAATTACCTGCGTCATCCCTTGCATATTATAGTTTATCACGAAGTTCTACTAACTTGGTGATAGTGACTAGAGAACTTTTTCAATTACTATCTTATCTAGAAGATTAACTCCCACTTGATTCAAGTAATTGTAGTACCCAGACAATCTGAGCACATGCTCACTGGTTGAGCTATTCTCCTCCATCTTGTAGGCAAAGTACTGTCAGAGGTCTTACACCTCTCGACACGGGCATGAGTATGAAATACTTATTTCAACTCTTGGAACATCTCATATGCTCCGTGGCGTTCAAAACATTTTTGGAGTCCCGGTTCTAAGCCGTAAAGCATGGTGCACTTAAACTATCAAGTAGTCATCATACCGAGCTTTTGTCAAAACGTTCATAACGTCTACATCTGCTCCGGCAATAGGTCTGTCACCTAGCGGTGCATCAAGGACATAATTCTCTGTGCAGCAATGAGGATAATCCTCAGATCATGGAACAATTCCGCATCATTGCTACTAACATCTTTCAACTTAGTTTTCTCTAGGAACATATAAAAAAATAAACGTGGAGCAACATCGCGAGCTATTGATCTACAACATAGATATGCTAATACTACCAGGACTAAGTTCATGATAAATTAAAGTTCAATTTAATCATATTACATAAGAACTCCCACTTAGATAGACATCCCTCTAGTCATCTAAATGATCACATGATCCAAATCAACTAAACCATGTTCGATCATCACGTGAGATGGAGTAGTTTCAATGGTGAACATCTTATATTGATCATATCTACTATATGATTCACGCTCGACCTTTCGGTCTCCAGTGTTCCGAGGCCATATCTGCATATGCTAGGCTCGTCAAGTTTAACCCGAGTATTCTACGTGTGCAAAACTGTCTTACACCCGTTGTATTTGAACGTAGAGCTTATCACACCCGATCATCACGTGGTGTCTCGGCACGAAGAACTTTTGCAACGGTGCATACTCAGGGAGAACACTTGTACCTTGAAATTTTGTAAGGGATCATCTTATAATGCTACCGTCGTTCTAAGCAAAATAAGAAGCATAATAAGATAAACATCACATGCAAATCAAAAAATGTGACATGATATGGCCATCATCATCTTGTGCTTTTGATCTCCATCTCCAAAGCACCGTCATGATCACCTTTGTCACCGGCGCGACACCTTGATCTCCATCGTAGCATCGTTGTCGTCTCGCCAACTATTGCTTCTACGACTTTCGCTACTGCTTAGTGATAAAGTAAAGCAATTACATGGCGATTGCATTTCATACAATAAAGCGACAACCATATGGCTCCTGCCAGTTGCCGATAACTTTACAAAACATGATCATCTCATACAAAACCATATAACTCATCATGTCTTGACCATATCACATCACAAAATGCCCTGCAAAAACAAGTTAGACATCCTCTACTTTGTTGTTGCAAGTTTTACGTGGCTGCTACGGGCTTTAGCAAGAACCGTTCTTACCTACGCATACAAAACCACAATGATGTTTCGTCAAGTATGTGCTGTTTTAACCTTCACAAGGACCGGGCGTAGGCACACTTGATTCAGCTAAAGTGAGAGAGACAGACACCCGCCAGTCACCTTTAAGCAACGAGTGCTCATAACGGTGAAACCATTCTTGCGTAAGTGTACGCGTAATGTCGGTCCGGGCCGCTTCATCTCACAATACCGCCGAAGCAAAGTATGAGATGCTGGTAAGTAGTATGACTAGTATCGCCCACAACTCATTGTGTTCTACTCGTGCATATAATCTACGCATAGACCTGGCTCTGATATCACTATTGGGGAATGCAGTATTTCAAAATTCATACGATCACGCAAGATCTATCTACCAGATGCATAGCAACGAGAGGGGAGAGTGTGTCTACGTACCCTCGTAGACCGAAAGCGGAAGCGTTAGAACAACGCGGTTGATGTAGTCGTACGTCCTCACGGCCCGACTGATCAAGCACCGAAACTACGGCACCTCCGAGTTCTAGCACACGTTCAACTCGATGACGTCCCTCGAACTCCGATCCAGCTGAGTATCGAGGGAGAGTTCCGTCAGCACGACGGCGTGGTGACGATCTTGATGTTCTATCGTAGCAGGGCTTCGCCTAAGCACCGCTACAATATTATCGAGGAGAACTATGGTGGAGGGGGGCACCGCACACGGCTAAAAGATCAAGAGATCAATTGTTGTGTCTAGAGGTGCCCCCTACCCCCGTATATAAAGGAGGGAGGGAGAGGCCGGCCCTAGAGGGGGCGCGCCAAGTGTGGCGAGTCCTACTAGGACTCCCAAGTCCTAGTAGGATTCCCCTTTCCTTTCCGGAGTAGGAGAGAAGGAAAGAGGGGGAGAGGGATAAGGAAAAGGGGGCTGCACCCCTTGTCCAATTCGGACCAGAAGGTGGGCGCGCGCCTCCTTCCTTTTGGCCTCTCTCCTCTATTCCCGTAACTCCCCGCTACTCCGAAAATACCCGAATCACTCGGAACCTTTCCGATGTCCGAATATAGTCGTCCAATATATCGATTTTTACGTCTCGACCATTTTGAGACTACTCGTCATGTCGCCGATCTCATCCGGGACTCCAAACTCCTTCGGTACATCAAAACTCATAAACTCATAATAAAACTGTCATCGAAACCTTAAGCGTGCGGACCCTACGGGTTCGAGAACTATGTAGACATGACCGAGACACGTCTCCGGTCAATAACCAATAGCGGAACCTGGATGCTGATATTGGCTCCCACATATTCTACGAAGATCTTTATCGGTCAAACCGCATAACAACATACGTTGTTCCCTTTGTCATCTGTATGTTACTTGCCCGAGATTCGATCGTCGGTATCTCAATACCTAGTTCAATCTCGTTACCGGCAAGTCTCTTTACTCGTTCCGTAATACATCATTCCGCCACTAACTCATTAGCTGCAATGCTTGCAAGGCTTATAGTGATGTGCATTATCTAGTGGGCCCAGAGATACCTCTCCGACAATCGGAGTGACAAATCCTAATCTCGAAATACGCCAACCCAAGAAGTACCTTCGGCGACACCTGTAGAGTACCTTTATAATCACCCAGTTACGTTGTGACGTTTGGTAGCACACAAAGTGTTCCTCCGGTATTCGGGAGTTGCATAATCTCATAGTCATAGGAACATGTATAAGTCATGAAGAAAGCAATAGCAGTAAAACTTAAATGATCATAGTGCTAAGCTAACGGATGCGTCTTGTCCATCACATCATTCTCCTAATGATGTGATCCCGTTGATCAAATGACAACTCATGTCTATGGCTAGGAAACATAACCATCTTTGATCAGTGAGCTAGTCTAGTAGAGGCATACTAGGGACACTCTGTTTTGTCTATGTATTCACACATGTACTAAGTTTTCGGTTAATACAATTCTAGCATGAATAATAAACATTTATCATGATATAAGGAAATAAATAATAACTTTATTATTGCCTCTAGGGCATATTTCCTTCACCACGTGTCCGAGTACAAGTCCGGGGAGCCGTACAAGGGGAAGCGGGTGCTCGTCGTCGGCTACGGCAACTCCGGGATGGAGGTGTACCTGGACCTATGCGACCATGGTGCGCGGTCGTCCATGGTGGTGCTCGACGGCGTGCACGTGCTCCCGCACGAGATGCTCAGCGTCGCCACCTTCTCCGTCGCCGTCTTCCTAATCCGATTCCTCCCGCTCCGGCTGGTGGACCGCCTACTGGTGCTCCTCGCGGGGCTCTTCGTCGGCGGCGACCTGGCGAGGCTGGGCCTGCGAAGGCCCTCCCATGGAGGCCCGTTGGAGCTAAAGAACAGCAAGGGTCAGACGCCCGTGCTGGACATCGGCGCGCTGGACAAGATCCCACAATGGCCGCCGACGCCGTGATCCTCGCCACCGGCTACCACAGCAACGTCCCACAGTGTCTCAAGATAACGAGCTTAACCAAGTACTAGTACTAGTATATTACCAAGGAGCTTGTATAGATAATCAGTTACACATGGACAATATAGTTAGTTAGTAGTAGGCGTCTTAATTTAGTTGCACACTGATGAGTAGTATCATATTTCTCATCTCATCGTTAAGCTAATCCAGTTACACAATATAGTATCATATTAGTGTAATAAATATGTGATTAGTTAGTGTGGAATGCAAATGCAATGGTGCACTGGTTGTGATGATGATGAGTCATCATAAACGGACAAGTAGACTGACAGAGACACGAAGCTAGCACAAGGGGTGCACTACACTTGTAGAATTAAAATCAAGAGAGAGCAAACACAATCAACACTTGTTTCCTCTTCACTTTCATATATATAATTGAGATCTCTATATAAGTAGATGTTGCTGATCAAGATTAACTGACAGTAATGGAATTGGTGATGCAGGGAAGCGACTTCTTCAGTGGGGAGGGGTACCCGAAGGTGGAGTTCCCGGAGAGGTGGAAGGGCGAGTCGGGGCTCTACTCGGTCGGCTTCACGCACCGGGGCCTCGCCGGCCTCCCCCTTCTGCTTCTTTTACTACCTACTATTGCTGCCGTTGCTGATTGGTCTATGCACGGTGTGTAATCCATCAATGTTTATTTGCTACTGCCTGAGCTCTATTTCTCTGCATGCGAGTGTGTTGTTTGTGCAGTGTGGATGCTTGGTCCTTGTGTAGATCGTCTAATAGACGAAGTTCCTCTATGTTAATATTACAAGAATGGAGTAGTGCATTCCGGTTGAACATGTGTTCTAGATTTTTTGCTGGTAAACATGTGGTCTAGATGATTCTACCTTGTTTCTAATCTTACATTTCGTTTATCTATGCGGAATTGCAAATTTGCAATGATGTTTTTTGCCCAAGAAACCAGTGACTTAGAGGTCTGAGATTTCAATAATTTGGAGGAGAAACCAATGAATTCAGATTTGAGTGAGAAATCTATTCTGGTTTCAAATAGATAGGTTTATTTTTTCACTATGCATTGATTTGTAACAATGAGCATAGGTGGTTATAGGTTGCTGCGATGATGAATATAAATATCATGAAGTGCTCATGCATAGCGGTATACCTGATATCATTGCTTTCACTGTTTTATCAACATGCCTTTGGTGAATCTTCTGTTCATACGTGTAAACTATACATTGTAGCTACTGAGTACTTTTTATTGACATATTAGCTAATTGTGTACCTAAATATGACCTGGGTATGGTGGATACAACATAATGCTTCTGCTACCATAACTTGTTTTCTTGTCTACCATCCAGGTACAATGGGAGCAAGCTCATCCTCCTCAATCCCTAGCTACTGCACGACTGCCGGGGTGCATACTCCCTACAGTTCCTGGAGCATCTCGACCTCTTATTGCAGTATGCTTGATGTGTGTATCTGTGTCTCCTTACTGTTTTACTAGAACCATAAATCCTGATGCATGATGATTATAGTCTGGGTTGTTAGATCTGTTATGTTGGTGCTTAAAATTTGACATGCCTGGATTCTGAATGAATGAATGAACTCGTTCTTACAATTCTTTTCATTTCTATGATCAATTTAGTTAGAGTTGCACATGTCAGTATACTATATACCAAAAAAATCCTAGCTAGTGAGAAGGAGAACATTTGTCACTCCATGAACATATACTGGTTAGTGTTAGTCATACTATTTATCTACATGGCATTTGCTGTCCATTCTTGCTCATAAGTTATTGGATTCCTCATTGGCTATTGTTTGATGTTCTATACACATTCTTATTCTTATATTTTCATTCTTGTTCTTTGCACAGGTGAAGTGCGAATCAAAGTCCGAAGCTGTGAAGCATATGAACAAACAATAGCATATTAAGTGTTGTAATTGTAGGCAGTAGTAGGCATATCTGGCTTGTAGTAGTATACTGTAATAAATGTAATAGACTAATGTAGTGTTGTTTTGGATGAATTTCGTTTTCTCACTTGTCTGATAATTATTGTGTATGTGATTTGAATACTGGTGAAATGGAAACCTGACAAGGGAGTCCAAGATATAATGGTTGTTTGGCAAAGTTCGAATTTTTTGATGTGGGGCCAATTTTGGGATAAGCATGACAAGTGGGACCAATTTGTGGTGGGACCAGCTGCAAAATAAAATGGCTGAAAATAGAAAATCAATAGACTAGCCAAAAGGCCACGGCCCGGAAAATAAAAAGGCCTAATTGTTGGGCTAGGCCCATGTAGCTAGCGAAAATTAACAGAAAAAACAAATATTAAAAAGGCTCAATTGTTGGGCTCGGCCCATGCAAAACACCGGATTGGACCAGGCTGATTCTTGTGCCACATCAGCTTGCCACGCTGGATGCCTACGTGGTGTGGGGAGGCTGCTAGTGACCAAAACATAATTGTAGGCATATTTTGGTCGTAAACGTTTACGACCTTCTCACAGAGAAGGTCGTTAATTTCAGTTTACGACCGCCATCTTTTGACCTTCTGTTTTTGGTCACAAAAAGGTCGCAAATGAAAAATAATGACCTTTCAGTGACCAATAGTCATGGTCACAAGTTGACATATTTCTTGTAGTGTGGTCTTGAGCCACCCACACGTGATAAGCCGGGTGGTACGACGTAGGACACGGGATGGAGCCATCAACATATCCCTCCAACACTACAAAAAAAAATACACTTCCGCGATGATACGTGTTTGTCACAGTAGGTCACGTTTTCTGTCATGCATGTACATCCATGACAAATTTATGAAAGAATGAAGATAGTCATACCTGTGCTATCGTAGAAGTGTTCCATGACATTACCAAAATTATCATCACGGAAGTGTCCACTTCCATGACGATAAATCGCGCGTCACAAAAGTGCTTTCGTCAAGGGTGACCGACACCTGGCATCCATCATAACGGAACGCCGTTAAGCTATCAGGTCCGGTTTTGGATCCGATAACACGTTAACAGCCCGGACCAATGGGGATTTTCCATGTTTAAAATTATGATTGGCTGACGGTAACACGTGTCAGCTCCGCGTTGGCACAGATGTCACTCATCCACTGGGCGAGATGCGCCTGTGATATGTTGACACGTGGACCGGCCCAAAAGTGGCCCATAAAGTTTAAATGGGCCAGCCCAACTAAAGGCCCGCAAGATTTTGCGGACCATAATGGGCCGGCCCAACTAAAGGCCCTTAAGATTTTGCGAACCATAATAGGCTGACCCAGCTAAAGGCCCACAAGATTTTGTGGGCCATAATGGGCCAGCCCAGGTAAATGCCAACAATTTTTTTTGCGGGCCATAATGGGCCGGCCCAGGTGAAGGCCCATAAAATTTTTGTGGACCATAATGGGCCGGCCAAGCTAAAGGCCCACAAGATTTCGCCGACATTAATGGGCCGGCCCAGCTATAGGCCCACAAGATTTTGAGGACCCTAGTAGGCCGGCCCATTAACTGGCTGCCATATTTTGGGCCAAATGCCGGCCCATATTTGATCCAGTCCATTAATGGCCTGCCACGTTCCGGGCCTAATAATGGTCCATATGAGATCCGGCCAGTTAAAAGCCTACCACGTTCTGGGCCAAATTACGGCCCAGATCAGGTCCGGCCCTTTAAGAGGCTTTGGGCTAAATTATGGCCCATATCAGATTCGGCCCGTCAACTGGATGCTATGCTTTTGGGCCCACTCGCTAAAGACCCATTTATTAATTTGGCCTGATATTAGTTTCGGCCTGTTAAGGGCCCGTTTAACATTTCGGCCCTATATTAAGTTCGGCCTGTTAAAAGCTCGTCATATAGTTGGGCCTAACTACGGCCTGGTTTGCATCCGGCCTGCTCGCAGCCGATAATCTGATTTGACCAAACAAGGACCGAGACAATTTTGGCCTCTTATAAGCCCGTGATTTGATTGGCACATTCATGGGCCGGGGTCTATTTCGGCCTGCTGTCGGCCCGTGAGTTGTTCGGCACGTTTCAGGCCCAACCTACTTTTCAGCCTCCTAAAGGCCCATTGAGTTTTCTTTGCAAACTAGGGCCGGCGGTTTACTCGGCCTATTAAAGGCCCGAATCTACTAGTGGGCCAGTTTACATTTAGGCCTGTTAACGGACCAAGATACGGGGCCCATGATGCGGATCATACATGGTGATTTGCATGACGGCCCGACTATGTACCGTAATTTTACGGTTTGACCGGTTTACTGCGAAGACATGATATATATACAGTAAAATAACTGCAACATCGTGAATAAGAAAAAACCTAGACTATACAATAAATAAATTACGGCATATTACACCACTGGGCATCAAAGTACGCCACTATGATAACAAAGCACAAGCAGACAGCATATTACATACACTGGACATCAAAGATCGCCACCAGTGCAACTAAACACGCCGACAAAATAATATACAAAACCGAAAGCACTTCAATAGAGTTCAAGAAAGGTTAGCCCTGCTCGGGAACTGCAGCGCAAGCAACTAAGCAAGCTGGTGAGACTGCACTTGTTTGACACTTATATCCTCCTCACTCTGAAAGATAAACAAGCAAACAGATAACATGTTTTGCACATATAAGTATCAGTGCTGACAATTCATCACATTTCTTACTGACGAATAAAGTGACACAGTTTAAAATAGCATTAACACAATATGGTATTGTTCAGGTCAAGACATGACAGGAAATGACATTGTGAAGGAGTTGGCAGCTTCACGACCCCGCTGGATTACAGATCAATAACTCATAAGTACCAATGGTTAGTGTGCTGTCAATTTATCCCATTTCAGATTGGCAAAATAATATCACTTGCTCTGTATAGTTTAATTTACATGGTATGAAGAAGGAACTTGGTTGTACAACTGAAAACATAAATTGAGAAGGACAAATTTTTGTTTATGAACTGAAGTACATAATCTACTACCCCTATAAAACCAAAAGATATGGCAGATCCAAGCAATTTCACCCGTACATCTAAGACATCTAACAACTACTAATCCTCCCGTGGTTATCACCAAGCCACGTAATTAGCAACAGGCAATCTATCGCTAACCCCGCACCGCAGGTAAAAAAAAAACATCGCACGCGCCCACGTCCTCTCAGCCCGTTCCCGCAGAGAATAGCCGCCCTCGTTCCTCCCGCAGGCTGGAGCCGGCCCCCGCCGCTGGATCCACGCCCCACGCCCCCCGCGACGCGACGCGCCGTCCCCGCCGCCCCACAGTGCTGGAGCCCGCCCCACGCGAGCCCGCCCCCCGCCGCTAGAGCCCCGCCCACCGCTGGAGCCCCGCCCGCCGCGACGACCCGCCCGTCGCGACGCCTCGCCACCCGCCGGTTCGCCGCTGGGAGCCGCCCTTGGACGCCTGCTGCTGGAGCCGCGCCGTGGGGCGCCGGTTCGCTGCCACCCGACGGTTCGCCGCTGGGAGACGCCACCCGCTGGAGCCGCCCTTGGACACCCGCTGCTGGAGCCGCGCCGCCACGCCGCTCGAACCTGCTGCTGGAGCCGCGCCGCCACACCGCTGGAGCTTGTTGCTGGATCCACCTCACCGGCCTGGATACGGCGACCTCCGGCAGAGGCGTGCCCGGCCGTGCCTTCCCTGGCACAGTTTCGCCCGGCTGCCCCCGCTCGTCAGGTAGCGCCGCACCCATCTGCCGCAACCGCCGTCCGGCGAGGGTAAAATCGATTGCGACCTGCACGCGTAGGGTGAGGTGGCAAGAGCAGACGAGCAGTCATGCAAGGGCAGGACCAGCCGTGCGGTCAATCGAGCGATCCTTCTTCGTCTCGGTTGCCACGTGTCCCGCCCTCGACGACGCCCACTGTGGCGGTCTCCTCCCGGCGACCAGCTCTGCCTCGCCTGCGGTGCGATCAAATACTATGACGCCATCCTCGGTGCATTCGTTAGTCGTCACACACATATACGTACAGTATATTGTAGTAATAACCGGCACCCGCCAAATATGCAGATAGAGAAGGAACCTCACGACACCGTGGACGGCGTGGAGCAGTGCGCGTGCCGTTTCACGGTGCTGGACCGAGGGGCCGCGCCGCGGTTGCTGGGACAAGGTGGGCATTGACGTGGTCTGCTGCGTCTCGGACTCACCGATCCAAGATCCGGCGCTGAGCGAGTTCCTAGATGATGTGAAAAAGAGGTTCGGCTGGATTTCTCCCCTGAAGAAGTTGTGTCCTCTCAACTGAAGAAGCTGCGTCAAAGATTGTTAAAAAAACCATTATCTTTCATGTACTACGTCTTCTTGTTATACTTGTAAAAGACTGTAAAAGAAACCATTATCTTCATTCTCTGTATCAACCAAGAGTGTTAACAAATACTCCCTCCGTCCGGAAATACTTGTCATCAAAATGAATAAAAGGGGATGTATCTAGATGTACTTTAGTTCTAAATACATCCTTTTTTGTCCATTTTGATGACAAGTATTTTCGGACGGAGGGAGTACCAGTGTACTACTGAGTAAATTAGTTGTTCTTGTGACATAGCAGGTTCATTAGTACTACTGAAGTACCTTGTAATTGATTTTGACGATGATAATAGTTATACATCGATGGATTGATACATGTGTGTTTGCTTTCGTCTCTTCCTCTGCTCGCTGACAAAGAGTCGTCTTTGTGCCCTCCCTCGACAGCTCTTTACAGCAAGACACACGACATCTCGCCATGTCGCCAGATTAGAGGAGAGGAAAAATTGGTATGCTGTCTCGGTAAGTGCGGGTTATTTTTTAGGGAGTAAGTGCAGCATGTTGGTGATGAGTTCGGCATTGATTTTGGCTTTTGTTGATTTTCTCTTTGTTGGGAGTAACTTTCTCACTGATTTTCTTATTGCAACTCATTTCCAGGAACCTGAGCACGAACCTGAACCTGAACCTGAGCCTGAAGGATATATCTGAGAGGTATACGTACAGGTCTACGAAGTCATCTCCAACTAAAATTTGAGGAGAGGTATATTATTCTGTCCAGTCCATCATGCAAGCTTTTTCAATTTTGTCAGTTTTTTTCTCTCAATAGTGTTGATTGGCCGTAAGCATTGCCGTTTTGCGGGCCCGAAGCGATTTCCATAGTTGTTGAACCCCAAGTTGTGGTTATGTGTCGGTCATCAACACTCGCAGTTTTGGCCGATTCTGACCCGTTTCGTGGACTATTACTCACTATTTTGGGGTCTGAAGTGATTTCCACGATTAAAAAACCCTGGGGAGCATTTACGTGTTGGTCATCAACACTCGTGGTTTTTGTCGATTCTGGTCCGTTTCAAGCACTATTACATACCGTTCTTGGGTCCAGAGTGATTTCCACGATTGACGATCCCCGGGGTGCCTTTACGTGTCCATCGTCAACACTCACAGTTTTGGCCAATCCTGACCCGTTTCGTGGACTATTACTCACCGTTTTGTGGGCCC
>LR738716.1:5315043-5341878 GCA_902687465.1 Secale cereale
TGGGGTCCGAATTGATTTCCACGATTAACGAACCCTGAGGTGCGTTTACGTGTTCATCAACACTCGTGGTTTTTGTCGATTCTGATCCGTTTCATGCACTATTACATACCGTTCTTGGGTCCGAGAGTGATTTCCACGATGGACGATCCCCGGGGTGCGTTTACGTGTTCATCGTCAACACTCACAGTTTTGGCCAATCCTGACCCGTTTCGTGGAGTATTACTCACCGTTTTGCGGGCCAAAGCGATTTCCATAGTTGTTGAACCCCAAGTTGCGGTTATGTGTCGGTCATCAACACTCGCAATTTTAGCCGATTCTGGCCTGTTTCGTGAACTATTACTCACCGTTTTGCGGGCCAAAGCGATTTGCATAATTGTTGAACCCCAAGTTGCGGTTATGTGTCGGTCACCAACACTCGTAGTTTTGGCCGATTCTAGCCCGTTTCGTGGACTATTACTCACTATTTTGGGGTCCGAACTGATTTCCACGATTAACGAACCCTTAGGTGCGTTTACGTGTTGGTCATCAACACTCGTGGTTTTTGTCGATTCTGGTCCATTTCATGCACTATTATATACCGTTCTTTGGTCCCAGAGTGATTTTCACGATTGACGATCCTCGGGGTGCGTTTACGTGTCCATCGTCAATACTCACAGTTTTGGCCTATTCTGACCCGTTTCGTGGACTATTACTCACCGTTTTACGGGCCCGAAGCGATTTCCATAGTTGTTGAACCCAAATTGCGGTTATATGTCGGTCATCAACACTCGCAATTTTGGTCGATTCTGGCCCCGTTTCGTGAACTATTACTCACTATTTTGGGGTCCGAAGTGATTTCCACGATTAACAAACCCTGAGGTGCGTTTACGTGTTGGTGATCAACACTCGTGATTTTTGTCGATCCTGATGCGTTTCATGCAAGCAGGTGCACCAGGCCAAATTTGGGTCGGTCACCCGGCAGCCACCCAATTCGCACGTCCTTGACCGTTGGATTTCACCAATTGGCCCCGTGTGCACGTTGTCTCCACGGCCACACAGCTAGCTACCTTCGTCATCGGCTGTTGGTAATGAAGCCATGGCCATTACACATGCAACACTCGTTATTGTTGCTCGTATACAAAATATTTAAATTGAATTGTTCTTTATATAATTCTTGAATTTCTCATAATTTTCTTGTTAGCTCTTGAAATAAAGTATATTTATGTGTTTCGGCCTTCTTTTGGTTTCGAGGAATTTCATAGGAATTCTATAGGATAGGATTCTTATAGGAATTTTTCCTTTAGAGCCCTTTGATTCGTAGGAATGAATTTCTATTCCTACATAGGATTGATTCCTATCCTTCATATTTCATAGGAAAATAAAAATTACATATTCCTATCCTTTTATTCCTACTCAATGGAAAAATTCCTTTGGTGTGAACCAAATGACATCTCTTTTCCTATTCCTACTCGTAGAATTTAAGATACATGTCATCTCATTTCCTACAAATTTCCTATTCCTATGATAATCCTATCCTATGAACCAAAGGAGGCCTTCATGCATCTCTTGATTTTCCGGGCTAACTGGTTAAATTGCCAATAAATAACAAATTTTTTTGCTCCCAAAGTTACAGATCACATTACAAGCGCCACAGTTCGTATGAACAGTCATTGTACCCCAATCGCATACCGCACTTGTATTATGATTACACACTGGCCGCAAGAGCATAGTTCCATTTGTTGAGGCCTGATTTTTTTGGCCTTTTCACCCAGAAGGATGAGAATCAGACCTGCCAACAGGTACTCAGAAACTTAAACCTATTTGGTTCAGGAGGAGCGATTCTCAAAATTCTGAAAGAATCGGTCAAAAAAAACTGCGCCTGGATCCCAATCTACAGGGACCTATGAATACAGCATACAGGCTACTATTTTAACCTAGAGTAGAAAAATGTTGAGATCTGAAGCAACTGAATGCTGTTCGTGGAGCTGTCCACAGAATCGACAAAAATAACAAAGCCTCAGAGATCTTGGTGGTTGTGGTCATCAGATGGAGCCTTTGCCCCATCAAGAGTAGCAAATATTTTGGTACATCACAGGCTCCCACAAAACAAAAACAAGCACAGCAAAAACAAGCAGATGGCAGATTGTATGATTCGAGTCAGAAGTAGCTGGTTAAAGATCTCATGTTTATTACAAATCAATGGGAATCCGAATGATTTTCTTCTTCATCCTCGCCATGCCATTGGACACGGCACAAAAACAAATCAAGAAAGCAGACAAAATGTCTCTAGAAAATCGAAACAAATAGATGGCTTGTGGCACGAGCTTAGGTCAGAAGTAGCTGGTTTAAGATCTCACATTTGTTAACACAAATCAATCCGAATAATTTTCTTCGTCACACCTCGCCACGCCATGAGGCGAAAACAATCCAAACAGAGACGGAGAGACGCAGTAACGAAAGATTTTTATTTGCAGAAATAAATTTATCTGCTTTGTCACCGGCGAATCCTGGATAAACAGAGGACGGCCGGAGCTTAAAAAGCAGACGGGGAGAGCTAGGAAAGTGCCCTCCCCTTTGGTTCGATCTCGCCTAAGGATAGATTCCTCGCCGCATATTGGCAGCGAACAATTGCAATTTTAGGCCAAGAACAGATGAACGAGAAATCGACGTCGGGGCAGAATGATAACAAACGATGAAACACGGCAACTGAAAATCAAGAAGGATGAAAACGAGTACAGAACCCTAGATCGGGGAGCGGGGAGGTGCCGGCGGCGGTGGAAGGAAGAGAGTTCGGGGATCCTGTATTTGTAGCCGTCCTGACGGGTTGGTGTGGTGGGTACTGACGGGCTAGGGTTTTGGACTCGTGGTGGATGTGTACATGGCCTACGGCCCATGAAATGCTGGACCGAGAAATGCGAGGATCCGATCCGGGTTTTGTAAGGGTTGACATACAAAGAAAATATCAATATTATGTACCCCTCAAAGAAAAAAATGCTATCAATATTATCTTTACCTAATAATAAAGAAAATTGGGTTTCAGCCCGTCCGTCATTTAAATTGCCCTTGCAGTTGACTTAAATTACCCATTATGCCATCCAAAAATATAACGATTCGGTTTTCCTTTTAAAATCGTCGTCGGATTCGTTTCTTTAAGGGAGTGATACACTTAAATAACACAACAGCACAGTCAGCCCAATGGTTAGGACGCCGGCCTACCAAGCGGGCGACCAGGGTTCGATCCCTGGTTCCCACCCCTCCGCTCTGCTTTTCTACCTTTTTTCGCCTCCTCCTCCCCCCACGCACTAATGGGCCGGGCCATGTGCAGGTGATGGTGCCCCCTATTTTCTAATCAGTTTTTTCTTTTCAATTTTCGTTTTTATTTTCCGTCTTTAAGTTAATTCAGAATTTTTAGAAGAAACAAATTTTAAAAATTTGCGAGCTTTGAAAATATATATATTGAGAAATCATAAACTGTTTTTGAATTCTAAAAATATTTGAAAATCATAGAATGTTCATGATTTCAAAAAATTGTTCGCACATTATAAAAATATTCACAATCACAAATAGATGTTCATGAAATAAAAAATGTTCATGATTTTCAAAAAATAATTCAGTATTCAAACATATTTTGGAAATAGACAAAAATGTACATGAAATTTTAGAAATGATACCAAGAATTAAAACATGTCCATAAGTAATGAACAAAACAAACCGCTGCTTGCATAGAAAATTTATTAGGGGGTCTGTAGAGGTCATTTTATGATTTTATTTTGTCCCGCGCGTCGGGTTAAAAAATGGTTTCTGCGTTACGTACAACATTGAGCCTCCAAAAAATTGACACAGTTTCCTATAGGTTAGTTTTTGTAAGCTATAAAAAATGATAAATATCTATTTTGTCTTACACAAATATGTTTTTTGTCTGGTACCACCGTACTGATTATGGTAAACACAGCTACGCTAGGTCAAAACGAGACACATCATTCATTAGTCTGGCTCAGGCACTGTCTATCAATGCAGTTTGCTCAGCCTTTTTTTCGTTGTAGCACCTTACGAAATCAAATCGTGATCAAATCATCACATTTTTAGTTTATGAAATGACTTTTTAGAAGTCCCTTATTTCATCATGACATCACTTAGACATAGTTTGTGAAATGAATATTTTAAAAATCTTTATCTCATCCTGGCATTTCATTTAGACTTTTTTATACCTACCACACCTGCATAAACTTCCGTTGCAACATATGGGCATCATGATATCATTGCACTGGGTGCATAACATTCAGCCATATAACGATACAAGAAAAATGATTTAACTGGAAAGAAAATCAACAATGCGATCTGATGTGCACGAGGATTCAAAAAGTATGCGTTTCACGTAATTATTATTGAACTACTAGAATGTATATGCCTCCGTTGCAACGCACGGGCAATATCTTTACCTTTATACCTAATTTTTTACCTAATAATAAAGAAAATTGGGTTTCAGTTCATCCGTCTTGCCACTTTGCAGAAAAGCCCCTCTGTTTTTTGTAAATTAACCCGCACTACACGTTTAAGACAGATCCGAATCGTTTTTTGGCATTTTCGCATAAAAATCCCTGACGTTTCATGTAATCAATCCGCCATCCATATTTAAGTCAGTTGAATCGTTTTTTTCACTTTAACATGTAACACCCTGGCTTTTCGGTTTATCAGTCTGCAGTTTATTTGAAACAAAAGTATCCATATCTTTTAAACAGCAACTCCGATTTTAACATATTATATATGAAATTTAATTAGAAAAATTTGTAGAATCTAAATATGATGGTATTTTTAACTTTTAACTATTTTTAAAAAATACTATTTAGGATGCAGCCTAAATCAATTACAATCATTGATTACAATCCGTAGGCATGTTGTACTTCCCCTAGCTTATCTCTTCGTACATGTCCAATGATCAAATACCCTATGTAAATATTTTTTTGGCAAAATCCACACGCGTACTTATGAACTAACTACACAATATATTTTTATACTGCACAAATAATTTTTATAGCATATACATGCACTTATAAAATTCATAAACATCGAAAGTACATTAAGAGTAGAACACAATAGATGGACTTATTTGTGGTCTTGAGTGATGGTTGTTGGGTTAAGAGTGTGTGTTGTGATTTTTCTCCCGTTGCAACGCACGGGCTCTTTTGCTAGTGTACCCCTAAAAAAACTATCAATATTATGTACCCCTCAAAGAAAAAAATACTATCAATATTATGTACCCCTTAAAGAAAAAAATGTTATCAATATTATGTACCCCTAAAAAAACTATCAATATTATGTACCCCTCAAAGAAAAAAATATTATCAATATTATGTACCCCTCAAAGAAAAAAATGCTATCAATATTATGTACCCCTAAAAAAACTATCAATATTATGTTCTCATAAAAAAGCTATCAATATTATCGACCCATAGAAAAAAGCTATCAATATTCTCATAAAACTACAAGTTTATATCCCTCTCATCATCGATAATCATGTTGTGCAAAATTACACATGAACTCGTGGAGTAGACCTGGCCATGGGCAGCCCGGCCCGGCCCAAAAAGGCCCGACCCGACCTTGTCCACGGGTCGGGCTCGGGCCTAGATTTCAAGCCCGGTGCCCGGGCTGGGCCGGGCCCTGGCCCGTCATTTTTGCAGATTAGCGAAGGGGCCCGGTCCGAGGCTCGTCGGGCTTTTAGCGTGATGGGTCGGGCTCGGGCCCGATTGTTAGGCCCGATGGCCGGGCCGGGCCGGGCTCGGGCCTAGGTTTTTTGCACCGGGCTTTGGTACGCCCGGCCCGGACCGAGGTTTAGCCAGGTCTATCCTGGAGTCATGATATTTGAGACGGGTTTCTTATCCCAGAAAAATAGTGGCAAAACCGAGCTTGCAACACACCGAATGCCCTCCCAATATACTTTCGTCATGCTTCTTGTGCATAAATAGTTTGCTTCTTGTCTTTTGGCTAGTGATGGTCTTCATAAATGTTGGCCACGAAGGATATATATCGTCAACAAGATAATACCCCACGGCATAGTCATGTCCATTGACGATGTAGTTGCAAGTCAGAGCATCTCCACTAGTAAGCCCAACAAAAAGATGAGATCCCTACAATACCATTATGTCGGATTCAGGGCTCCGCAAAACCCGTTAAGTTCGAACACAGGGGCGTGAACGAAGATCTTTCCCACTCACGTCTACCTAGCGCCTCGCTCTCGTCTCGGTGGAAGGATTCAAGCAAACAACGAACAAGCACACAAGAGTTTATCCAGGTTCGGGCCACCGTGTGGTGTAAGACCATACTTCCTACTTTGGTGGATTGGCTCCAGGCGAGCTAGAATATGAACTGGTACAAGGGTTCCTGGGCTCAGGAGGCGAGCTCAGGAGGGTCGGGAGGCTAGTGTTCTTGCTCCTTGCGCGGTGGCTAAGTGTGTTCCTTCGTCTGCCCGTCCGTCCCCTTTGCAGTGGGGGCTCTAGCTACTTATATAGGCGGCCACGGTCCTCTTCCCCCGAAATGTTTAGGCGGGAAGGGATCCCCCAACGACCATTTTTGAGCGGGAACACAAGGACGTTCCTGCCCTGACAAAAGCGGTCTTCGTTGATACGTCTCCAACGTATCTATAATTTTTTATTGTTCCATGCTATTATTTATGAAGTCTTGGATGTTTAATGGCCTTTATCACTCACTTTTATATAATTTTTGGGACTAACCTACTAACCCAAAGGCCGAGTCCAGATTGCTGTTTTTTTGCCTATTTTAGGGTTTTGCAGAAAATGAATATCAAACGGAGTCCAAACGGAATGAAACCTTCGCGAGAGCTATTTTTGGAGGAAATCACGCTCGGGAAACGCCAGGACCAAGTCAGGGGACGTAGGGCCAGCCGTCGAGGGTGGGGGCGCGCCCCCCTTCCCAAGGCGCGCCCTCCTGCCTCGAGGCTGGCCCACACGGCCCCCGGTGCCCCCCTTCTTCCTATATATATACCTATGTACCCCAGAAAATCCATACGCAGAGAGAAAACCCTAATTCCACCGTCGTAGCTTCTGTTCCCGTGGAGATCCCATCTTGGAGCCTGTTCCGGGAGGGGGATCCATCACGGAGGCCTTCATCATCATCATCATCGCCCTCACCATGAGTTATGAGTAGTTTACCTCAGATCTTCGGGTCCATAGCTAGTATCTAGATGGCTTCTTCTCTCTCTCTGGATCTCAATACAAAGTTCTCCTCGGTCTTCGAGGAGATATATTCGATGTAATCTCTTTTTGCGGTGTGTTTGTCGAGATCCGATGAATTGTGAGTTTATGATCAAGGTTATCTATGAAAGATATTTGGTTCTTGTAACACCCCTCTGTACCATGTCACTGTGACACTCTACTAATGGTGCCATGTCATCATCTTATGTCTAATATAATCACAATGGTTAATCTTTTGAATCAAATTCTCCCTCTGAATTCAAACTCAAAATTCAGCTGCAAAATGAAGTTGCTCCAAAAATTATGGGAAAATGTTCATCTCATTGCAAATATTCCAAAACTAATGTTGTTAAGGAAAACAACATCACCATCAACCCCAAAAATGGGCTAGAGCATTTAAACAGTGTTATAACAGCACTATTAAATGCCTTTTCATTTTTGAAAATTTCAAAAGTGTTCCAAATTTGCCCAATCCAATTTTTGGTGGTAAAGAATATTGCAAGGTAATTTTTGGACCAACTCCCACTTTTTACAAAAAGGGTTTGGTGGCCCCATCTTTTTCTTTTCCTCTTTGCTGTTGAATTAAAAGAAACACAGAGGAGAAGAGCTCTTACCTGGCGCCCACGCGGCGTAGCTGGCCCGGCCCAGCTTCCCTCTTTCTACCTGCTCCGCCCCGCTGTCGCGCGCGCGCTGGCCGCCGCGCGCTCGTCGTTGCTCCCGCCGACAGCTGCCGCCACAGCGACGAGGAGGAGATAAGGGCGAGCCCCAGCGTCCTCCCCTCCATCCCTATCCATTCCTCCCCCTCTCGCTGGGCCTCTCCTCCCCTCTCCCCTCTCAGATCCAGCGGAGCTGAACGCTCCCCGCCGCCGTTCGACCGCTGCCCTCGCGGCCACCGGCGATGAGAGGCCTCGTCACCGTGTCCAGCACGTGCGCCGTCCTCGACTACGCCGGATGGAGCCTGCAGGCTGAACCGGGAGGCCCCGCTGACGCCGCACTCATCCGCCCCCTTCTTCTGCATCTCCGGCGCGACTCCGGCGAGCTCGAGCCTTCTGCTGCTACTAATCCGTCGAGGGCCTTCTGCGTGCCGCTCGGTGAGCCTCTCGCTGTCCTCTATCTCTCCTCGGTCCATTTCTGCACCGTAGTGCCGAGCTCGCACTTGCCGGACTCCGACCGCCGCCATTGCCGTCGCTCGCGAGCCGAACGTGCTCCCGAGCCCCGCGCGAGCTACTGGCACGCTCCAGAGCACATCATGCGACGCATCCAGCCCCCTTTTGACCCCCCTCGCGCACTCCCGTGCCTGTTTCGACGAAGCCCGAAGAGCACCGCCGCCAACCGTCGTCGCCGGCGTCGTTCCGGGCACCCCCGAGTCCGACCACTCGCCCCACGCGACGCGCGGTCTCGCTGGCTCTCGAACGCAACCAGCCGCGGTCCAAATGGACCCCTTCAGACGAAACCCGAGCCTCTCCGGCGAAGTTGCCGCCGTGGAGGGCTCGCCGGAGAGATTCCGGCGCCGGCGTCCTACGTGGACTGACCGGTGGGCCACCCTGAGCCACTGGCAACTGGGTCCCGCGGGCCCAGTTGACCAGTTGACCTGGTCAACCGCCCACGTGGCGCTGACGAGTGGGCCCGTGCGCTAAAATGTTTTTATAAATAATTAACCCGCTAATTAAACTCTGTTAATTAATTCAGTGTTTAGTTAGTTAAATGTCTCTATGACATGTGGGGTCCACCCCACTGTTAGCCCTGTTAGTTAGTTTAAAATTCTGTTAAGACAAAGAGGCTGACAGGTGGGTCCCACCTGTCAGTTTGACCTGGTCAGCTGCTGCTGATGCAGTGCTGACGCCAGCATGACGCAGTATATTCTTTTCTGTTATTTAAAATAATTCCAGAAAATGCCAAAAACTTAGAAAATTCATATCTTTTAAACCGTAGCTCGTATGGAAAAACTTTCTACATGAAAGTTGCTCAGAACGACGAGACGAAGCCAACCGTGCTACTTGTTTCCGTGTCGGGACCCTCTACGGAGGTGAACCCGCAACTTTTAGCCCGTTTCCGGTAGATGAATAGTGCACATACACCGGTTAATAATTCCAGTTAAATCCTAAAAATAACTAATATGACTTAGACATGTTTTTAGGCAACCCTGCACTGCACATTAGCCTAGCACGCTTTGTGATGCTTGTATTCTGTGTATTTATCTGTTTCTTCCCCCCCTCTTCTCTCTCGGTAGAGTCCGACGCTGACGCCGCTCCAGAGACCGACGCCGTCCCGGTGATTGGTCCCCCCTCCGACGACCTTGCTTTTGCCACCGAGCAACCAGGCAAGCAACCCCCCCTCGATCATTCCGATATCGCCTATGTCTATTCCCTCTTATTCTTGCATTAGAATTGCCGCTACTGCTGCTGCTCCTATTACTGCTGCATAGCCTGTTTTTGCAATACTGTTGATACTTGTCTTTATTCCTAAACTGCTTAGTATAGGTTGGGTAGCACTGCTGTGGTCCCGCTTTCTCGTAGTTGCCTCGCTTAGTACCCTTGCCTCGATCAAGCGATCGAGACCCTTCCCCTGACCTTCTTCACATCACCACACACCCCCTAGTATGCTCGACTCCGCAGAGTTAACATCGGGTGACGAGGGTGATACCTCCGAACTCACTTCCGATGTTGTCCCTGTAGTATAGCTAGCTCGTTGTGGGTTACCGAGGGTGATTCCTCTTCCCACTTCCGACTTAGCTTTTGTCGTGCATCCGTTATGGTGATTACCGCCGAGGGTGATTCCTCCGGTATCACCTTAACGGGACTTGTCGTTTAGGAATCCAACGAGGGTGATTCCTCGGATTCCTCATCGGCATGGATACCACACGGATGCCCTGGTTTACCGTACCGTGTTTAAAGACGTATCGATCCCCGAGGCCGGACGTCGCCAGGAACAAAGGCGTGCGGCCAGAGGTATCGTGCGTCTGAAGACACTTTATAGTTACTACTACACATGTTGGATAGAGACGGGTTGACCCTGAGGGGTACCCGCGAGTGCCTTTGAGGCGTGAACTGTGGAGTCGGGTGACCAGTGAGGGTACCCGCGAGATAACTACGAAGCGTGGCCGGTCCTGTAAGGTCCTTGTCACAAGTCTTCGAGACGGGACGTCGGGGCCACCGGTGTGGTGGCAACGCTCGTTACCGCGCGCTCCCAATCCACTAAGCGATTTGGATATTTGATCCGAGGGGCCTTCGGGTCCGATAGCACTAACCACCACGTGGGTGTGAGTGGGTGCTCTGCGTCGTATACATCAGCCGGAGTCGTCACGACGTCAGCGATTGAGCGGCCCATTCGGATTGGACCCAGAATGCAACTGCGTGCTTGTATAAGGGGTTGCTAGGTCTGCTACCGAACGGCCACGTAACGTGCAGGAGCGTCCGGGGCGATGGCCAAGACCCCTGGGGGCATAGGCTTAGTCCGGCGTGCTTGATCCTCTCTGGCGGTTTCCGGTCGGGTTGCGTCGTGTTGTTTAGCCGAGGCCGGGCAGTACCCAGCAAGTGTGTCCGGCCGGAGTTAAGCGAGCGTGGTGGGTAAGTTGGTGCACCCCTGCAGGGAAGAAAACATCTATCGATAGCCTGTCCTACGGTAACGGACACTCGGAGTTGTATCCACTTCGGTACAACTAGAACTGGTGACTTGAGATATGAGGTAGGGCTCTGGGATTGCTTTCTCGCAGGGAGTCGAGGAAGGATCCCCGGCCGAGGTTGATATTACTATGAACACTTTACATTATGATGTACTAATCTGCACCCTTCTAATTGCTGCAAGACCCTGAAGATGCTAGTCTTCGTCAGGACTAGGTTTTCCCCTCTCTACTCTGGCTTTCCGCAGACTAGTCCACCCACATAAAGCCTCCTTTGAAAATATTGCATTGCTTAGTATAGATCTGATGTAAGTCTTGCTGAGTACTTTGGATGAGTACTCACGGTTGCTTTGCTTCCCCTTTTGTCCTTCCCGCATGATAAATCAGACGACGGAGCCATGGTGCCTGCAGCCCCTGTTGACGACGTCTTCTACCAGCCCGACGATGGCGGCTACTACTACTACCCGGCCGGCGAGTACTTCTACGAGGAGCCGGTGGACGACGACCAGGAGTAGGATCGGAGGTCCCAGGCAGGAGGCCTGCGCCTTTTCGATCGTAGCTTTTCTTTTGCCCCGCCTCGTATGAGGCCTATCTGTACTTGTGTTATATGTCTGTACCCAGACATCTGACGCTTCCGCTGACTATGTGTATGACACTTGTTATGTATTCGAGCCCTCGAGGCCCCTGGCTTGTAATATATAACTTGTATGTATTTATTTATGTTTTAGAGTTGTGTTGTGATTCCTTCACGTGAGTCCTTAGGCTTGATCGTGTGCATTTGCGTGTATGATTAGTGCACGATTGAGCCGGGGTCGTCACAGGTTGGTATCAGAGCCGACTGCCTGTAGGAACCCCTTTCCAACTCCTTGGTCGAAGTTGAGTCTAGAGGTCAAAAACTGTTTTACTAACTTGGCTGTGTGGCTTATGGCCCCACGTCGCCACTTGGGTGGTGTAGCTTCTTTTATTCCTCGTCTGTATTCTGGGACTCTGAATTTCTCTCCTATTCGGGTTAAACGATTTTACTAACTCCGACATTAGGTTCTCGTAACTGCTTCCTCCCGGAGAGCCCCCCCCACATCCCGAAGATGGCGTGTCATCATCAAAAGACTCCGAAGATACTCCACGAAGTTTCCGAGACCATTATGCCACTGCTTTGCAGTCCCTGACCACCGTTAACCCCCAAAGGATAACTACCTACACCTGTCGTTCCTATATTCGTCCCAGTACCCTCGGGTTCTATCCGACATATCGTAACACTATCCGACATTTCGAGAATTCTCGGAACCTATTGCCTTGCAGTCCTGTTCCGTCTGATCACACCTATGAATAAATCCTCATACTTACCGGGGATTCGTTCATCCCTAGTTGATCAGGTGTTTCGCAACATACTTCCCATTGTTAATCGATCTTCCGAAGGACCTCTGCAGCCTACTGCTGTTGGTTACCTTGCCGGCCTGAATTAAGGATAATTCCATATGTCTGGCAATATTCATCGTTACCCTTTGACACCGTCATTTTGGTCTTATTGAGTCAACATGAGTGTGAATGCACGCAATCATTAGTTGATCCTTCTAAATTATCTTCTTCGGCTCAGACCTTATTCCGAACATGAGCTGGTTCTCGGTAAATCAATCCTTGATTGATTAGCCATCTAGTTCAATTCAACGTGCTCATCTTTTTATCAGAGCCTCTGCCTCTGATTCCTCGACTTTGGAAATTGTAACTCTTTGTATTTAAGCTTCGGCTTATCCAGATAATTTCCATAAACTAATGCCCTTGCATTCTCCTTCTTCTGGTTGAGTACCGATACTCACATCAGATCCTTTGCCGACCACCTGATCTTTTGTTGGATTAATATCTGACACTGCCCTCCATATTCCATAACCTTGTTAGTTTCCCCTGATACATAATACCTTCGGTAAATTGTATCCCCCGTCTTGTCAACCATACTCTGCTTCTCAAGCTTATGCTACTTACCCCTGAAGTTTGTGGTATATGTTCTTAAGTTGCCCCGATGGGTTGAACATATGCTTTCTCTAGTCTGTGTGAATCAAAAGCTATGCGAGATATATCCACTCGCGTTCCGTCGAATAAATTTTCGACTCTACAATTTCTTCGAAGACGAGGAGTGAATGAAAGGTAATGCATTGAAGAAGTGGGAGTCGACCTTGAACCTTGTGTTCATGCCCATGGGCCCGATGTAGAACTTATCATGGAAGCTGCTCGTAAAAAAAAAAAAATTTACTTCCTTGGTACAAGTTCATCTTGTACCTGTGATTTGATCCTTTGCAATCGTGGTTCCGACCAGATTTTCCCCTTGATCCCATTTCCCGGACAAGTTAAAATACTTGTCTTCTACAGATCAACTCACCTATCCAACCTCTATCCTGATCTACCTTCAAGTATTGCCCCATGTTATCACGAGGATATTGCGTCATTGCACTACCTCTAGTGAACTCTTATTGGAATGATACTCCATCATATCATTCCTTGTCTGATCGGCTATATCATCTTCGTGCTAATTTTAACCGTGTTAACTGGCCCCTATGCCCGTAGCCTAACTTCCGACGATGAGTTAAGCTTACGTCGATCTTCTTCATTTTATCATTTCACCTCGAACCACAAGCTTATTTCGAGCTTGTGCCGTATCCGTGGTTTCATTAACCTTTCGCTTCATCATCCCTTTTTCTTGATGTCGTCGCTATTCGATGGCATCTTCGTGAAACCTCTCGACAAAATGTTTCTTGATCTATTATCCATTCAACGCTGTATGGGTAACATCACGATTCTTCCCTCGTCCCTTTACCTAAATAATTTTGAACTTGCTACCCAATCTTGTATATCATGCTCCGCTTTTCCTTGGGAAATGATATACCCCTAACGCTTGAGTGTACACACATTTTCCCTTCCATTGGTTTGATAAACCAATTATTCACATTTTCCTTTCCATTTGTTTGTTTAACCTTTCTTACCAAGTTCTGTTTAATTATCATCAGGACTTGACAAGTCTGATTCTTCTTCTTTCAGATGGAGCCTCTGTTTCCACCTCGCCCGGAGACTCAGCTTGTGCTTCGCACCTGGGCTCGAGATGCCCCTGGGTTTCCGGCCATTCTAGTCGCTCTCCTGACCAGGCTGGGCTACCACTGGTACCCCGAGTACATGGTCTACGAGGAGTATCGCGAGTTCAACCAGGAGCAGTATTATGCTGATGTTCGTATCTACGACCGGCAGGATGACTCAGGCACTGAGCTGTACCGCTTCCGCGGTAGTGGCGTGACGGTTGCAATGGCAGTCCATGATGCTGCCTACGCTGCTGTCGTACGCCTCCGAGGAGAGCACAGAGATAGCTTGGATGCTTCTGAGTTTCGGTACATTCCGTATGCACCTGCTGGAGATGAGACTGGATACTACTCAGCTATCTGTGCCCCGTATGAGAGTCGACGATATGACCCGCAGGTTCTGATTCAGCACACTCAGGCTCTGGATCGTACTGCTCGGGCCCTGGCGGTTGAGTTGTCCATCACTCGGACAGTTCTCTACCAGACATTGACGCAGTTGCTTATGCATCACGTCAATTGCGTCCGCATGAAGAAAATTACCCAGTGCATGATCTGGAACTTGCTGCAGTGATCTTTGCATTGAAGCTATGGCGGCATTACCTTCTTGGTAACCGGTGTGAGATTTATACTGATCATCAAAGCTTGAAGTATTTATTCACTCAGCCGGATCTCAAACTCCGCCAACAGCGATGGTTGGAAGCTATTTCTGAATATGACTGTGGTATTTCTTATACCCCTGGCAAGGCTAATGTGATAGCCGATGCCTTGAGTCGCAAGTCATACAGCACCAACCTCAAGGTTAAGCGAGCTCAGCCTCGTCTTTATGAGGAATTACGCAAGCTGAATCTGCATATCGTTCCACATGGTTCGCTTAATGACCTTGTGATACAGCCGGATCTTGAGAAGGCTGTCAAGGTAGCGCAAACCAAAGATGCTTACGTTGATGTTATGAAACAGGAACTGCATCTTCCGAAATACAGGGATTTCTCAATATCCGAAGATGGAACCTTGTATTTCCGAGGCCGCATCGTGGTAACGCATTTCGAGCTTATGACTGACAAGGTCATGAAGGAGGCACATGATACACCGCTGTTTATTCATCATGGTAGTACTAAAATGTATCGTGATCTCCGCCAAAGGTACTGGTGGCCTAATATGAAGCGGGATATTGCTCGTTATGTTGCTGAATGCGATGTCTGTCGTCGCGTGAAGGCAGAACATCAGAAGCCTGCTGGACTTCTGCAACCTCTTCCTATTCCGCTGTGGAAATGGGATAAGGTGCAGATGGATTTCATTACTGGCTTTCCTAAGTCCCAGAAGGGTAACGATGCCATTCTTGTCGTCGTCGACCAACTCTCAAAGGTTGCACACTTCCTGCCAATCAAGGAGACTATCACTGCTAGCCAGTTAGCAGAACTGTATATCTCCAGAATTGTATCCCTCCACGGAATTCCGAAGGAGATCAGTACGGACCGTGGCACCCTGTTCACTTCCAAGTTCTGGGAAAGTTTTCAAGAAGCTTTGGGAACTCATATCAACTGGAGTTCAGCTTATCACCCCCAGTCCCAAGGTCAAGTTGAACGAGTCAATCAAGTGCTTGAAGATATGCTGCGAGCTTGTGTTATATCATTCGGTAAGAAATGGGAAGAATCCCTTCCATATGCCGAGTTCTCGTATAACAACAGCTATCAAGCAAGCTTGAAGATGGCTCCCTTTGAAGTTCTGTACGGACGAAAGTGTCGAACCCCTCTGAACTGGTCAGAAACTGGGGAACGACAAGTTATTGGTCCGGACATTATTCAACACGCCGAAGAGCAAGTCCGTATCGTGCGTGAGAATCTCAAGGCGGCTCAAGATCGCCAGAAGAGCAACTTTGATCGCAAGAGATGGGGATTGACTTATCAACCAGGTGATCAAGTTTATCTTCGTGTCACCCCTATGAAGGGCACGCACCGTTTCGGCGTCAAGGGCAAGTTAGCTCCACGCTACATTGGCCCCTTTCCCGTGGTTGCTAGACGTGGATTTGTGGCTTATAAACTGCAATTGCCACCGCAATTCTCGCATATCCACGATGTGTTCCATGTGTCACAACTTCGCCGATCCTTCAAGGAGTCCCCGCATCGTGCTGTGGATCACGAGATGCTCGAGCTTCAAGATGATCTTTCTTATAAGGAGCATCCGATCCGCATCCTCGATCAAGCTGAACGTCGGACCCGTCAGAAGACAACCAAGTTCCTGAAGGTGCAGTGGTCGAATCACACCGAAGATGAAGCCACTTGGGAACGCGAGGAAAATCTTCGGGCGGAATACCCCGACCTCTTTTCTTCTACCTCCTAAATTCTCGGGACGAGAATTTCTTTTAGAGGAGGAGAATTTGTAACACCCCTCTGTACCATGTCACTGTGACACTCTACTAATGGTGCCATGTCATCATCTTATGTCTAATATAATCACAATGGTTAATCTTTTGAATCAAATTCTCCCTCTGAATTCAAACTCAAAATTCAGCTGCAAAATGAAGTTGCTCCAAAAATTATGGGAAAATGTTCATCTCATTGCAAATATTCCAAAACTAATGTTGTTAAGGAAAACAACATCACCATCAACCCCAAAAATGGGCTAGAGCATTTAAACAGTGTTATAACAGCACTATTAAATGCCTTTTCATTTTTGAAAATTTCAAAAGTGTTCCAAATTTGCCCAATCCAATTTTTGGTGGTAAAGAATATTGCAAGGTAATTTTTGGACCAACTCCCACTTTTTACAAAAAGGGTTTGGTGGCCCCATCTTTTTCTTTTCCTCTTTGCTGTTGAATTAAAAGAAACAGAGAGGAGAAGAGCTCTTACCTGGCGCCCACGCGGCGTAGCTGGCCCGGCCCAGCTTCCCTCTTTCTACCTGCTCCGCCCCGCTGTCGCGCGCGCGCTGGCCGCCGCGCGCTCGTCGTTGCTCCCGCCGACAGCTGCCGCCACAGCGACGAGGAGGAGATAAGGGCGAGCCCCAGCGTCCTCCCCTCCATCCCTATCCATTCCTCCCCCTCTCGCTGGGCCTCTCCTCCCCTCTCCCCTCTCAGATCCGGCGGAGCTGAACGCTCCCCGCCGCCGTTCGACCGCTGCCCTCGCGGCCACCGGCGACGAGAGGCCTCGTCACCGTGTCCAGCACGTGCGCCGTCCTCGACTACGCCGGATGGAGCCTGCAGGCTGAACCGGGAGGCCCCGCTGACGCCGCACTCATCCGCCCCCTTCTTCTGCATCTCCGGCGCGACTCCGGCGAGCTCGAGCCTTCTGCTGCTACTAATCCGTCGAGGGCCTTCTGCGTGCCGCTCGGTGAGCCTCTCGCTGTCCTCTATCTCTCCTCGGTCCATTTCTGCACCGTAGTGCCGAGCTCGCACTTGCCGGACTCCGACCGCCGCCATTGCCGTCGCTCGCGAGCCGAACGTGCTCCCGAGCCCCGCGCGAGCTACTGGCACGCTCCAGAGCACATCACGCGACGCATCCAGCCCCCTTTTGACCCCCCTCGCGCACTCCCGTGCCTGTTTCGACGAAGCCCGAAGAGCACCGCCGCCAACCGTCGTCGCCGGCATCGTTCCGGGCACCCCCGAGTCCGACCACTCGCCCCACGCGACGCGCGGTCTCGCTGGCTCTCGAACGCAACCAGCCGCGGTCCAAATGGACCCCTTCAGACGAAACCCGAGCCTCTCCGGCGAAGTTGCCACCGTGGAGGGCTCGCCGGAGAGATTCCGGCGCCGGCGTCCTACGTGGACTGACCGGTGGGCCACCCTGAGCCACTGGCAACTGGGTCCCGCGGGCCCAGTTGACCAGTTGACCTGGTCAACCGCCCACGTGGCGCTGACGAGTGGGCCCGTGCGCTAAAATGTTTTTATAAATAATTAACCCGCTAATTAAACTCTGTTAATTAATTCAGTGTTTAGTTAGTTAAATGTCTCTATGACATGTGGGGTCCACCCCACTGTTAGCCCTGTTAGTTAGTTTAAAATTCTGTTAAGACAAAGAGGCTGACAGGTGGGTCCCACCTGTCAGTTTGACCTGGTCAGCTGCTGCTGATGCAGTGCTGACGCCAGCATGACGCAGTATATTCTTTTCTGTTATTTAAAATAATTCCAGAAAATGCCAAAAACTTAGAAAATTCATATCTTTTAAACCGTAGCTCGTATGGAAAAACTTTCTACATGAAAGTTGCTCAGAACGACGAGACGAAGCCAACCGTGCTACTTGTTTCCGTGTCGGGACCCTCTACGGAGGTGAACCCGCAACTTTTAGCCTGTTTCCGGTAGATGAATAGTGCACATACACCGGTTAATAATTCCAGTTAAATCCTAAAAATAACTAATATGACTTAGACATGTTTTTAGGCAACCCTGCACTGCACATTAGCCCAGCACGCTTTGTGATGCTTGTATTCTGTGTATTTATCTGTTCCTTCCCCCCCTCTTCTCTCTCGGTAGAGTCCGACGCTGACGCCGCTCCAGAGACCGACGCCGTCCCGGTGATTGGTCCCCCCTCCGACGACCTTGCTTTTGCCACCGAGCAACCAGGCAAGCAACCCCCCCTCGATCATTCCGATATCGCCTATGTCTATTCCCTCTTATTCTTGCATTAGAATTGCCGCTACTGCTGCTGCTCCTATTACTGCTGCATAGCCTGTTTTTGCAATACTGTTGATACTTGTCTTTATTCCTAAACTGCTTAGTATAGGTTGGGTAGCACTGCTGTGGTCCCGCTTTCTCGTAGTTGCCTCGCTTAGTACCCTTGCCTCGATCAAGCGATCGAGACCCTTCCCCTGACCTTCTTCACATCACCACACACCCCCTAGTATGCTCGACTCCGCAGAGTTAACATCGGGTGACGAGGGTGATACCTCCGAACTCACTTCCGATGTTGTCCCTGTAGTATAGCTAGCTCGTTGTGGGTTACCGAGGGTGATTCCTCTTCCCACTTCCGACTTAGCTTTTGTCGTGCATCCGTTATGGTGATTACCGCCGAGGGTGATTCCTCCGGTATCACCTTAACGGGACTTGTCGTTTAGGAATCCAACGAGGGTGATTCCTCGGATTCCTCATCGGCATGGATACCACACGGATGCCCTGGTTTACCGTACCGTGTTTAAAGACGTATCGATCCCCGAGGCCGGACGTCGCCAGGAACAAAGGCGTGCGGCCAGAGGTATCGTGCGTCTGAAGACACTTTATAGTTACTACTACACATGTTGGATAGAGACGGGTTGACCCTGAGGGGTACCCGCGAGTGCCTTTGAGGCGTGAACTGTGGAGTCGGGTGACCAGTGAGGGTACCCGCGAGATAACTACGAAGCGTGGCCGGTCCTGTAAGGTCCTTGTCACAAGTCTTCGAGACGGGACGTCGGGGCCACCGGTGTGGTGGCAACGCTCGTTACCGCGCGCTCCAAATCCACTAAGCGATTTGGATATTTGATCCGAGGGGCCTTCGGGTCCGATAGCACTAACCACCACCTGGGTGTGAGTGGGTGCTCTGCGTCGTATACATCAGCCGGAGTCGTCACGACGTCAGCGATTGAGCGGCCCGTTCGGATTGGACCCAGAATGCAACTGCGTGCTTGTATAAGGGGTTGCTAGGTCTGCTACCGAACGGCCACGTAACGTGCAGGAGCGTCCGGGGCGATGGCCAAGACCCCTGGGGGCATAGGCTTAGTCCGGCGTGCTTGATCCTCTCTGGCGGTTTCCGGTCGGGTTGCGTCGTGTTGTTTAGCCGAGGCCGGGCAGTACCCAGCAAGTGTGTCCGGCCGGAGTTAAGCGAGCGTGGTGGGTAAGTTGGTGCACCCCTGCAGGGAAGAAAACATCTATCGATAGCCTGTCCTACGGTAACGGACACTCGGAGTTGTATCCACTTCGGTACAACTAGAACTGGTGACTTGAGATATGAGGTAGGGCTCTGGGATTGCTTTCTCGCAGGGAGTCGAGGAAGGATCCCCGGCCGAGGTTGATATTACTATGAACACTTTACATTATGATGTACTAATCTGCACCCTTCTAATTGCTGCAAGACCCTGAAGATGCTAGTCTTCGTCAGGACTAGGTTTTCCCCTCTCTACTCTGGCTTTCCGCAGACTAGTCCACCCACATAAAGCCTCCTTTGAAAATATTGCATTGCTTAGTATAGATCTGATGTAAGTCTTGCTGAGTACTTTGGATGAGTACTCACGGTTGCTTTGCTTCCCCTTTTGTCCTTCCCGCATGATAAATCAGACGACGGAGCCATGGTGCCTGCAGCCCCTGTTGACGACGTCTTCTACCAGCCCGACGATGACGGCTACTACTACTACCCGGCCGGCGAGTACTTCTACGAGGAGCCGGCGGACGACGACTAGGAGTAGGATCGGAGGTCCCAGGCAGGAGGCCTGCGCCTTTTCGATCGTAGCTTTTCTTTTGCCCCGCCTCGTATGAGGCCTATCTGTACTTGTGTTCTATGTCTGTACCCAGACATCTGACGCTTCCGCTGACTATGTGTATGACACTTGTTATGTATTCGAGCCCTCGAGGCCCCTGGCTTGTAATATATAACTTGTATGTATTTATTTATGTTTTAGAGTTGTGTTGTGATTCCTTCACGTGAGTCCTTAGGCTTGATCGTGTGCATTTGCGTGTATGATTAGTGCACGATTGAGCCGGGGTCGTCACAGTTCTTCTCTGAACTTTTTCTGTGTGCTCATAATATCCTTGCAAGTCTCTTCGAATTGTTGGTTTGGTTTGGCCTACTAGATCTATAGTTCTTGCAATGGGAGAAGTGCTTGGCTTTGGGTTCAATCTTGCGGTGTCCTTTCCCAGTGACAGTAGGGGCAGCAAGGCACGTATTGTATTGTTGCCATCGAGGATAAAAAGATGGGGTTTTCATCATATTGCTTGAGTTTATCCCTCTACATCATGTCATCTTTCTTAAAGCGTTACTCTGTTCGTATGAACTCAATACACTAGATGCATGCTGGATAGGGGTCGATGTGTGGAGTAATAGTAGTAGATGCAGAATCGTTTCGGTCTACTTGTCTCGGATGTGATGCCTATATACAATGATCATGCCTAGATAGTCTCATAATTATTCGCTTTTCTATCAATTGATCGATAGTAATTTGTTTACCCGCCGTAGAATACCGCTATCATGAGAGAAGCCACTAGAGAAAACTATGGCCCCCGGGTCTATCTTTATCATATTACTTCCCCATCAACTAGCCAATTTATGTCGCCGTTGTTTATTTGCTTTCTTTACCTTTTGTTTCTATACCAAAAATACCAAAAATATTATCTTATCATCTCTATCAGATCTCACTCTCGTAAGTGACCGTAAAGGGATTGACAACCCCTTATCGCGTTGGCTGCGAAGTTCTTATTTGTTTGTGCAGGTGCGAGGGACTGGCTCGTGGTCTCCTACTGGATTGATACCTTGGTTCTCAAAAACTGAGGGAAATACTTACACTACTGTGCTGCATCTCCCTTTCCTCTTCGAGGGAATACAACGCAAGCTCAAGAGGTAGCATTCGCCTGCAAAAGGATCAGGCGGTGACACGGTGGCGGGCTCGACGATGACATCCTCCTTGTCGTCCTTGCGGTCTTCGCTCTCGTTGCACCAAAGAGGAAACCCTTGCCCCGCTCCTTGGGATCCAACGGCTATGCTGTCCCCTTTGCACCGAAATGGCAAATGCGCCGCTGGCGGATGCTCGCACCCACTGGCGCGGTGCGTCACTGGTGACATCACTGCCTCCTCCTGAGGCAGGTTTGGCCTTGGATTCTCCGCCCCTCCGGAACGCCTTGTCGAGGCCGCTCCCGAGGAGGTCTTGACGTTGTTCTCCTCGCGAGGCCTGGCCCCTCGCGAGGGTCTTGAGCGGCTGGTCGATCAGCTGGGCCGTACCAGGCCGCTTGTAGGAGCGCGTCGCGGCCCGTAGACAGGCAAGTCTGGGTACCCTGGTTCCCAGTACGCCGACAGTAGCCCCCGGCCCAAGGCGCGCACGGAGTTGGCTTCGGGGCTAAGCCTTAGTCGAGGACGAAGCGCCGCGGGCCCCAAAGGCTGCGGGCCAGGCTGGCGTGCGATGGTTGGATGGGACGTGGGCGGCCCCGCCTCCCACGCAGTCTTGGTAGTCGTGCACCTTGCTAATCGCACGACTGGTAGGGCTTCTTGCTGCCGCTTCTGCTTCCTTCCTCCCAATCGCCCCTGTTCTCTGCTTGCCTTCTCCGCCTCCTCCTGCTTGCCGCCATGCTGCGCGGGGCGAAGAAGAGAGGGGACGGCGAGCCTGCTGCGTCGCCGCCGGTGCTTGAACCGGCGCTTGGTCGCTCCGCCATAGTGAACCAGGAGGGTCTGGACAAGGTGCGCCGCGCCTTGGCCGACGCAACTAACGAGTGGGGACCGACCCGTGTCTGGCTCGCTTCCCGGCCGGTGAGGGAGCTTGGTGCTAATGACATCCAGCTTCATCTCCATGCTATCTTCGGGGGTCTCGTCCCCCCTTTCTCCGCCTTCTTCTACGCAGTGCTCACGCATTACAAGATTTGGACGTTACACTTGGACCCTGGGTCCATCGTCCTTCTTTCCGGCTTCGCGTTCCTGTGTGAGGCTTTCGTTGGCGTTTCCCCTTCCGTGGCCTTGCTCCGCCACTTCTTCGCTCTCTCCTTGGTTGACAGGGGGCAGCGCTCGGGGTGTGTGTCATTGCGCGCGGTGGAGGCGACCGCTGCCTCCGGAATTGACTTCTCGCTTCATCCCATCATAGAGGGAGTTTGCCGACAATGGGTGTTCGTCGACGCCGTCGCGTACAACCCCCAATTTCATCTTCCTGATGCACCAGCGGTGCCGAACTCTGGATGGAGGCACGAAGCCCTTTCGGATCCTCGGGCGGAGCCTGTGATGCGCCGACTGACCAACTTGAGGAAGAGCTGGTTGTGACGCCCGAGACCGACGTCCCAGAAGATTCCAGAAGCTTCCAGAAGATTCCAGATGTTCCCGGTCCTCCCGTGGGTTGTTTTGTGCTTGTGTTATTTATTTTTGCATTGCATCATGCCATCATGTCATTTTAATTTTTGCATCTCAACCTAAATAAATCGTGTGGACCTTCGGTCCATTTAAATCGAGGGAAGGTGTCTTCTCTTTAAAACATATAAAAGTCTCTCAATATTTATGGAGCTATATTAATAAATATTCCTTGCTTCGGAATCACCCAACACACTTGCATAATTCCCCATTGTCTTTTCACTTCGAGTTCCACCTTCAAAATCTTGCCGGTATTTTTCTTTCCGTTGTTTCGAGGCTCCTCCAAAATTCCGGACATTTTTGGACACTTCAATAATCTCGTCTTAGTTCAATCCTATTTGAATTATATTCAAATATGTTTGAATTAATTTCCGTCCTAGCCTTTTGTATTTTTCTCCGGTCGTGCTCATTTTTACGAGCCCGGAAAAATATATTCCCTTGTGCAATTCGGCTCCTAACCCCCCTCTTCTTTCTTTCTTCTCTTTTTGTTTTCTGCTAAAAAACTAGATAAACAGGAGGGCAGCCCAGCCCTTTTGTTTTTCACCTCTCCTCCTGGCCCAACTCCCTTCTCCTCCCTCCTGGGCCTCCTCTCTTTGGGCCCAACTGACCGCACCACCAAACCCTAGCCCGACCGGGAGCCTCCCCAGCGCTCCTCTCCTGTCCCTCGCTCCCGCACCCCGCCGCCACTCTCTCCCCTCGACTCGCTCGACCGCTCGCGCCCCCAGTCTCCCGAGTTCTTCGCCCTCTGCCCCCGTCCCCAAGCGCCTCCCTCCTCCCTAGCGCCCGACGCAGGGGCCCCGAGCACGCCGCTCCCTCCTTCCTGCCAGCAAGGCCACGGCTCCCGACGCCTTCCTCGAGCGCCCAGCGGCCAGGAGCCCGGATCCCGCGGCCTCTGGCCTCCTCCCCGTCGCCCTCCAGGCTCACGCGCGCCTCTCCCTCCGTCTCTCCTCCTCGCGCGGAGCCGCGCCGGCGGCCGCCACCTCCCCTCGTCCCGCGCACCGGAGGGCCAGAGTACCCCGCCTCGCCGGTCACCCTCTCCATCCCGTCGGCTCCTCTCCAGGCCGAGCCCCGCGGCTCCCCTCGCCGTGCAGCGCCCGGCCCCGTTCGAATCCCGCAGGAGCCGCCGCCCCGCCGGGTTTCTTGCTCGCCGCCGTTCTGCCCCGAGCGCCGGCCACCTGCTGGACCTCCAGCACCGTTCCGCCCCCGTGCTGCTGTTGTTTCGTGCTTTTGTTTGTTGTTCTTTTGTTGTGTTGCGTGTTACTGTTTTGACAGAAGAAACGAGTACCCTTCGGAGACAAGAACAACTACGAACGGAAACGTCCCCGAGGTTTTCGCCAAGTACCGCGACCGACTCGGCAAGTACCCCTACGACCAAGTACGCTCGACGACCCTCGTGTACCACGACGACCCGAACGACTACCGTCGCCGAGACCCTCAAGTACCTCTACGGAAAACGAGCTCGTGAACGGCTACGGAACAAGTACCACTACGTCCGTGTACGACTACGTGAACGAGTACCACGACGCTGCAAGTACCACTACCGTCGCCCGAACGTCTACCGTCGCCAAGTACCACGACCGATGACGTGAACCACTACTTCCTCTACGAGTTGCGAGAACGACTACTTCCCTCTACGGAACGGCTACTCCTCTCCGACGTGAACGACTCCTTCCACTACGTCCCTCGACGTCTCGAACCGCCCCGAAACGCACGCTTCAAAGGTATAACCCCGAGACGTGACCCGTGTGCATGCTTGCTTGTGTTGTATGAAATGTGTCCCTTGTGTGTGCTCGTGCCCGTTTCGACCTTTTGTCGAGTTCCTCGGTTGCCTCGTCACCGACTCGTGGGAACCCGGTAACGGGATCGCCCCACCTTTCAACTCGTTCGCTCCACCTTTTGTTTTGCACCGGTCCCTAACCGAGTTTCCGGTACCGATATGATGCCATTGCCTCTTTTCGGATCGTTGCCGTGGCACCCTTTCATTCCACCACGGTGACAATACTTCATATCTCCTTTAAGTCAACCTTTTAATAAAACTTGCATACTTGTTCATGTCAACCGCATCATTTTAACAACATTAATATATGTTAATTGTTGTTTGCTTATAATTATTAAACATGCTCATGGGGATTTTCCGGATATGTTGTTGTTATTTTCCGGCCTCATTTAAAATGCTTTAATAGTGTAGTTTTATTATGCTTCACCTCTTGCCATGTTAATAACAATTAATCTTGTCTTGTAATTAAATGAGAGTCAACTAAATAATTAAATGTGGTGTTTCGTCAATATGCAACCCGTTGCATATTGATCTCCACTTAACTTGTAGTGTTGTTTGTGCACTTTGCCATGCCTTGCATTTTTAAACCGGACATGCATCGTACTTGTTTGCGCATCGTATGCCATGTTTATGATTTGTGTGTTTACCATGTTGTTTCTTTCTTTCCGGTTTGCTTCTTTTGCTAGCTTCGGTTTCGTTCCGGAGTTGTGAGGATCCTCTCGACTGTTGCTCCGTCTTCTTCTTGGATCCGTTCTTCTCCCTTGTGGAATCCCAGGCAAGATGACCGAACCCGGATACCATTACTATTTTTGCCTCTTGCTAGAGTATCGCTCTATAGTTTTGCCTCGATGCCCATGTCTTCTTGTCAGCCTCCTACTTGTAACCAATTGCCATGTTTAACCACCCTACCTACGCAAACCGTTGCTTGGCTATACGTAGGCTTGCTCAGCCCCTCTTATAGCATTGTTAGTTGCAGGTGAAGATTGAAGATGCTTGCTTCATGATGAAGTTTGGTTGGGTTATATCACACTATATAAATGCTTAAATTAAATCACCTATATACTGGCAGGGTGGAAGGCTAAGCCTTTTGCTTGGTGTTTTGTTCCACTCATGCCGTTAGGATCCGTATAAGCCGGTATTATGTTCCTTGATTATGCGTTCCTAACACGGTTGGGGTGTATGGGACCCCCTTGATAAACCGCTAAGTGTTAAGTCTTTTCCAGCAAATCCCAACATTTGGTACTATTTGCCTAATAACTAATAAAAAAACTTGCATGTGGACTAGCTATCCCTTTTAATTTAATTCAACCCCCGGGCCAGTGCTCCACATGAGTGTTGGTCCGAAACGGGGGTTCTGCGGGGCCACCTCGAGGAAACTCAAGGTTTGGTAAAAACCTGTAGAATCGCCCATCCGGTCGTGTCCTGAGACCTAGATACGCGCGGCTACTATCAGGGTGTCGACACGCCGGGAGGATTTGCTGGATTAGCCTTACCTTAGTTCGGTTTAACTCGAGCACGGGATTCCGAGAATACTCGGGTCTTCCCAACTATGGAGTTGCGACTCCGCGGATCGTGGGCTTGTAATGGGTCAAGTTGGAACACCCCTGCAGGGTTTGAACTTTCGAAAGCCGTGCCCGCGGTTATGTGGCAGATGGGAGCTTGTTAATTCCGGTTGTAGATAACTTGACACAATGATACTAATACACTACCAGCGTGTGTTCCGTGACTGTCAATTTCCGAATCGGGATTCGGGAGTTGAACACGGAGGGGTTATGTTTGTGAGCTTGTAGCTAGGATCACTTCGTGATCACCTCTCGCCGATGCCTTCTCTTCTCGCTCTCTTTTACGTAAGTTAGTGCTAGTTGCTGCTGCAGACTCTTGTTTGTTCCTTCACCTCTCGTTCTTTCTTCAGCCTTGTCCTCACCCAAGGCTTAAATAGTCTTGTTACCCGGGAACGGGATTGCTGAGTCCTCTGTGGCTCACAGTTACTCCACCACACCAGTTGCAGGTTCAGCCGAGTTTGAGGCAGGAGCTGGTTCAGTTCTTCACCAGGAGTTCGATGAAGAGCTTGGCTGTTTGTTTGTAACGTTTCGATGTTCAGTAGTGGTTTCTACTAGGATTCGATCTTGGCCTGTGGCTTTATGTTGTTTTGGTATCTTTCTTTGGATCTTACCCGTAGTCGGGCTGTGATGTT
>LR738716.1:5341888-5365989 GCA_902687465.1 Secale cereale
GGTATCATTGTAACAAGTATATCGCGGCAGTACTAAATACTTAAGACGGCCGACATCGAAAATCTCTCCTATACGGCCAGTGGCAAGATAACCCCGACATCACCCAGTACTGGGGAGGTAGTTCGAGAGTATTGCCATAGCTTGTTATAGTGGATGCTTTTCGAAGGTCCGAGGTAAACAGTTTTCCGAGAAAGACTGGTTATGTGTTGAAGGATGGATACACCTGGATGTAGGTTTAGAGTTGATTGCGCGGTGCTTCCCGTGTATCCCCAACACCTGATTGCATAACTGGAAACTTTCGGAAATCTATAGGTGGGTTCATCAAGTAGTTCTAGGCATTCTTCCAACGGATGCTCGATATGAAGTTTGGGGTTCTACTTTGAGTGAAGTGGTTTTATGGACTTGTTCTGATCGGGAGTTGCATCTTAAAGGGTCCTTGGCTATGCTGATCCGGGGATTGCAAAACCCTTTTGTAACACGTTCCATGAGCTTTCAGCACGAAGTTGTCGAACGAAGCTTCTATCTTGTATTTGTTCTATCCGATCCTTGTTCCTTTTTATTTTCTTTTGTTCTCCAAGTGGCTTCTCGTCAAGTGATGTACCCGTGGAAGTCATCCGTTCAATCCTCTGTTCGGATGATATTGTGAAGTTCATGTTGCATATCTATCCTTTGTTTTGTTTTGATTCTGGTATTCGAGTTGCTTCGATGTCAAATGTTGATTCCATACCTTTCTTTAATCGGTGTTCTCATATTTCTATGGGAGTCCTAATTCCTCTTGACCACCGAGATGGTCATGCTAATTCTTTTTCAACCGGTGTCCATTTTGTTCATCCCAAGTTGTCTTGTTTTTCCCCGCCCTCCCACCCTTCTTCTTCTCAGAGCAAGAATTCTTAATGAAATATCCATTTTATTCATGTGATGTTTCTTCTTTCTTTTCCTTCAATGTTCTTATCCGGTGATTATCGTGAAGATGCTCAAGAGCTTCAAGTTCATCATTCTTTTGTTCTCTAATTCTTCCGGTGGATGTAATTCAAGATTTCGGTGTTGATCTTATCCTTTTCCTCTTTTCACAATGCTTTCTTATTCCGGTGCACCAATTAATCATTCTCCTCTTGTTATTCATATCCGGAGAGCTGAAGGTATCTCAGAAGATTCATAATTCCATTCTTATTCCGTTCAAGCTAGTTTGAGCATTGTTATCTTACTCAAGCCTTTTATTCAACCGGTGCAATATCTCTTAAGCAATCTTTCCAACGGTGATTTCTTTGAGTGGGCCCTAACCCACAGGTCTTTTCCCAGGATCTTACCTGACTCTTCTAATTTTCTGGAGTTATACTCAAATTCGTTTTAAAGTGTGACGTAAGAATGATTTCCATCAGTCACATGCCTTCTCCAAGACCGCTTTCAAATTCTTTTTCATCATTGGTTCAACATTTTAATTCTTCATTCCGGAGTGCTCAACAATTCTTATGGCATTTCTCGTCTTCATTCTCAACATTTGAAGACCGGAGAAGTGTTTCTCTTAAATCTTGGCCCGTTCTCTTGATGAGTTGTGATTCCAGCTTCATGCCATCCTCATTATTGTTCCGATTGTGAGGAATCATTTTCATACCCATCCGAAGCATTTCTTGAATTCTTTTCTTTGTGATCCTCCGAAGGCCATCATTTCAGAAGATTCTCCGTTCTCAGTTTTCAACTTCGTCCTCCAAATATTCTTCATTGATGTCTCTTCGTTCGTCTCCATATTCTTACGGTGGTTCTTTCAAGTTTACTCTTCCGTTGTTATCATTTTAATTCATTTGTTCTTTTCACATTCCCACCGGTGGTTTGTTGAAGATTTACCCAAGCTTGTGCTAGATCTCTCTTTAATTCCTTGCAATGAGAATAAGTAGTATGCCAAATCCTTTGGTTGTCATCAATTTAAATTGGTGAAGGAGATGCATGACATAATTCTTATTCTTATTCCTTCAAGGTTATTTAATTCTTTTGTCTGGAGCTTGTTCATCATATCATATTCTCGCTTCTAAGTTGTTCATCTTGTTTTCCGGAGCTCCAAGTTATTTCAATTATCATTTCAAAGCTCCATCTAATTCACCGCAGGCCTTGAATCTTATTCTTTTCATCTTTCACTTCTCATCCTTTTGCTACCGGAGTTTTCATGTTGGTTCATCATGTTTTAATTCATCCTCGAAGTCTTCATCAAGATTCTTGTCGGACATCAAGCATTCTTCATCATGCTTTCCTTTTGCAATTCTTTCTACCTTATCTTTTCAGATGGTGTTATGTCATTCTTGACAAATTCCTTCATGTTTCATGATTCACGAGTTATCAAGAATGAGATATTTAAAACCATCATTTCCTTGTTCAGGAGATCTTTTCAACCTTTCAATTTATTCGTTGGAGTTATCTTGGGTTATAATTCACCTAAAAGCTTTCCCTAAGGATTGTTGATATTATGGTGCTTATAATGACACAAGTTCTTCATTTATCATTCCGGTGAAATAAGTTTTTCATCTCCTTGTTGATCTCAATCCAATCAAATTGTTTTCCATTAGTGGCTGGTTGTCACCTCTTAATTTTGAGATGTTTTCCATAAGCCCACAGCAAGCTTATTCTTCTCGTTGTTGAAATTCCAACAACTCTATTCAACCCTTCTCCGTAAGGAGGATTTTTCTAATTCATTCGTGGGAGAAGTTGTCATCTTCTTCTTCGATCTTTTCTTTCAAACGATCTAGCTTCCATTCTTTCATTCCGGAGGCATTCTGATGTTGCTCTCTCCAAACCATCATCTAGTTTTGTCAAGATCATGTTCTTTACCTTGCTTATCTTTTTAACCGGAGTGTTGTATTCTTCATTCAAGTTCCCTCATCTTATCAAGTTTTGCCTATCTTTTTAACCGGAGTGCTGTCTGAGTCTTTCTTACCCCTTGTGCCATTCTTTTAATTGTTTCGGAGGCTGTATGTTGTGGTTTTCATCAAGTATCATCCCATCTCCTCAAGTTCTTGTTAATTCCTTCCTTTTTCAGACGGAGTGCTGTCCAAATTCTGTCATTCTTATTCCTTGGCTATACCCTTGCAGTTTCATATTCTTTTGGTCCGTGAGCTCTTGTTTCTTGTCTTTCAACCTTCAAGGTTCTCATAGTGTTCCTTGTTCCTCTTTTCTAACGGAGTTTTCATCTTCGTTCATCTCCGTTGCATTCTTCTTTCAACTTGTTTAACCTCTCAAGGTTCTTTGGTTTCACTCGTCTGTCAAAGAAGCAACTTTGTTTTACCTCTTCCTCTTTCGTTTTTACCCGGTGATATCTCTAGGATCTCGGGTCGAGATCCTCTGTTAGTGTGGGAGAGTTGTGACGCCCGAGACCGACGTCCCAGAAGATTCCAGAAGCTTCCAGAAGATTCCAGATGTTCCCGGTCCTCCCGTGGGTTGTTTTGTGCTTGTGTTATTTATTTTTGCATTGCATCATGCCATCATGTCATTTTAATTTTTGCATCTCAACCTAAATAAATCGTGTGGACCTTCGGTCCATTTAAATCGAGGGAAGGTGTCTTCTCTTTAAAACATATAAAAGTCTCTCAATATTTATGGAGCTATATTAATAAATATTCCTTGCTTCGGAATCACCCAACACACTTGCATAATTCCCCATTGTCTTTTCACTTCGAGTTCCACCTTCAAAATCTTGCCGGTATTTTTCTTTCCGTTGTTTCGAGGCTCCTCCAAAATTCCGGACATTTTTGGACACTTCAATAATCTCGTCTTAGTTCAATCCTATTTGAATTATATTCAAATATGTTTGAATTAATTTCCGTCCTAGCCTTTTGTATTTTTCTCCGGTCGTGCTCATTTTTACGAGCCCGGAAAAATATATTCCCTTGTGCAATTCGGCTCCTAACCCCCCTCTTCTTTCTTTCTTCTCTTTTTGTTTTCTGCTAAAAAACTAGATAAACAGGAGGGCAGCCCAGCCCTTTTGTTTTTCACCTCTCCTCCTGGCCCAACTCCCTTCTCCTCCCTCCTGGGCCTCCTCTCTTTGGGCCCAACTGACCGCACCACCAAACCCTAGCCCGACCGGGAGCCTCCCCAGCGCTCCTCTCCTGTCCCTCGCTCCCGCACCCCGCCGCCACTCTCTCCCCTCGACTCGCTCGACCGCTCGCGCCCCCAGTCTCCCGAGTTCTTCGCCCTCTGCCCCCGTCCCCAAGCGCCTCCCTCCTCCCTAGCGCCCGACGCAGGGGCCCCGAGCACGCCGCTCCCTCCTTCCTGCCAGCAAGGCCACGGCTCCCGACGCCTTCCTCGAGCGCCCAGCGGCCAGGAGCCCGGATCCCGCGGCCTCTGGCCTCCTCCCCGTCGCCCTCCAGGCTCACGCGCGCCTCTCCCTCCGTCTCTCCTCCTCGCGCGGAGCCGCGCCGGCGGCCGCCACCTCCCCTCGTCCCGCGCACCGGAGGGCCAGAGTACCCCGCCTCGCCGGTCACCCTCTCCATCCCGTCGGCTCCTCTCCAGGCCGAGCCCCGCGGCTCCCCTCGCCGTGCAGCGCCCGGCCCCGTTCGAATCCCGCAGGAGCCGCCGCCCCGCCGGGTTTCTTGCTCGCCGCCGTTCTGCCCCGAGCGCCGGCCACCTGCTGGACCTCCAGCACCGTTCCGCCCCCGTGCTGCTGTTGTTTCGTGCTTTTGTTTGTTGTTCTTTTGTTGTGTTGCGTGTTACTGTTTTGACAGAAGAAACGAGTACCCTTCGGAGACAAGAACAACTACGAACGGAAACGTCCCCGAGGTTTTCGCCAAGTACCGCGACCGACTCGGCAAGTACCCCTACGACCAAGTACGCTCGACGACCCTCGTGTACCACGACGACCCGAACGACTACCGTCGCCGAGACCCTCAAGTACCTCTACGGAAAACGAGCTCGTGAACGGCTACGGAACAAGTACCACTACGTCCGTGTACGACTACGTGAACGAGTACCACGACGCTGCAAGTACCACTACCGTCGCCCGAACGTCTACCGTCGCCAAGTACCACGACCGATGACGTGAACCACTACTTCCTCTACGAGTTGCGAGAACGACTACTTCCCTCTACGGAACGGCTACTCCTCTCCGACGTGAACGACTCCTTCCACTACGTCCCTCGACGTCTCGAACCGCCCCGAAACGCACGCTTCAAAGGTATAACCCCGAGACGTGACCCGTGTGCATGCTTGCTTGTGTTGTATGAAATGTGTCCCTTGTGTGTGCTCGTGCCCGTTTCGACCTTTTGTCGAGTTCCTCGGTTGCCTCGTCACCGACTCGTGGGAACCCGGTAACGGGATCGCCCCACCTTTCAACTCGTTCGCTCCACCTTTTGTTTTGCACCGGTCCCTAACCGAGTTTCCGGTACCGATATGATGCCATTGCCTCTTTTCGGATCGTTGCCGTGGCACCCTTTCATTCCACCACGGTGACAATACTTCATATCTCCTTTAAGTCAACCTTTTAATAAAACTTGCATACTTGTTCATGTCAACCGCATCATTTTAACAACATTAATATATGTTAATTGTTGTTTGCTTATAATTATTAAACATGCTCATGGGGATTTTCCGGATATGTTGTTGTTATTTTCCGGCCTCATTTAAAATGCTTTAATAGTGTAGTTTTATTATGCTTCACCTCTTGCCATGTTAATAACAATTAATCTTGTCTTGTAATTAAATGAGAGTCAACTAAATAATTAAATGTGGTGTTTCGTCAATATGCAACCCGTTGCATATTGATCTCCACTTAACTTGTAGTGTTGTTTGTGCACTTTGCCATGCCTTGCATTTTTAAACCGGACATGCATCGTACTTGTTTGCGCATCGTATGCCATGTTTATGATTTGTGTGTTTACCATGTTGTTTCTTTCTTTCCGGTTTGCTTCTTTTGTTAGCTTCGGTTTCGTTCCGGAGTTGTGAGGATCCTCTCGACTGTTGCTCCGTCTTCTTCTTGGATCCGTTCTTCTCCCTTGTGGAATCCCAGGCAAGATGACCGAACCCGGATACCATTACTATTTTTGCCTCTTGCTAGAGTATCGCTCTATAGTTTTGCCTCGATGCCCATGTCTTCTTGTCAGCCTCCTACTTGTAACCAATTGCCATGTTTAACCACCCTACCTACGCAAACCGTTGCTTGGCTATACGTAGGCTTGCTCAGCCCCTCTTATAGCATTGTTAGTTGCAGGTGAAGATTGAAGATGCTTGCTTCATGATGAAGTTTGGTTGGGTTATATCACACTATATAAATGCTTAAATTAAATCACCTATATACTGGCAGGGTGGAAGGCTAAGCCTTTTGCTTGGTGTTTTGTTCCACTCATGCCGTTAGGATCCGTATAAGCCGGTATTATGTTCCTTGATTATGCGTTCCTAACACGGTTGGGGTGTATGGGACCCCCTTGATAAACCGCTAAGTGTTAAGTCTTTTCCAGCAAATCCCAACATTTGGTACTATTTGCCTAATAACTAATAAAAAAACTTGCATGTGGACTAGCTATCCCTTTTAATTTAATTCAACCCCCGGGCCAGTGCTCCACATGAGTGTTGGTCCGAAACGGGGGTTCTGCGGGGCCACCTCGAGGAAACTCAAGGTTTGGTAAAAACCTGTAGAATCGCCCATCCGGTCGTGTCCTGAGACCTAGATACGCGCGGCTACTATCAGGGTGTCGACACGCCGGGAGGATTTGCTGGATTAGCCTTACCTTAGTTCGGTTTAACTCGAGCACGGGATTCCGAGAATACTCGGGTCTTCCCAACTATGGAGTTGCGACTCCGCGGATCGTGGGCTTGTAATGGGTCAAGTTGGAACACCCCTGCAGGGTTTGAACTTTCGAAAGCCGTGCCCGCGGTTATGTGGCAGATGGGAGCTTGTTAATTCCGGTTGTAGATAACTTGACACAATGATACTAATACACTACCAGCGTGTGTTCCGTGACTGTCAATTTCCGAATCGGGATTCGGGAGTTGAACACGGAGGGGTTATGTTTGTGAGCTTGTAGCTAGGATCACTTCGTGATCACCTCTCGCCGATGCCTTCTCTTCTCGCTCTCTTTTACGTAAGTTAGTGCTAGTTGCTGCTGCAGACTCTTGTTTGTTCCTTCACCTCTCGTTCTTTCTTCAGCCTTGTCCTCACCCAAGGCTTAAATAGTCTTGTTACCCGGGAACGGGATTGCTGAGTCCTCTGTGGCTCACAGTTACTCCACCACACCAGTTGCAGGTTCAGCCGAGTTTGAGGCAGGAGCTGGTTCAGTTCTTCACCAGGAGTTCGATGAAGAGCTTGGCTGTTTGTTTGTAACGTTTCGATGTTCAGTAGTGGTTTCTACTAGGATTCGATCTTGGCCTGTGGCTTTATGTTGTTTTGGTATCTTTCTTTGGATCTTACCCGTAGTCGGGCTGTGATGTTTTGTATGATGATTGTTTATGTAATATATTGTGTGAAGTGGCGAGTGTAAGCCAACTATCTCCTTTTGCAATTTAATCCCTCTTTTACATGAGTCGTGCAAAGATACCAAACTTGAGATCATTCTAGGATGGGCTTATACCTTTAAGTCGTGCCTCGACACGTAGGAGGTATAGTCCCATCCTGGGCATTACACTGGTTGACCCTAGCGATGGTGGTGAGGGACTTCCTTGTCCTCCGTGTCGCCCCACTCCAGCGCCATTCCAACCCGATGTGGGTTCTTGACGACCGCGCGCGTCTTCAGCGAAGCAGCTCCCTCCTGACACGATCCAGGGGCTGATGTGGCTACTCGTTGGTGGAGTGCCTGAAGCTCGAGGACCTGGCTCCGCGGTTCCCTTGTACTTGGCTCCGAAAGCCGGAAGGGCCCTTGCTGACAGGATACCCTGCTTTGATGCGTGGGGGCTGATCCCTGGAGGCACCCCCGATCCTCGCGACGATTCCTTGATGGCAACCGGGCCCGTGAGCCCGTCCTTCCTTTTTGGGGCAGACGCACCTGGCGGAGCCCCTGGCCTGGGGTCGGCCCCATCCTTGGATGAGGCTCCGGCGCCAGTGTTGGTGGAGGTGGTGGAAAGCGCTGAGGCGCCGCTAGCTCCTGAAGCAGCCGAGGGGGAGGCGCGGCGGCCTCTGGCCGAGGCGAGTCCGGGAAGCGCCACTTCAGGGGGCGAGGCGCCGGCTGCGGGCGCCTGCTCCGGCCTTGCTCCGGGACTAGGCATATCTGCCTCAGGCAGCCTCCTGTCGTCCTTCTCGACGCTAGGTAAGAGGCGGAGGCTGAGGAGCATCTTCGGTCCCGCTCCGAGGGCCCTGAAGAGGATGAAGCTGACCGTGCCAAGCAGGTGCGTGCCCTTCGGTTCTCCCCATCCCTCTTAACGCGGTTCTGCTGACCTCTTGCTCCGCAGGGCCTCTTCTGCTTCGTCCGCGAGTCACCCGACGAGGCCCGCAGGAGCTTCTGCTTGCATTCCTCCTCGGGACCAAGCCGAGCCTTCAGGAGGCCTCGCGCGGGCTCTCGAAATCGCGCCCGGGTCCTATTGCACTGCTCGTGCCCCCAGCCCCCAAGTGTCCTTGGGGCTAGGCAGCTCTCAGTACATCGGGAGCCCGCTTCGTGCCCTGGGTCTTGCCTTCACCACGGGTCAGCCAGCTCTTGAGGCGGCTCGAGCAGCTGTCCGTCCGTCAAGACCATACCTGCTCCCAGCGCCGGAGGTGCCGCGCGCCCCCGGAACTAGCTCCGGGGTACACGCTGAACCCGAAGAAGAGGGGGAGCCCCCTTTGGGCGACGCGGGTGCCGGGGACGAGCCCGGTCGTCTCCTGGAACTTGCGGTGCGCCAGAGCGTGGTCCGCCATGACCTTGTGCGGGAGGCATCGGACGCCCTGAAGCGTCTCGAGGTCAAGGTTGCTGAAGTCGATGAGCGTGTCGAGGCCGAGGGTCTGCATCTAGCGAGGGGTTGGCGCCAGCTGAGGGCCGCCGTCAACCTGAGCCAGATGCAGCACGAAACCGCCTTGAGGAAGGCGGAAGCGTCGGTCGCCGCTGCTCAGGAGGCTTGCGACCGTGCCCTGAAGGAGGCCCGAGACGCCGAGCGCCGCTGCGCGGCCGCGGAGGAGCATGAGCTCGAGCTCGAAGCTTCAAACGCCGTGCTTGAGCGCCAGGTTCATGCCCGAAGGGTTGCCCTTGCTGCACCTGTGGCTGATGATGATAGTCCGGCTGGCCTCTCGGCACGGGAGGAGGCGCTGGCACTTGAGGCGATGGCGCTGAGCATGGAGCGCGAGCGCCTAGAGACGATGGAGCACCAACTAGCCGAGGCCGAGGGCAACCTTGATGACCGCGAGGTCATGGCGAAGAAGGCTGCCGGGGAGGCGGAGCGCCTCCGGAAGGATTACCGCAAGAAGCGGGGGCTTCACGAGACTCGCTTTGCTGACAAGCGCAAGGAGCTCCTGAAGGAGATCACGACACTTAAGAGTAGCCTGGCGGATGCCGAGCGTCGCCTGCAGGTGTCGGAGAAGGCTCGCGTTGCAGCCGAGCGTCGTGAACGGGCGTTGAAGAAGGCTTGTGCCGAGGCGGAGCGCCGCGAACGAGCGTCGGAGAAGGCTCGCGCCGCCGCGAGGGCGGAATTGTCCTGCCTCCACCAGCAAGTTGAGGACGTTTCCACCCTCGCGGCTCGAACCTCTGAGGAGGCTGCATGAGTCCGTTGAATGCAGCACACCCGCTCGGAGATGTTTGAGGCCCTGTGGCACCGGGTCGGCCGGGCCCTAGGAGATCTTCTTGGCTCGGGGGTCGCTGGCCTCCTGGTTAATGACGACGCCGGGTACCTTGGGTTCTTTACCAGGGTGGTGGAGTGTCTCGAAGGCGGGGTCAGGAAGGCTCGGCAGCGCGTCGAGGAGCAAAGCCGCGACGTCCTGAGGAGCGTGGTTTCCCGTATCTTCGGCAACTTGCACCGTCTTGACTCTCATGCGGACTTCGAGGCCCTGCTGGAGCCCGCGTCTGAGGCGGTCGCCGGCCCCTCGGAGAATTGGGTGAGCGACCATGTGGACGCGTTGGCGACGGAGCTCGTTCCAGCTATCGAGGACGCGTTGGTGCCTGAGGGGGGGCGACACCGACAGTTCCGGCGAAGGCGTCGATGCTTAATCCACTTCCTGCCATAAATTTGCTTTTTGGTTGTGTCTCCAAAGCCGGGTGAGGTGGGTGTCACAAGGTTTAAACCTTTGTTGATGTAATTGAACACTGTACGGATGGGTTTTTAAGCACTCCCTTTCTTGTTCCTGAGGTCGTGGCCTTAAGCCCTTGTCGCGTGTCAGGACGGAGCGTCCGCCGGCCTCGTCTGGGCGCGCCTCGCGAGTACCTGCTGTGAGCGCAAGAGTGGTTGGCGGTCCGGCAGCGGACCAGACAGAACATGTGCCCATGCCTCGGCTCCTGCTCGCGAGGAGTGACAGGGCAGGGTTGCAGACGTAGCCTGGCTTGGCTAAGCGAGACGAAAAGACGAACCGACGAAAAAGAAACACGGCAGAAATCGTGAAACACAGACAAAACTCTCCCTTTATTCAAGAAACGAGTCGCGCGGCGGCGAGATCGGCTTGAGAAAGTAGATACAGAAGGAGCAAATGCGAATAGCAAAAGGAGGGGCCGCGTCCGGCCCCTGAGCAGGTCTTTAGTCTTCTCCCCAACGCGGAGCGTAGGGCTACCACCAGCGGATGTGGGCATAGCCATTGGGGGGCAGTGTCGACGGCCAGCGCGGAGCATGGTGCTTCCACTCGGCGTGGGAGGGAGCCCCCGAGGTCCTAGGGCGACGCTCCAGAGACTCTGGGGCGTGTTCAACCCCACTCATTATTACGTGAGAGTATCAGGAGCGGAGATCTTCTGACGTGCCCGCCCCTTCGCTTTGAGGGCCCCGCCCCGTGCTAGTCCGCTCCCTCATGAACTCACCCGAAGGCGGCATCCATGAAGTGGGACACTGCGCATGATGGGGGGATGGGACCTTGGCCATAGGCCCCCCTCCGAGCACCAGGCGCGCCGCTTACGCGATCTCCGAACCCGTTTCGCCCCTGAGGGTTAACGTCGCTCAAAGACGCAGCGTCCTGAGGTGCGAGGGGGACCCCGCCCTACCCATGCTCCTAATGGCCCCTGAGCCCTTCCTGATCAGGGTCGGGCCCAGCGGTACGGGATTTCGTGAGCAGGGGGACGGAGCCGCGGTCTTGGGCCCTTCTAGTGCGCGTAGGACGGGCTGCTGTACCGCCTCCAAACGCACCCTCCGCAGCCCGGGGGATGGTACACCAGGAGGCGCGGTGTCTTGAGGTTGAACGGAGGGGGGGATACGGCCCCTCCCCGCGCGCATCGTACCCGCCGCCGGTGAGCCCCTGGTGAAATCCAGGGCGGGCCCATGCGCGACGGGTCACGCGCGGGGGGACGAGGGCCTGACCCGGGCCATCCCTTCCCTTTCTGTCTCGATGTGGTAACCAGAGTAGCTCCCTGGCCTGCCGAGGCCTGGGCCAGAAACATTGTTGGCCCGTGGCCTATGGCCGGTGCCGCGGGGCCGGCCCCCGCGGGCACCTGCGTGTGTCTTATCCGCGCTCCATGGCCGTGGGCGATGATGGTGACGGATTGAGGGCCACGAGCGGGGGATCCGCCTCTTGACCTCCCGCTCCTGAGCCCCCTTACGCCGACGCCTGGTTGCATCTGGCGTTCGGCGTAGCCCTGAGGTCGCTCTCTCGTGCCTCCTCGACGGGGGCGGTTTCTGAATACAAAGGGCTTCGAGGCAGAGGGGCGGCGTCATATGCGGGGTTTAGCGGATCATACCCCATGTCGCCTTCGTAGGTCGCCGCGGGTCTCGACCATACAAGCGACCGGGCGTGGCTGGGGCGGCACCTGGTCGCCGACGTCGTCATGTGGACGCAGAACGGCTCGGCTCCGGTGCTGGCGGTGTTGAGGAGCTCGGCCACCCTGAGGAGCAGCGCGTCGTGGCCGCTGTCGAGCAGCCGGCACCTTAGCAGTTCCCTTGCCACCAGTATAGCAGCCCTCATGTTCGCCATTTCGCGCCGGTCCCGCGAGCTTACCGCTGTTGGAAATATGCCCTAGAGGCAATAATAAAAGTATTATTATTATATTTCCTTGTTCATGATAATTGTCTGTTATTCATGCTTGAATTGTATTGTACGGAAACAGCGATACATGTGTGAATATATAGGCCACAATGAGTCCCTGGTAAGCCTCTAGTTACTAGCTCGTTGATCAACAGATGGTCACGGTTTCCTGACCATGGACATAGGATGTCAGTGATAACGGGATCACATCATTAGGAGAATGATGTGATGGACAAGACCCAATTCTGAGCCTAGCACGAGATCGTATAGTTCGTAATGCGTAAGCTTTTCGGTGTCAAGTATTTATTCCTTAGACCATGAGGTTGTGCAACTCCCGGATGCCGTAGGAATACTTTGGGTGTGCCAAACGTCACAACGTAACTGGGTGGCTTTAAAGGTACGCATCGGGTATCTCTGAAAGTGTGTGTTAAGTTGGTACGAACCGAGACTGGGATATTGTCACTCCGTGTGACGGAGAGGTACCTCTGGGCCCACTCGGTAAGACATCATCATAATGAGCTCAAAGTGACGAAGGAGTTAGTCACGGGATGATGGATTACAGAACGAGTAAAGAGACTTGCCATGACGAGATTGAACAAGGTATCGGGCATACCGACGATCGAATCTCGGGCAAGTACCGTACCGATGGACAAAGGGAATAACGTACGGGATTGAGTGAATCCTTGACACAGTGGTTCATCCGATGAAGATCATCGAGGAACACGTGGGAACCAACATGGGTATCCAGATCCCACTGTTGGTTATTGACCGGAGAGTCGTCTCGGTCATGTCTACGTGTCTCCCGAACCCGTAGGGTCTACACACTTAAGTTTCGGTAATGCTAGGGTTGTAGAGATACATGCACATGGAAACCCAAATGTTGTTCGGAGTCCCGGATGAGATCCCGGACGTCACGAGGAGTTCCGGAATGGTCCGGAGGTAAAGAATGATATATAGGAAGTCCAGTTTCGGCCATCGGGTGAACTCCGGGGGTCACCGGGAGTGTTCCGGGACCACCGGAGGGGTCCCGGGGGTCCACCGGGTGGGGCCCCTAGGCCGCAAGGGGAAGGGGGCCAGCCCCTGGTGGGCTGGCGCACCCATATGGGCCCCCTCCATGCGCCTAGGGTTGAAACCCTAGGGGGAGGGGGCGTCCCCTATGCCTTGGGGGGCAAGATTCCCCCCCTTGGCCGCCGCCCCTCATGGAGATCAGATCTCCCAGGGCCGGCGCCCCCCCTGGCCCCTATATATAGTGGGGGGAGGGCAGCCGCACCCCAAACCTCTGGCGCCTCTCCCCCTCCCGCCACACTTCCTACTCCTCCGCAGGGCGCCGGCGAAGCCCTGCAGGATTTCCTGCTGCATCCACCACCACGCCGTCGTGCTGCTGGATCTCCGACAACTTCTCCTCCCCCTTGCTGGATCAAGAAGGAGGTGACTTTGCTGTACCGTACGTGTGTTGAACGCAGAGGTGCCGTTCGTTCGGCGCTAGGATCATCGGTGACGAAGAACGCGAAGAGTACGACTACTTCATCCACGTTCCTTCGAACGCTTCCGCACGCGATCTACAAAAGGGTATGTAGATGCACTCCAGTATGCTCGTTGCTAGATGACTCCTTAGATTGATCTTGGTGAAAGCGTAGAAATTTTTTGAATTCTGCTACGCTCCCCAATAGTGGTATCAGAGCCAGGTTTTTTGCGTAGCATCTTGCACGAGTAGAACACAAACAAGTTGTGGGTGTTGAGTTTGCTCAATTTTCTTACCGTTATTAGTCCAATCTTGATTCGGCGGCATCGTGGGATGAAGCGGCCCGGACCGACCTTACACGTACGCTTACGTGAGACTGGTTCCACCGACAGACATGCACTAGTTGCATAAGGTGGCTGGCGGGTGTCTATCTCTCCCACTTTAGTCGGATCAGATTCGATGAACAGGGTCCTTATGAAGGGTAAATAGAAATTGACAAATCACGTTGTGGCTTTTGCGTAGGTAAGAAACGTTCTTGCTAGAAAACCTATAGAAGCCATGTAAAACTTGCAACAACAATTATAGGTCGTCTAACTTGTTCTTGCAGCATGTGCTATGTGATATGGTATGGCCAAGAAGATGTGATGAATGATATATGTGATGTATGAGATTGATCATGTTCTTGTAATAGGGAATCACGACTTGCATGTCGATGAATTTGACAACCGGCAGGAGCCATAGGAGTTGTCTTAATTATTGTATGACCTGCGTGTCACTGAATAACGCCATGTAATTACTTTACTTTATTGCTAAACGTTAGCCATAGTAGTAGAAGTAATAGTTGGCGTGACAACTTCATGAAGACACGATGATGGAGATCATGATGATGGAGATCATGGTGTCAAGCCGGTGACAAAGATGATCATGGTGCCCCGAAGATGGAGATCGAAGGAGCAAGATGATATTGGCCATATCATGTCACTTTAATTGATTGCATGTGATGTTTATCATGTTTTTGCATCTTGTTTACTTAGAACGACGGTAGTAAATAAGATGATCTCTCACTAAAATTACAAGAATAGTGTTCCCCCTAACTGTGCACCGTTGCTAAGGATCGTTGTTCCGAAGCACCACGTGATGATCGGGTGTGATAGGTTCTAACGTTCGCATACAACGGGTGTAAGCCAGATTTACACACGCAATACACTTAGGGTTCACTTGACGAGCCTAGCATGTACAGACATGGCCTCGGAACACGGAAGACCGAAAGGTCGAACATGAGTCGTATAGAAGATACGATCAACATGAAGATGTTTACCGTTGTTGACTAGTCTGTCTCGCGTGATGATCGGACACGGGCTAGTCGATTCGGATCATGTATCACTTAGATGACTAGAGAGATGTCAATCTGAGTGGGAGTCTAAATTCTTTACAATATGTCTTGTACATCAAATGGCCCACGCTCATGTCACCCTCAACTTCAACGCGTTCCTAGAGAAATCCAAGCTGAAAGACGATGGTAGCAACTACACGGACTGGGTCCGTAACCTGAGGATCATCCTCATAGTTGCCAAGAAAACTTATGTCCTAGAAGCACCGCTAGGTGACGCTCCCGCCCCGGCAAACCAAGATGTTATGAACGCTTGGCAGTCGCGTTGTGATGATTACTCCCTGCTTGAGTGCGGCATGCTTTACAGCTTAGAATCGGGGCTCCAAAAGTGTTTTGAGCACCACGGGGCATATGAGATGTTCCAAGAGCTGAAAATGGTTTTCCAAGCTCATGCCCGAGTCGAGAGATATGACGTCTCCGACGCATTCTACAGCTGTAAGATGGAGGAAAACAGTTCTGTCAGTGAGCACATCCTCAAAATTTCTGGGTTGCACAACCGCTTGTCTCAGTTGGGAATGAATCTCCCAGACGAAGCGGTCGTTGACAGAATCCTCCAGTCGCTCCCACCAAGCTACAAGAGCTTCGTGTTGAACTTCAATATGCAGGGAGTGGAAAAGTCCATTCCCGAGGTGTATTCAATGCTGAAATAAGCGGAGGTGGATATCAGGAAAGAACATCAAGTGTTGATGGTCAATAAAACCACTAAGTTCAAGAAAGGCAAGGGTAAGAAGAACTTCAAGAAGGACGGCAAGGGAGTTGCCGCGCCCGGTAAGCCAGTTGCCGGGAAGAAGCCAAAGTATGGACCCAAGCCTGAAACAGAGTGCTTTTATTGCAAGGGAACGGGTCACTGGAAGCGGAACTGCCCCAAATACTTAGCGGACAAGAAGGCCGGCAACGTCAAAGGTATATGTGATATACATGTTATTGATGTGTACCTTACCAGCACTCGTAGTAGCTCCTGGGTATTCGATACCAGTGCAGTTGCTCATATTTGTAACTCTAAGCAGGAGTTGCGGAATAAGCGGAGACTGGCGAAGGACGAGGTGATGATGCGCGTCGGGAATGGTTCCAAGGTCGATGTGATCGCCGTCGGCACGCTGCCTCTACATCTACCCTCGGGATTAGTTTTAAACCTTAATAAATGTTATTTAGTACCAGCTTTGAGCATGAACATTGTATTTGGATCTCGTCTTATGCGAGATGGCTACTCATTTAAATCTGAGAATAATGGTTGTTCTATTTATTTGAGAGATATGTTTTATGGTCATGCCCCGCTGGTCAATGGTTTATTTTTGATGAATCTCGATCGTGATGTTACACATATTCATAGTGTGAATGCCAAAAGATGTAAAGTTGACAATGATAGTCCCACATACTTGTGGCATTGCCGCCTTGGTCATATTGGTGTCAGACTTATGAAGAAGCTTCATGCAGATGGACTTCTGGAGTATCTTGATTATGAATCATTTGACACGTGCGAACCATGCCTCTTAGGCAAGATGACCAAGACTCCGTTCTCCGGAACAATGGAGCGAGCAACCAACTTGTTGGAAATCATACATACCGATGTGTGCGGTCCAATGAGTGTTGAGGCTCGCGGAGGCTATCGTTATGTTCTCACCCTCACAGATGACTTGAGTAGATATGGGTATATCTACTTGATGAAGCACAAGTCTGAGACCTTTGAAAAGTTCAAGGAATTTCAGAATGAGGTTGAGAATCAACGTGACAGAAAAATAAAATTCTTACGATCAGATCGTGGGGGTGAATATTTAAGTCATGAATTTGGCACGCACCTTAGGAACTGTGGAATTGTTTCACAATTGACACCGCCCGGAACACCTCAGCGTAACGGTGTGTCCGAACGTCGAAATCGTACTCTGTTGGACATGGTGCGATCTATGATGTCCCTCACCGATTTACCGCTATCTTTTTGGGGTTATGCTTTAGAGACTGTCGCATTCACTTTAAATAGGGCTCCGTCGAAATCCGTTGAGACGACACCGTATGAACTTTGGTTTGGCAAGAAACCGAAGCTGTCGTTTCTGAAAGTTTGGGGTTGCGATGCTTATGTCAAGAAACTTCAACCTGAAAAGCTCGAACCCAAATCGGAAAAATGCGTCTTCATAGGATACCCATAGGAAACGATTGGGTACACCTTCTACCACAGATCCGAAGGCAAGGTCTTTGTTGCCAAGAATGGATCCTTTCTCGAGAAAGAGTTTCTCTCGAAAGAAGTGAGTGGGAGGAAAGTAGAACTTGATGAGGTGACAGTCACCCCTCCCGAACCGGAAAGTAGCGCAGCGCAGGAAATTGTTCCTGAGGTGCCTGCACCGACAAGGGAGGAGTTGATGATGATGATCATGAAGAAACAGATCAAGTTACTACTAAACTTCGAAGGTCCACAAGGGCACGTTCCGCACCAGAGTGGTACGGCAACCCTGTCATGGAAATCATGTTGTTAGACAACGGTGAACCTTCGAACTATGAAGAAGCGATGGCGGGCCCGGATTCCAATAAATGGCTTGGAGCCATGAAATCCGAGATAGAATCCATGTATGAAAACAAAGTGTGGACTTTGGTGGACTTGCCTGATGACAAGCACGCCATAGAAAACAAATGGATATTTAAGAAGAAGACAGACGCGGATGGTAATGTGACCATCTATAAGGCTCGGCTTGTCGCTAAGGGTTATCGACAAGTTCAAGGGATTGACTACGATGAGACTTTCTCTCCCGTAGCGATGCTGAAGTCAGTCAGAATCATGTTAGCTATTGACGCATTCTATGATTATGAGATATGGCAAATGGACGTCAAAACGGCATTCCTTAATGGCTTCCTCAAGGAAGAGTTGTATATGATGCAGCCGGAAGGTTTTGTCGATCCAGAGAATGCTAACAAGGTGTGCAAGCTCCAGCGCTCGATTTACGGGCTGGTGCAAGCATCTCGGAGTTGGAATATTCGCTTTAATGATGTGATCAAAGCGTTTGGCTTTATACAGACTTATGGAGAAGCCTGTATCTACAAGAAAGTGAGTGGGAGCTCTGTAGCATTTCTCATATTATATGTGGATGACATATTGCTGATGGGAAATGATATAGAATTCTTGGAAAGTGTAAAGGCCTACTTGAATAAGAGTTTTTCAATGAGGGACCTTGGAGAACCAGCTTACATATTAGGCATCAAAATCTATAGAGATAGATCAAGACGCCTCATTGGTCTTTCACAAAGTACATACCTTGACAAGATATTGAAGAAGTTCAATATGGATCAGTCCAAGAAGGGGTTCTTGCCTGTTTTGCAAGGTATGAGATTGAGCAAGGCTCAGTCCCCGACCATGGCAGAAGATAGAGAAAAGATGAGTGTCATACCCTATGCCTCGGCCATAGGTTCTATCATGTATGCCATGCTGTGTACCAGACCTGATGTGAACCTTGCCATAAGTTTGGTAGGGAGGTACCAAAGTGATCCCGGTATGGAACACTGGACAGCGGTCAAGAACATCCTAAAGTACCTGAAGAGGACTAAGGATATGTTTCTCGTTTATGGAGGTGACGAAGAGCTCGTCGTAAAGGGTTACGTCGATGCTAGCTTCGACACAGATCTGGATGACTCAAAGTCACAAACCGGATACGTGTATATTTTGAATGGTGGAGCAGTCAGCTGGTGCAGTTGCAAGTAGAGCGTCGTGGCGCATTCTACATGTGAAGCGGAGTACATAGCTGCTTGCGAAGCAGCACAAGAAGGAGTCTGGATGAAGGAGTTCATCACCGACCTAGGAGTCATTCCAAGCGCGTCAAGCCCGATGACTCTCTTCCGTGACAACACTGGTGCTATTGCCATTACCAAGGAGCCCAGGTTTCACAAGAAGACCAAACACATCAAGCGCCATTTCAACTCCATCCGGAATTATGTTCAAGATGGAGACATAGATATTTGTAAAGTGCATACGGATATGAATGTCGCAGACCCGTTGACTAAACCTCTTCCACAGGCAAAACATGATCAACACTAGAACTCTATGGGTGTTCGATTCATCACAATGTAACTAGATTATTGACTCTAGTGCAAGTGGGAGACTGTTGGAAATATGCCCTAGAGGCAATAATAAAAGTATTATTATTATATTTCCTTGTTCATGATAATTGTCTGTTATTCATGCTTGAATTGTATTGTATGGAAACAACGATACATGTGTGAATATATAGACCACAATGAGTCCCTGGTAAGCCTCTAGTTACTAGCTCGTTGATCAACAGATGGTCACGGTTTCCTGACCATGGACATAGGATGTCAGTGATAACGGGATCACATCATTAGGAGAATGATGTGATGGACAAGACCCAATTCTGAGCCTAGCACGAGATCGTATAGTTCGTAATGCGTAAGCTTTTCGGTGTCAAGTATTTATTCCTTAGACCATGAGGTTGTGCAACTCCCGGATGCCGTAGGAATACTTTGGGTGTGCCAAACGTCACAACGTAACTGGGTGGCTATAAAGGTATGCATCGGGTATCTCCGAAAGTGTCTGTTGAGTTGGTACGAACCGAGACTGGGATATTGTCACTCCGTGTGACGGAGAGGTACCTCTGGGCCCACTCGGTAAGACATCATCATAATGAGCTCAAAGTGACTAAGGAGTTAGTCACGGGATGATGGATTATGGAACGAGTAAAGAGACTTGCCATGACGAGATTGAACAAGGTATCGGACATACCGACGATCGAATCTCGGGTAAGTACCGTACCGATGGACAAAGGGAATAACGTACGAGATTGAGTGAATCCTTGACACAGTGGTTCATCCGATGAAGATCATCGAGGAACACGTGGGAACCAACATGGGTATCCATATCCCGCTGTTGGTTATTGACCGGAGAGTCGTCTCGGTCATGTCTACGTGTCTCCCGAACCCGTAGGGTCTACACACTTAAGGTTCGGTAACGCTAGGGTTGTAGAGATACATGCACATGGAAACCCGAATGTTGTTCGGAGTCCCGGATGAGATGCCGGACGTCACGAGGAGTTCTGGAATGGTCCGGAGGTAAAGAATGATATATAGGAAGTCCAGTTTCGGCCATCGGGTGAACTCCGGGGGTCACCGGAAGTGTCCCGGGACCACCGGAGGGGTCCCGGGGGTCCACCGGGTGGGGCCACCCATCCCGGTGGGGCCCCTAGGCCGCAAGGGGAAGGGGTCCAGCCCCTGGTGGGCTGGCGCACCCATATGGGCCCCCCTCCATGCGCCTAGGGTTGAAACCCTAGGGGGAGGGGGCGCCCCCTATGCCTTGGGGGGGCAAGATTCCCTCCCTTCGCCGCCGCCCCCTGGAGATCAGATCTCCCAGGGCCGGCGCCCCCCTGGCCCCTATATATAGTGGGGGGGAGAGGTCAGCCACACCCCAAACCTCTGGCGCCTCTCCCCCCTCCAGTCACACTTCCTACTCCTCCGCAGGGCGCCGGCGAAGCCCTGCAGGATTTCCTGCTGCATCCACCACCACGCCGTCGTGCTGCTGGATCTCCGACGACCTCTCCTCCCCCCTTGCTGGATCAAGAAGGAGGTGACATTGCTGTACTGTACGTGTGTTGAACGCGGAGGTGCCGTCCGTTCGGCGCTAGGATCATCGGTGACGAAGAACGCGAAGAGTACGACTACTTCATCCACGTTCCTTCGAACGCTTCTGCACGCAATCTACAAAAGGGTATGTAGATGCACTCCAGTATGCTCGTTGCTAGATGACTCCTTAGATTGATCTTGGTGAAAGCGTAGAAATTTTTTGAATTCTGCTACGTTCCCCAACAACCACCGCGTGTTCGACCGCCCGTGTTGCCGCACGGCCTTGGCGTCGACTGTGTGGAGGATGCTGCTGGTCCTCTGGCGGCAGGTTGGTGATGCTCATCGTGCCGTCGGCCCCGATCAAAGATGGGTAGCGGTGGGTCCTGCGGCCGAAGGGCGATGCCTGAGCGGCGCGGACGCCACGGGCTTCCGCACGCTTCTGGTGCGACGCCGCCATCGTGGTCGCGGTTTGTTGAAGCTGGGAGACGCGGGGTTGGTGGACGAGACCGGGCGAGGTCGTTGGAGAGGCGAGATCTCGACACACCCCCTACCTCGCGTGCCAAATGTTGGATTCAGAGCTCCGCAAAACCCGTTAAGTTCGAACACAGGGGCGTGAACGAAGATCTCTCCCACTCACGTCTACCTAGCGCCTCGCTCTCGTCTCGGTGGAAGGATTCAAGCAAATAACGAACAAGCACACAAGAGTTTATCCAGGTTCGGGCCACCGTGTGGTGTAAGACCCTACTTCCTGCTTTGGTGGATTGGCTCCAGGCGAGCTAGAATATGAAATGGTACAAGGGTTCCTGGGTTCAGGAGGCGAGCTCAGGAGGGTCAAGAGGCTAGTGTTTTTGCTCCTTGCGCGGTGGCTAAGTGTGTTCCTTCGTTTGCCCGTCCGTCCCCTTTGTAGTAGGGGCTCTAGCTACTTATATAGGCGGCCACGGTCCTCTTCCCCCGAAATGTTTAGGCGGGAAGGGATTCCACAACGACCATTTTTGAGCGGGAACACAAGGACGTTCCTGCCCTGACAAAAGCGGTCTTCGCCTGCAAAAGGATCAGGCGGTGACAAGGTGGTGGGCTCGACGATGACATCCTCCTTGTCGTCCTTGCGGTCTTCGGTCTCGTTGCACAAAGAGGAAACCTTTGCCCCGCTCCTTGGGAACCAACGGCTATGTTGTCCCCTTTGCACCGAAATGGCAACTGCGCCGCTGGCGGACGCTGGCACCCGCTGGCGCGGTGCGTCACTGGTGACATCACTGCCTCCTCCTGAGGCAGGTTTGGCCTTGGATTCTCCGCCCCTTCGTAACGCCTTGCCGAGGCCGCTCCCGAGGAGGTCTTGACGTTGTTCTCCTCGCGAGGCCTGGCCCCTCGCGAGGGTCTTGAGCGGCTGGTCGATCAGCTGGGCCGTACCAGGCCGCTTGTAGGAGCGCGTTGCGGCCCGTAGATAGGCAAGTCTTGGTACCCTGGTTCCCAGTACGCCGACAAATTATATCATCAAGAGAACCCGATAATCCAAAGAAGCAATATCAAATCCAAGTCATGTGAAGCCAAGGCCTCTAGTACAATATAGTGGGATCATGTTTATAGCCGTAGGGCCGTTCTTCCACCTTCAATGCATGCAATCCACACTCCCAAGCATGTCCGTCCATCCTCTTGCTTCATTAATCGCCATGCAATCCTCTTGCTTTGTTTACCTGTCGGCGCACCCACGGCGGCGACGGCCGTATCAACGAGCCCTCCCCCACCTCTGCCCGGCTCGTCAGGCCGAAGGTGGAGCCGGGTCTCGCCGTCGAGTACGAGGCCATGGCTTGGGCTGGCTTCGACGACGAGGCCACCCTAAAATGGGCGCGGGATGACTACCTCCGCGATGAGATGGTCCGGCAGTGCCGAGCCCTCGAGGAGATAGCCGCCCGCCGGCGTGGGTGCGAGGAGAACGGCGTCGTCGTCCTCGACAGCGACGACGAGGACGCACCCGAACCGTCGAACCCCCCGCGGCTCGGCGACCATGGGCAGGGAAGCAGCAAGGACGGCGGCCGTGGCGAAGGCGACGACGACGACGATGACGGCGGCGACTACACGAAGTTCTGCATGCTCCTAGGCATGTAGAACTTCAAGGTGGCGAGCAACGGTGACGGCAAGGGCGATGGCGGGCCTAGTAGTGTTTAGGGTAGGCGGGGCGTTTTTTTATTTTCGTTTATCTTAGCATGTGTAAAATAGTCGATGAACTTGCCGAAATTTGGTCGAATTTGCCCCTTGTTTGTCCGAATTTGTGGCCAAGTTTTGGTTTTGAAAAGAATAGAAAAACGCCTTGGGTGGCAACAACTAGGGAACATAACACCCCCACGCTGCGATTTTCGCCGGCTCACCTCGAGGTGACGTTATTTGGGCATTCCTGGGGCCGGACGGCTGGAGATGCTCTTAGCTACTTCACATGCGTGTGAACAAATAGCATAGAGAAGTCGAAAAAGGGAAACGTTCGCTTTTGACCGCCGTGCGATCCGTGTGGATCTGACGCTCGCACCGCGCCTCCGCGTGCGTCTATGGCCCACAAGACGCCCCACCCTCCATCCTCATTATCGAGAAAGGGTTCCCCCGCTTTGTATTACAAAGCAACCACCACGATACAGCTAACGATAGATGTTGGGGCGGAAGCAGCACAGTCACGCCCAAAAGAAACGGAAGAGAAAACAAAAAAGAAACAAATGCCAAGAACATCGAATCAATGAAAAGCGAAAAAGCCTCGCGACCGCTCCGCCCACTGGAGAACTCCCGCCAAGCTCCACGACTCAGGAATGCCGGCACCAAGCAACACCTCCAAGAAGGGATGCGACGACGACGATGCTACTGCGAAGGGTTTCCCCCGGTACGCGTCGAGGGGATAGGAAGGGTCGCCCCGACGCCCTCCAGGAAGGACTGACGACACCCGTAGGCGTCGCCACGCCGGTGTCGGCAAAGCCGACAGGGATTTCTCCCGATCCCAACACATCCCTCAGGCGCTCCGGAGCGCGCCACCAAACCGAGCACCACCCCCTACGCCAACACAGACTTGAAGCTTCCACGCCGTCTCACCACGGCACCACGAAGTAGGGTCTGCACAACGATGAGGATGAGCCGAGACTAGAGCAGCAGCATCGTCGGTACGCAGGAGGGCTGAACCTCCACCGTCAACGACGGTAACCGACCGGACGCAATAGCAGGGGCAAACCAGACACGTGTGCACATAGGTCCGGCCGGGCGCTCAGATGCCCATAAAGCCCCCGCCTTCGCCCTGCAGAAGACGTGCCAACGACGCCGGCACCCGCCGTCCGAGCCGCTCCACCTCATCACCGCGCAGAGAGGAGCGAGGCAATGCTGAGACCGGCCCGCTAGGACCCATATGAGGCCCATAGGGCCCAGATCTGGGCCGGGCTCGCGCCGCCGGCCGACCTGCGCCATCCCGCCCGCCCCGCCGCCAAAGGGCATCACCACCACCGCGACAGGTTGCCGCCAGCCGCCACCAGGCGGCCATAGGCCAAGGAACACCGCCGTCGGAAACGCCGCCCGAGCCGAGAATCCGCACCGGGGAAGAGCAGGGGGCCGCCATCGCCAGCTAGGCCATGGCGCCGCGCGGGCAGCGCCGGACGGTGACAGCGGCAAGAGGAGGAGGTACGGGGCGGACTAGGCGGCGCGGTAGG